>JARQOC010000004.1:147178111-147699440 GCA_033576535.1 Allobates femoralis
GAGGATGTGTGCCAGTTACAGGGGACGTGTGCCAGTCACAGGGGATGTGTGCCAGTCACAGGGGACATGTGCCAACCATAGAGGACGAGTGCCAGCCACAGGGGATGTGTGCCAGCCATAGGGACGTGTGCCAGCCACAGGGGATGTGTGCCAGCCATAGGGAACGTGTGCCAGCCACAGGGGCCGTGTGCCAGCCATAGAGGATGAGTGCCAGTCACAGGGGACGTGTGCCAGCCATGGGGGATGTGTGTCAGCCACGGAGAACGTGTGGCAGTCACAGGGGACGTGTGCCAGGCACAGGGGACGTTTGCCAGTCACAGGTGACGTGTGCCAGCCATGGGGGACGTGCGCCAGCCATGGGAACGTGTGCCAGCCATGGGGGACGTGTGCCAGCAATAGGGGACATGTGGCATCACAGGGGAAGGTGTGCCAGCACAAGGGGGCTATATCCAATATAAGGGGGCCATATCCAGATTAAGGGGGCTAATTTAAGGATGGGGGGCTATATCCCAGGATAAGGGACAATGTACCAGGATGAGGGTGCTCTGAAGGACATATACACTATATGATTTGTTAGACGGACACTGGCATTATAAGTTGGACCCATTTAACGTTAAAAATTACTTTTTTCTTTTCCTTCACCAAATTTGGGGGTGCGTCTTATAATCAGGTGGCAGAGCAGTTAGTGCTCATAGAATTCTATGAAAAGTCAAGACAGAACTATAAAAATGACCAAGAAAAGCAATAAATGGGCAGGGCAATATCCCCATACCAGATCTGTGTGCTGGTATCTAGTCCTGTATTCATCGCTCTTGACTTTCCATAGAATTCTATGAGCACTAATTGATCTGCCACCTATCAGTGCTGCTGGTTTATTGTATTGTCCTGTGATTAGTACCGTATATTTATGCTAGGAGGGCTCTTTCTGCAGTTGCTTATTGTCATCATATTATGTTTTTAATTGTTTTTATTTGTCCCTTTAGTATATAATAAAGTTTGTTGTTTTTTTTTAGAAATCTACTCTATTATTTGGTGTGCGCATCTCTTTAACTACTCTCTTTTCTTTTGTTTCTTCATTATGCATGTATGTGTGTTTGTCTGTATGTGTATGTGTATTTGCCTCTATGTCTATGTGTATGTGTGTTTGCCTGTATGTTTATGTGCATGCCTGTATGTGTATGTGCATGTCTCCATGTCTTCGTGCTGCATGTGTACAGGTCTGTGTAATGTGTGCGTGCATATCTGCATATATATAATTGTAGTTTTTATAAAATGTGTGTATGTCAGGGTCATATCTGGGGGGTGGGCAGGGGCACTGTCTGCATATATGGAGATAATAAGGAGAGTGATTGAGCAAATATACGAGGAGACATCATAGGGGTAGAAAAGAGGAGACTGCATGAGAGGATAGTATGATAGCGCAGCAAGGAAAGGACAGAATGCTGAGGTGGGGGAGTTTGATGAGGGGGCATATTATAGAGACTGGGCAGTATAGGGGGACACAGTGTGAGAGGACAGTGTGAAGAGGGGCCACAATATGGAAAGGACAGGACAGTGTGGAGAGCATGTGTCATAAGAGGGACAGTGTGTTAATCATGTTTATTCAGGGGCACCTTTTAGGGCAGATTTTTTTTATTCAGGAGCATTATAATAATTCTGTTATTTTTGAAGGCATCATGCCGGGAAGTACTGCTGATGACTGGAGAAGATGTATGTCTGCAGAGACGAGCTGTAAATATGAAGAGTCATCATGGCGTCTGGACAAGATGAAGAAAAAGAAAGAAAGATACTCCAACCAGAGTACAAGGTACCCGGGTGTAAATGTTTTTTGTGATCCTGCCTGCATCTCATCAGTTCTGAGGTTCCTGTATGATCTGCAGTCTGATGACCGATGACAACAACTCCCTGTATCTTCTTACCATTATTAAGAACATACTGGCAGTTAGAGGTTCATGCAGTACAAATATATTCAGGTCTGACCTGACATTACAATTGCTGTACTAGGTATTGATAGTAGTCCTAGTTCTCAAATTCATATACAAATAGTGGTCCTGGTGATTTAGTCATGTACTGATGGTGGTTCTGAAAGTTTATGTACTAATGATGGTCCTGTTGATTTATTCATATACTAATGGTGGTCCTGGTGATGTATTCAACTAGTGATTACTACGGGGATGTATTTCTGTATTGCGTTTGGGTCTTGTCATGTATTTCTGTACTAATGGGTGTTGTGATGCTCTCTATATGTACGGTTGGTGGTTCTGATTATGGATTTCTGTACTGATGAGAGTAGTTGTACTGTGTTTCTGTACCGATGGGGGTTTAAGGGATACATTTTCTTTTTCTGTTCTGTACAATGCATTAGTATAGGAGTTCTGGACATGTGTGTCACTTGCGTTTTCATCGCGATCTGGCACTTCTGGCTTATCTTAAAACCGCAGTTAGTAGCGGTATTTGTCCAGTGCCCGAAGTGCTAGAAGTGCCGGATCACGATGAAAACACAAATACCACACATGTCCCTCCAATACAAATGTATTAGGCAGTTATTACTGCACTCTCACTTTATAGTCAGCGGTGACTGTAACGGCTCCTTGCTTTGAACCTATGACAGGAAGCGAGTGGAATCAAGGGGGATAAAATATAATTTTCTCACTGAACACTTTTCCTGTAAGTCAGCTAACCAAGTGTAAAATGCTATTTATCTGCAGATTAATGCTATAGCTGCAAATGTTACCTGTGCTACTTTAATGTAGCAGCCAGAGATAACCGAGCTAAAGAAAGGCTGACACAACTTCAGGGCTACCGCTCAGTCATTGCCCCCCAGGCCAAAATGTGCCAGCCAGCCCCAGGATATTGCCTTTGGAAGAAAGAAATCAGTGGCCAGAGAAATTGCCTGATTTAGTGGACATGTATAACAACATACCTGTGAGCTCCACCAACTTCACGCCAGCTTATCTAATGAGAGCAAGACCTGGAAGATTACCAGTTGACTTAGAAATGGGAATTGTAGTACCAGAAGCAGAAGCATCCAATACTGATTGGGATTCAAATCGCCAAAAGCAGTACAAAATGGTGCAAGCATCTGTAGAAGACAATCTGAATAAAATCTGAGAAAAACAAGAAAGAAGCTACAACAAAAGTGCACAAGCTGAACCTTTAACACCTGGAGAACTTGTACTTAAAAGAAAGAGAAGAAATCATAAACTTGATGACCAGTGGGAAAAAGAACCCTATACTGTGTTGTACTCTAATTTCGACAACAGTAAAATTTGTTTAATCAGTAGAGATGGAGGTAGAACTACTGCAACTGTATCAAGGGATCATCTAAAAGTATTTCCATGACAACTCAGATTACAAGAAGAAGTAATACCTTGTACAAGTCCAGTAGAACCAAAAGAAAAAGTGATTCACACAATACTTGGAGACTTTCCAGAAGATTGGCCCCAATGTGAGGAAGCTGTAATTGTGCCAGTAATCCACTTTTACCAACCAAGGAAAGAACAAGGAAAGCTGGAAGAATCTGCAAGATTCCAGAAGTACCTGTCCAAGCTCCAGAAGAACCACCCGTGGTAGCAGAACAACAGGATCCTGCAATCGGTGCTCTTGCCAGTCCCATATAGAGATAAAAACGATGCACTACACCAGAAGTAGACGTTAGTGAAACACCAGTGCTACACAGGTCAACCCGTAGTAATCTTTTTATTATTTTCTCCTTTTTATTCAGTGACCACGAGGATTATGGACCCGGGCACCGGCCACCGAGACATCACCCCAGCACTAATTCCCGGGTACTGAGTTCCCAAAGACTTCTCGGCGGGTCACATGCAATAAATAAAGAGATTTTAACCTTGGGAGTGTGCCCCGCTACCTTCATTGCTGAAATCAACACTGTAGTCCTACTCATATTTATTCTAATTTATGCTGGATAGAACACTCACCAGCATGCTTGATGAGATGGAGGAACCACTTTAATTTGCACCTGTTCAGCATCGCTCTGTGTATGTTAGGGACCTTGAAGGTTCATATCACATGCTGCATGACTTGGAGGATGAAATGGAGGAGAAAGAGGATCAGGTGGAAGTGAAAGACGTCATGGACTTTGCATGGGCAAGGAATTAGGCAGACAGAGTGAAAAAAATAATAACAATGACTGTGGCCATGACAACCAGCCCTCGCATAGGGGTTACAATAATGAAACTAAGGAGCCCTCAGTCACGCTGGTAGACATGACAAACTATATGCTGAAATTCTTCTAGGATTGGAGGCATATTGTAAGCAAGACATAACAACTATTGAATAGCCACAGTTTTTAGACCTTCACTTTAAAAGGAAAATAGGGTAATTATTTCCAGCTTCCAAAAGGGAGCCCAAGTTGGCGTACTAGCAGGATAAGCTCTATTACTTGCTCTGCTAATCTTTGGCCATGCAAACGCTTGCTACCTGCATGACTGACTTTCTGTTATTCACAAGGTAAAATGTTTCCCCACCAGTGCTAGCTTCAGGACTAAGTAGCTGAGGCAGTAGCAACTACATCTAGAGTATTTTTGACAGGACAGACCAGATCTTTTTCCACCACTGCGACAAGCTGTACCTTCAGCAAAAAGACACACCATCTAAACAGCCAGATTTAGTCATACCTAGACTGTTCTTTCTCAGGCTGATACTATGAGCCCTGACCCCATGAATTTCTGGATCACCTAACTGAAACAGTGTCAAGAACTGGCTCAGTTTGCTATAGGAATTCCGTCATATCCAGTCTTCAGTACCATGTCACAGAGGGCATTCAGCGTGACTAATGGATTTGTTACAACAAAATGGATCGGGTTGTCTACCACAAGAATGGAAAACCTGACATTTGTCAAAATGAATTAGGCATAGATCAGTGCAGAATTTCATTTACCAAAAGCTGATACAAATGATTAATTCCGCCATACCATCTGTCCTTTGGCTATCATCTACACTATTTTATTATTTTATTGCGGCCATTGATGATGAATCACACCCTACCAGGCATCTACGCATTGTCTGTCATGTTATCTATGCATATCGCAGTGCCTCTGTCAAAAAACATGTATAAGGCTAGGGTCACACATGGTGGTCCGCTTTTCTGCCTTTCCCTAAGCCTAGTCTGTTTTTGGAAATTGCCATGTTTGCTTCTAAAAAACGCTATGCGTTAACGCATGGTACCTATATGTACCATGCGTTAATGGATGCGTTTCCCATAGGGCCCCATGTTAAAAAAAATGCTTTGTCATTGTGATAAAGCTTGTCATTGCGAGGAACCTTCTGAATATTGACTTTGGAAACAAAATATCCTATAGGCATGAATTATCGCAATGACTTACCGTATATACTCGTGTATAAGCCGAGTTTTTCAGCACAAAAAATGTGCTGAAAAGTCCCCCCCTCGGCTTATACACAAGTCATAGGCCGCCCCCCCCATCGGTATACAGGCGCCCCCCCCCCATCAGTGGTATACATGGCCCCCCCCCTTGCTGCCGCACACCTGTAAAGTAATACATCATTATACTTATCCCTGTCGCTGTCGCTGCTCTGACACCGCGCTCCTCCGGGTCTTCATGCTTCTTCCTGCTTGTGACCGATGGGCGCAGGCAATGACGTCATTGCCTGTGCGCCAGAGGAAGAAGCATGAAGACCCGGAGGAGCGCGGTGTCAGAGCGGCGACAGCAACAGGGATAAGTATAATGATGTATTACTTTACAGGTGTGCGGCAGCAAGGGGGGGCCCTGTATACCACTGATGGGGGGGCGCCTATATACCACTGCAGAGGAGGCCTGTATACCGCTGGGGCCTGTATACCACTGGGGCCTGTATACCACTGGGGCCTGTATACCACTGGGGCCTGTATACCGCTGGGGCCTGTATACCACTGGGGCCTGTATACCGCTGGGGCCTGTATACCACTGGGGCCTGTATACCACTGGGGCTGCTGTATATAATGCTGGGGCCTGCATATACCACTGGGGAGGCTGCTGTAATACTGCTGGGGCCTGTATATACCACTGGGGAGGCTGCTGTATACCACTGGGGCTGCTGTATATACTGCTGGGCCTGTATATTCCACTGGGGAGGCTGCTGTAATACTGCTGGGGCCTGTATATACCACTGGGGAGGCAGCTGTATACTACCACTGGGGAAGCTGCTGTATACTACCACTGGGGAGGCTGCTGTATACTACCACTAGGGAGGCCTGTATACCACTGGGGGGGCCTGTATACCACACCGCTGGGGGCTGTATATCTGTGCTGGGGTCCACCCTCGGCTTATACACGAGTCAATAGGTTTTCCCAGGTTTTGGGGGCAAAAGTAGGGGGGTCGGCTTATACACGGGTCGGCTTAGACACGAGTATATACGGTATATTATATTTATGAATGGATATGTGTTGTAAAATAGACTTTCTGCATATGAAGAAATCAATAAGACAATAAATGGCTTGCTAGGAAGAATTTAAAAATGGAAATAAATACATTATGTTGCTTTGAGAGGCCTCAGGCAGCTGTCCGATTCCCTTTAATTATTTGTGAATAGCAAATGTGTTGCAGATCCCAAAAGAGTGATTTTTTTTTTTTCACTTCTAGTTGACAAGCCATTAACTCTTTACGTTTAAAAAAGTACACCAATTTTTTGTCACTAAATAAAAGGATAATTAGCCCACTCACTCTGCCAGATCAGAATATCCCACACACTACACTGATGAGGGGCAGGTACCCTGAAACGCAGCGTCTGTAGTTTGGGGTTCTGATCTGGCACAAATCCCTTAGTTATATTAAAAGCTTGTAGGAAAGCAATTATGACTTTGAGGAAGCTGCTTAAATGTGGCACGGGAGTTTCTCAACTTCCTTAGTGAAGTGCAAATTTGCATATATTAATGGGTTGTGAAATCTCCCCAAACAGTGATCATTCAAAGCATGCTGCATTTGGAAAAATTAAAACATACCTTCTTTCGCTTGCACTGCCTGTGTATAAATACCAACAAGTCAGACATCTGCTCCCCAAAAGGAATAGTTTTTGGACAATTTTAACCATATAAGTTGCCAATAAATATCTGAAACTGCATTGTATAGTTAAATAGGCTGCTGTGATGTTGTGCTTTTATCTGAAAATGGTGCAAGTTATAGCTCTGAAACACGTAATAAATAAATCATGAATTTCTTTAAATCAATTCTGCAGATTGATCCTTGACAGTGCGGCATATACACCATCTCCTACTACGGCTTCATCTTATCTCCTTGTAGTGGCTGCAGCAGTCTTGGGTACATGCAATTATAGTTGGTTGTGGTCATCACAACTCCCCCAGGTGAGCCGCCAACTGTTTATCATCGCTATATAGTAAAACGATAAAAACCCCATTTGCGCCTTGATTTTTTCCAGCTTTTGGTTTTAGGCTTATCAGTATTGCAATTCACTAAAACCAAAGAAATGAGCTGGGGCATAAAATGGTATGTGTGCATTGTTTAACCCTAGAACGCATACCTGGGGCCTCGCAGGCCCGCCAGGTTACTTGTTTTCTATTTTCTGTAAAAGTACTTTAGTTTGAATTTTGAAAATCTAGGTAATCCTCAGGTATATAGTTGTTAGTAATTTCCAGTTATTCATATATTTTTATGTTACAGACATTTCAGTATAACAACCTTTTTTTGGGACTACCCCATATTCACGCACCTGGGGTCTTTTAGGCCCGTACTAGGTTTACATGTGATATTCAGTCTTTTTGTCTGTATTGTTGCTGAGGAAGAACTTTTATGACTCTGGGAAGAGTGTGGATTCTGCATGACAACATGGTCATGTGATCTTGGAAGGGAGGCTCCCTCACAAAGTCATGTGTCTCTGACCTCATCACAGGTCTTTTTGTCCTAATTGCTGGAGCTTTGGAGGAAGAAGTCAGCTTTCTTTTGTCTGGAAATAGAAACTCTCTGAGCTCCAAAACCAGAGGCTTCTACTGCACTACAAGAAAGTGATCTGTTGGAGGTAAGAGGAGGGGGGGCTGCACTTTACCTGCTTTATATCGCTTGGTGTGCTGGGACCCTAACAAAGAGTCTTATCACATACTGTTTACAGTGCACAAGCGTGATTGTAATCTTTTTCTTTTTTTCTTTTTAGTTTACTGACATCTAAAATTACAATGGCACAGTCATTCCGCCAGCCTTAGCTGGGGTCACCAGAAAGTCAGATCCATTACGGATCCCCTCCTGGCGGACCCCAGCGCTACTGGGAATGCATCCTTACTTTGCAATTGTAAAATAAATTTTGAAAAGTATTTTTATTTGAGTTATTCCGTGTTATTTGCACACAGGCCTAAATGGCCCCAGGTGCGTGAATATGGGGTAGTCCCAAAAAAAGGTTGTTATACCGAAATGCCTATAGCATAAAAATATATGAACAACTGGAAATTACTAACAACTATATACCTGAGGAATACCTAGAGTTTCAAAAATCTAACTAAAGTAATTTTACAGAAAAAAGGTAACCTGGCAGGCCCCAGGTATGCGTCCGCCAGCCTTAGCTGGGGTCACCAGGAGGTCAGATCCATTACGGAATCCCGTCCTGGCGGACTCCAGCGCTAGTGGGAATGCATCCTTACTTTGCAATAAACTTTGAAAAGTATTTTTTTTTAGTTATTCCATGATAATTGAAAACGGGCCTAAAAGGCCCCAGGTGCGTGAATGTGTAGATTTCTATGGGTATGCGTTCTAGGGTTAAGAGCATATTCACCCTATGGCCAGTTCACAGACAAAATCAAAGAAATAAATCAGTGCTTTTTTTGTAAAAAAATATTTCCTGGTACGCATTCCCCGAGGCGAGAGCGGGGGGGAAGGTCCTGTCAGGCGCCGGCCGAGTTTGGGGAGTGAGGGAGGGGTGCAGACCTACGTCTCGTCATTCACTTCTGATCTCTCCATCCATCCCCCTGTTCCCTCTATCCTCCTGCATCCTCCATTCTCCATTCCCCAGGGCTCTCCATCCTGCATCCCCCTGCTCCTTTCATCCTCCATCCCACTGCTTCTTCCATCCACCGTTCCCCTGCTGCTTTCATCCTTTGTCCCCCTGTTCCCTCCATCCTCCATCCCCCTGCTCCTTCCATTCTCCATCCCCCTGGTCTCTCCATCCTCCATCCCTTGGTCTCTATCCTCATCCCCCTGGTCTCTCCATCCTCCATCCACCTGATCTCTCCATCCCTCTGTGCCCTCCATCCTCCGCTCCCTCCATTCACCATCCCCCTGGTCTCTCCATCCTCCATCCCCCTGCTCTCTCATCCACCTGATCCCTCCATCCTCCAGGTCTCTCCATCCTCCATCCACCTGATCTCTCCATCCCTCTGTGCCCTCCATCCTCAATCCCTCTGATCTCTCCATCCCCTGCTCCTTCCATCCTCCATTCCCCTGCTCCTTCCATTGATGTACTATTGATGAATGTTTTTGTAGAGATGGTGGTTCTGATACATTTCTGGAATTTCTGTACTGAAGCATCACAACCCTCATCAGTACAGAAATTCCAGAAATGTATCAGAACCACCACCTCTACAAAAACATTCATCAATAGTACCGTATATACTCGTGTATAAGCCGAGTTTTTCAGCCCAAAATTTGGGCTGAAAAGTCTCCCCCTCGGCTTATACACGGGTCAATACGGTGGTGGGGGCTGTGTCCGGGCCTGGGGAGGCTGGAGGAGGCGGGGGGGAGGTTGCTGTATGCGCGCCCCGTCACGTGGGGCCTCTCATTATATATGCACTGCATCCCCCTGTCAATCAGCGACAGGGGGAAGCAGTGTGTATCTAAATATATAGCCCCCAAATGCTGGCAATCGCCCCCCTCCTTGTAAGGCCCCCCCCCTGCTGCTTAACTTACCATCCCTGGTCTTCTGCACAGCGCCGGTCCTTGGTGCTCCGTCCTCCATGCTCCCATCCTCGGCTGCATCCGGGGTTCCCGGCCGTCGCAGTAAAGATGATGTCATCGTTGCTGCGAAGGCCGGAGACCCCGGATGCAGCAAGGACGGGAGCATGGAGGACGGAGCACAGAAGACCGGCGCTGTGCAGAAGACCAGGGATGATAAGTTAAGCAGCAGCGGGGGGCTTTACAAGGAGGGTTGGGGGTATACCAGCATATTGGGGGCCTGTATACCCAACTAGGGCTGCTATATACCACTGGGGCTGCTATATACCACTAGCGCTGCTGTATACCAACCACTGGGGCTGCTATATACCACTGGGGCTGCTATATACCACTGGGGCTGCTGTATACCACTGGGGCTGTGTATATACTGCTGGGGCCTGTATATACCACTAGGGAGGCTGCTGTAATACTGCTGGGGTCTGTATATACCACTGGGGAGGCTGCTGTATACCACTGGGGCTGCTGTATATACTGCTGGGGCCTGTATATGCCACTGGGGAGGCTGCTGTAATACTGCTGGGGCCTGTATATACCACTGGGGAGGCTGCTGTAATACTGCTGGGGCATGTATATGCCACTGGGAAGGCTGCTGTAATACTGCTGGGGCCTGTATATACCACTGGGGAGGCTGCTGTAATGCTGCTGGGGCATGTATATGCCACTGGGGAGGCTGCTGTAATACTGCTGGGGCCTGTATATACCACTGGGGAGGCTGCTGTAATACTGCTGGGGCCTGTATATACCACTGGGGAGGCTGCTGTATACTACCACTGGGGAGGCTGCTGTATACTACCACTGGAGAGGCCTGTATACCACTGGGGGGGCCTGTATACCACACTGCTGGGGGCTGTATACCTGTGCTGGGGTCCACCCTCAGCTTATACACGAGTCAATAGGTTTTCCCAGGTTTTGGGGGCAAAAGTAGGGGGGCGGCTTATACACGGGTCGGCTTATACACGAGTATATACGGTACATCAATTGTAATGTCCATGTTTAAAGGTAAAGTGGGGGAACTCCAGGAAAAATGTGTAAGTCCTTACAGCAAGTCTCTGTAGGCTCAGGGTTTAAACGGGTTTAAAGTTTTTTAGAGTCCATTACATACAAAGAAACATTTTCCCTATGGGCGTCTCTGCTTAGGAGACCTTCGTACCTCCTTTCCACCCCCAGGAACTTTCTGCTCCTAAGTTAATGTATTCCGAATACATCACCAGACCCACAAGAGGTACAGAAATACATAACTAGAACCCACATCAGTACAGAACCACAGCATCACAACCCTCATCAGTACAGAAATTCCAGAAATGTATCAGAACCATCATCTCTACAAAAACATTCATCAATAGTACATCAATTGTAATGTCAGGGCAAACCCATATACATATTTGTATCTCATGAACCTACAACTTCCAGTATGTCCTTACTAATGGTAATAACTACTGGGAGTTGTTGTTACCAGTCCTCATCAGACCAAACATGAACCTCAGTACTGATGAGAATGTTATTATCACAAATAATCATTTCCACCCAGGTACCTTATAGATGACCTCGTCTCTGATCGGGGTCGTCTTTTTCTTTTCTTTATCTTGTCCTGACGCCATGATGACTTTTCACGTCTTTGCAGACTTCCATCTTCTCCACTTTTCTGCAGCACATCCTGACACGGTGCCCTTAAAAATAAAAGTGTCATTATGATTCTGTCTAAATAAAAATATCTGTCCTACACTGTGCTCCTGAACAAATAATCCCACTGTCCTCTCACACTGTGTCCTCTATATTGTACCTTCTCATCACACTCTCCCTCTTCAACATACTGTCTCATCCTTGCTGTGGCCTCATAATGTCACCCCATGCAGCCTCCTCTAGCCCATGCAACCCCCCACACAAGCACATACTACCCAGTCATGTCTGCATCCATCCCCCCCCACCCCCACGCTACGCAGTCTTTACTATGTTTGACCTCACATTTTTCTTATCTCGTACTCTCTCCAAACTACCTTCATACTCATCACCCACTTGCTCCCCATACTATGTCTGCACACAAAATACCCCCTCACCACCATACTGAGTCCACACCCGTCCCTCCTTTCTCCTCATACTGTAACAGCACCCAACACCCCCTGACCCACCATTCTGTGTCCATACCCATTCCTCCTCATTCCCCATATTGTGTCTGCACCCACCTCTCCTCACTTCCTATACTTTTTCCGCACCCGTTCCCCCTAACTACTCATATTGTCTGCACACATGCCCATACTGTGAACTCAAATTTAGCCTATGGCTCCCCATACTGTGTCTGCACCTATCACCCCCTTGCTCCCCATTCTCTGTTCTCAAATCCTCTCCTCCATTTGCTGCACATGATACACTCCCCCTCCCTCCATTTACAGACCATCACTCTCCCCTCCCTCTGCTGACCATTACTCTCCTCTCCCCTCCTCCCTCTGCTGACCATCACACTCCTCTCCCCCTCCCTCTGCTGACTATCACTCTCCTTTCCCCCTCTGCTGACCATCACTCTCCTCTCTCCTCCCTCTGCTGACCATCACTCTGCTCTCCTCCTCCCTCTGCTGACCATCACTCTCCTCTCCTCCCTCTGCTGACCATCACTCTCCTCCCTCTGCTGACCATCACCCTCTCTCTCCTCCTCCTCTGCTGACCATCACTCTCCTCTCCTCCCTCTGCTGACCATCACTCTCCTGCTTCTGCTGACCATCACCCTCCTCTCTTCTTCTCCCTCTGCTGACCATCACTCTCCTCTCCTCCCTCTGCTGACCATCACTCTCCTCCCTCTGCTGACCATCACTCTCCTCTCCCCTCCCCTCGCTGACCATACACTCTCCTCTCCCCCTCCCTCTGCTGACCATCATCTTCCCCTCTCCTCCTCCCTCTGCTGACCATCACTCTCCTTTCCCCTCCTCCCTCTGCTGACAATCTCTCCTCTCCCCCTCATCTGCTGACCACACTCTCCTCCCCCTCTCCCTCCATTTACTGACCATAATAATGTTCCCCACCCTCTCCCTCTCCCCTAATTACTCTGGCATGAGGACTCCAACTTCGGTGTCTTCAGCTCCATTAGAGCGGAGCACTCTCCACCGCCTCTCTTTCGCGCCTCTGCGGCGCTGTGATGTCGGCAGCGTGATGAGATTATCACCCTGGTGACGTCACCCTAACTCAGAAGTGTCCGCGGTCAGGGCTTCAATTGTAGATGCTCGTATGGTACAGCTAGATGATCAGTGGGAGTCGGCAGGGGCAGCACTTTCTCTGAACCGCTGTCAGTTTGAAGGCGGCTCAGAGAGAGAATGTCTGACTCACACTGCAGCCCAGTGGCATAGCAACTGTTTGTGGCACCCGGGGCGGTCAAAAAATTTGCCGCCCTTTGGTTGTTGATAATCCGGAAGTATACATAGTATACACTGTCTGCCCCTATATACAAGAATATAACTACTATACTAAAACACAAAGAGAAGGGGTGCAACTGGGGGTAAGTTTTGGGACAAATGGCCACTCACCTATTGGGATTGTCACTGTGCACCGCCCCCTCTGCACAACCCCAGTGTATGGCAACAAGCAGGACTCAAGGAGTGCCCGGGGCCGGAGCAATTTTCGCCGCTGTACTGTGGAGTTCATAGTGTAATATAAACGCAAAAAATTTTATTCTTAATATTATGTCACAATACCGGGATCTGAGGATCTTCTATTTGGAGGTCAGGGGCACTCTGATGCCGTGTTGCTGTCTGCCTCGCTGTCACCCTCTTTTGAAACTGCAGTGCAGTGGACAAGAGAGCATTAACTGGTTAATAACGAGAAATATGGAGTGTGTACTAACTGAGCCATAAATCCTCCCATACCAGTAGGATTACTATATGGATTTTAGTATTAAGGTACCGACACACTGGCGTGATACTCTGATGAGTGCAATGTGTGATTTTCTCGCATTGCAATCAATCTCTGAGAGCAGATTGGCGAGTGTCGGACGCTTTTTTTCTCATCCAGATTCAGGATGAGAAAAAAGTTGCAACATGCTGCGACAGTCTGCGATTCACACACAAGACTCACCAATGCAAGTCTACGGGTCTGACAAAATCACGGACTGCCCACGGACCATCCAAGAGGTATCTGTTTTTTTCACTGATACATTCTCATTCTGTGCTGAGAACACTGTAAAATGTTCCTGTAAATGATTGTACAGCATAGCTGCTGAGAAAAATCAGGATTGCACACGGATGTGATCTGAGAAAAATGTCGACATTCGCACAGCAGTTGTCAAATGGACCAAAAAACGGATGTAACTCGTCCGACTCTCCTGGATGAGAAACAGACCCATTTTAAGGCGGCGGGAGGCAGTGTACCACCAAGTCCTCAGCTCCCTGCTGTGCACAGACAATGTACCACCATGTCCTCAGCCCCGTGCTGTACATAGACTGTGTACCACAATGTCCTCAGCTCCATGCTGTGTACAGACAGTGTACCACCATGTCCCCAGCTCCATGCTGTGCACACACAGTGTACCACCATGTCCTCAGCTCCGTGCTGTGCATAGTGTACCACCATGTCCTCAGCTCCGTGCTGTGCACGAACAGTATACGGTACACTGTCTATGCACAGCACGGAGCTGGGGACATGGTGCTACACTGTCTGTGCACGGCACGGAGCTGAGGACATCCCAGAAGAGGCACAATAACCTCAGACAGGAGGCGGAGAACATTGAGCCCGCCCAGGAGAACTACAACTCCCAGCACCCAACACACTGCCCAGAAACCATACAGTAATGCCAGGACAGGCAGGAGAACTACAATTCCCAGCATGCCACACCCTGCCAACACAGGAAGGTGGAGGCTGCCGCATGGAGGCAGAGACACCTGGTACAGCTGCCATTATCACCACACACAGCCACTCTCCTGCACACCTCCCTCTCTCTGTCTCTGCACCCATGTCCTCCTCTCCACTGTCCTTCTGCACCCCGTCCTCCTCTCCTCTGTCCTCCTACACCCCTGTCCTCCTCTCCTCTGTCCTCCTGCACTCCTGTCCTCCTCTCCTCTGTCCCTCCTGCTGCCACTCTGTCCACCTGCACCACCGTCCTCCTCTCCTCTGTCCTGCTGCACACCCATCCTCCTCTCCTCTGTCCCTCCAGCTGCTCATCTTCTCCTCTGTCCCCCTGTTCCTGTCCTTCTGCCCCCTGTCCTCTTCTCTGTCCCCCTGTTCCTGTCATTCTGCCCCCTGTCCTCTTCTCCTCTGTCCCCCTGTTCCTGTCCTTCTGCCCCCCTGTCCTCTTCTCCTCTGTCCCTGTTCAGTCCTTCTGCCCCTATCCTCTCTCCTCTGTCCCCCTGTTCTGTCCTTCTGCCCCCCTGTCCTCTTCTCCTCTGTCCCCCTGCTCCTGTCCTTCTCCCCCCTGTCCTCTTCTCCTCTGCCCCCCTGTCCTCTTCTCCTTTGCTCCCCTGACCCCTATCCCCTGCACAGTTTCCCTCACCTCTCCGGGTCCATGGGGGGCCGGCTGGGTGGAGGAGCCGCCAGAACCGCAGCCGCCTCCACCGCACCAGCACTTGGAGCCATCACGGGACAGGAAGCAGCAGAGCTCCCAGCGGCTTCCTGTCAGCGTGATCGCTTTCAGCGCTGGGGGTCGGGAGCGGGGCACCGCACATGCTGGCCCGCGGCTGGGCGGCAATGCACTTCCAGCGGTGACACCCTCCCTCCGCCACAAAGACTCCAGTTTTCATATGTAGTCTGGGGGAGGGAGGTAAAGAATAAAAACAAAAAAACGCTCGCGCTCCCCTGCTGTGTAAATACAGCCCTGTTGCCGCCCCCACACATGTGCCGCCTGGGGCAGACCACCCCCCTCCCGCCCCCCCACCCCCCACCCACACGCTACGCCACTGCTGCAGCCGCCGAGGAGACACTGCACACTGCCGACGGCCCTGGTGGCAGCAGCGGAGATAGCAGCGGTGCATTTTCCGGTACACCGTACCGGTATGTACCGCTGGTCTTCAGATTTTCCGTACGGCGTACCGGTATGTACCGCCACAAAAAAGCACTGAACAAAATAAATAAATTGAGTACATACTCTATTGCAGGGGTCAGGAACCTATGGCTCTCGAGCCAGATGTTGCTCTTTTGATGGCTGTATCTGGCTCACAGCCAAATCTATAGAAAACTGTTTTACTTGGTGACCAGGGCATACCTGCTTTTGTCGGGAGCCCGCCGCCGCTGTATGGTGTTCTGGGTGCCACGCTCTGTCCTTGCTGCCATACAGGTTAAGCCAGGAGATCAGCAGCTGCGGTCCACAAGTCAGAGCTGTGGCCCAATCAGGCAGAAGCCGCAGGCCAATCAGTGGAGCATGACGTCACATGCAGGAATCTCATTGGCCAGCCTCTGCTGGCCTCTGATTGGACCACGGCTGCTGGCTTCTGATTGGTAATGTATGGGTACAACAGCAGGGACAGAGCGGCACCCAGGACACTATATAGCGCAGACGTGGAGGATAAATGAGTATATGTATGTGTGTGGGGGTTTTATTGTTTTTTTGCAAGTACCTGGCACCATGGTGGGGGCTGCAAAGGGCTACATGGGATGATGGAGTACCATATTGGGGACTGCAAAAGGCTGCATGAGAATGATGGGGGTACCATATTGTGGACTGCGTAGGGATGACGGGGGTACCATATTGGTGGCTGCAAAGTAAATGATGGGGTATCATATTGGGAACTGCAAGGGGATGATGGGGGACAATATTGGGGGCTGCAAGGGGATGGTGGCGGTACCATATTGGGGGCTGAAAGGGTTGCAAGGGGATGATGGTGGTACCATATTGGGGCTGCAAAGGGCTGCAAGGGGATGATGGGGATACCATATTGGGGCTGCAAGGGGATGATGGGGGTACCATATTGGGGGCTGCAAAGGTCTGCAAGGGGATGATAGGAGTACCATATTGGGGGCCGCAAGGGGATTATGGGGGTAATATATTGGGGACGTAAAGGGCTGCAAGGGGATGATGGAGATACCATACTGGGGCTGCAAAGGACTGCAAGGGGATGATGGGGGTTCCATACTGGGGGCTGCAAAGGGCTGCAAGGGGACGATAGGGTATCATATTGGGGGGGGCTGCAAGGGGATGATGGAGGGTACCATATTGGGGATGATGGAGGTGCCATATTGGGGGCTGCAAAGCGCTGCAAGGGGATGATGCGGGTTCCATACTGGGGGCTGCAAAGGGCTGCAAGGGGATGATAGGGGTATCATATTGGGATTGATGGAGGTGCCATAATTGGGGGCTGCAATGCGCTGCAAGGGGATGATGGGCATACCATATTGGGGGCTGCAAGGGGATGATGGGGTAACATATTAGGGGCTTAAAAGGACTGCAAGGGGATGATGGAGGTAGCATATTGGGGGCTGCAAAGGGCTGCAAGGGGATTCATCCTTGGTTAGCAACAGCATAACAATGTTATTAAAAATAATTCAGAGACTTATTGTACTTTAAAAGTGTTGATCTTACATAAAATGCACACTTTTACTTGTATTTAGTTTTAAGCATATTGTATGGCTCTCACAGAATTAAATTTTAAAATATGTGGAGTTCATGACTCTCTCAGCTAAAAAGGTCCCTGACCCTGCTCTATTGCAACTAAATAAGTTAACAGTGACAGTACATTTCAATTACATAGGGTACTTGGTTAACACTATTTTGATAAAAAAAAAAAAGTAAAACTCCATCCCTCACAAACAATGTGTACCCTATCGAGATGCTGGACAGGTTGCTGAACAGTCAGGGCCCCTTTAATAACATTGAGATTAGCTGACACAACATAAGGATTTTATATTTTAAACAGGCTAGGACCTTCATGACCAGATACACCTTGTTGTGGTGGGATGACGTATATGCTTTTTAAATTAAAAAATTGTTAACGAAGCACCCTATGTTACTTACCGTATATACTCGTGTATAAGCCGACCCGTGTATAAGCCGACCCCCCTACTTTTGCCCCAAAAATCTGGAAAAACCTATTGACTCGTGTATAAGCCGAGGGTGGACCCCAGCACAGGTACACAGCCCCCAGCAGTGTGGTATACAGGCCCCCCCAGTGGTATACAGGCCTCCCCAGTGGTAGTATATAGCAGCCCCAGTGGTAGTATACAGCAGCCCCAGTGGTAGTATACAGCAGCCCCAGTGGTAGTATACAGCAGCCCCAGTGGTAGTATACAGCAGCCCTAGTGGTAGTAAACAGCAGCCCCAGTGGTAGTATACAGCAGCCCCAGTGGTAGTATACAGCAGCCCCAGTGGTAGTATACAGCAGCCCCAGTGGTAGTATACAGCAGCCCCAGTGGTAGTATACAGCAGCCCCAGTGGTAGTATATAGCAGCCCCAGTGGTAGTATACAGCAGCCCCAGTGGTAGTATACAGCAGCCCCAGTGGTAGTATACAGCAGCCCCAGTGGTAGTAAACAGCAGCCCCAGTGGTAGTATATAGCAGCCCCAGTGGTAGTATACAGCAGCCCCAGTGGTAGTATACAGCAGCCCCAGTGGTAGTAAACAGCAGCCCCAGTGGTAGTATATAGCAGCCCCAGTGGTAGTATACAGCAGCCCCAGTGGTAGTATACAGCAGCCCCAGGGGTATACAGCAGGCCCCCAGGGGTACATATAGCAGCCCCCAGGAGGTACCCAGCAGCCCCCTGGGGGTACACAGCAGCCCCCAGGGGGTACACAGCAGCCCCCAGGGGGTACACAGCAGTCCCCTGGGGGTCCCCAGCGGCCCCCTGGGAGTACACAGCGGCCCCCAGGGGGTCCCCAGCAGCCCCCTGGGGGTCCCCAGCAGCCCCCATTTGCTGGCACTCGCCCCCCCTTGCAAGGGCCCCCCCCGCTTCTCTTACCATTCCGGACTTCTGATCCGCGCCGCTCCTCGGCGCTCCTCGCTGCTCCGTCCGTCCGTCTTCTACATCCGGGATCCCCGGCCGCGCGATGACGTCATATGCCTGCGACGGCCGGAGATCCCGGATGTAGAAGACGGACGGAGCAGCGAGGATGAAGCACCGAGGAGCGGCGCGGATCAGAAGTCCGGAATGGTAATATAACCATCGGGGGGGCCCCTTACAAGGGGGGGCGAGTGCCAGCATTTGGGGGCTATATGCACTGCTTCCCCCTGCCGCAGATTGACAGGGGGAAGCAGTGCATATTTAATGAGCGGCCCCACGTGACGGGGCCGCTCATACAGCAGCCCCCCTCCCACCTCCTGCAGCCTCCACAGCCCCGGACACAGCCCCCCCCGTATTGACTCGTGTATAAGCCGAGGGGGAGACTTTTCAGTCCAAATTTTGGGCTGAAAAACTCGGCTTATACAGGAGTATATACGGTACATGTTCTGGTACAGTTTACCTTTTAACTTACTAGGTTTATACATATGTTATATGCTTCTTTAGAATTGCAATTAAAAGATTAAAAGTAAATTTGTTTTGGGGGAAAATTAATCAAAGCTTGCAAATTTGTTTTTTACACAACCTGCTCATCCCTAGTGATATCACTACAGGTACGACAAGTTTTTTTTTCCAATATATTCAGTCAAAATTTCCAGAATTTCTATAATCTTTCTATCGATCTATATGTTTATAATGTTATATGGTGCTTGAAATATTTTCTAGATAATAGATTTAATACATTACAAAGAAATATGTTCTTAACCTTCTGCTTCCTTTCAGAGTGGAATTAAAATATTGTCCTGGAGAAATACAGTTTATATAGATTTTTAAGCTTTTATACCTGGAGAAGGACATTTGTCAAGGCTGAAACGCGTTGTGTGTATTTTGTACCTATATTTTAATATCGATACCTTCATCTGTATTTTAATAATTCAAGTCAACTATTTTTTTCATCTAGTGGTGTGTTCACTGATCTCTTTTTTTCTGCATCAGGGTGGAATTAAAGCAGAGAGTAACGCATTATAGACTTACAGTACTAGTAAGCTCAACTGAGACACTAGTGACCTAAATATGTATATATGTTGTCATTTATAGGGATGGGTGAACTGTTCTAATCTCCCTGGGTTCGTGACCGGGCTTGCTCTGTTTAAGCAAGTAAATGGTTAACGACAATACTGATTATACTTACCGGGTCCGTGTTATCCATTTCAGCTGTGCCGCGGCGCTGCGTCACTTCCGTGATTCCAGGGTGAAGTCACGAGACTGGTTCCAATAGTCAATCACATACGCCAAGAACATAAGGTGCGGCCCGGAAGTGACGCAGCAACGCGTCACACCAGGAAAAGAGAACGCGAACCCGGTAAGTATTAACTGCTGGCTTACATTAACGCAGCTACCCCGCTCATGAACCTGAATAGTTCTCCCATCCCTAGTCATTTATTTCTAGTATAATTATCAGACATAGCTTTCATTCCCTGTCCATGGTGCTGACAAAATTAATCATGAACAATTGCTATTCATATTCCTGATCTAACCTCCTTTACGTCCTCATCTTTTCAATATCTGCTACTTCAGTGTGTTTAGAGTTTACTTTAAATGATAGTTTCATATATTGTTCATCTTTAGGGACAATATTGTGCTAATATATTACATAATGACACATTGATAATCTCTGAGGAAGGAGCATAGCAGGCTCCAAAACGCGTTGGAGAAGGACTAAAGAGCATCATTGCATCAACCCTTGGTTCCGCATTCTCATTTCAGCAGCGCGGATCGTGTACACTTTGTCCCCCTTTTTTGGATTTCAATTGTGAAAATAATCTTGTGGCATTTAGCTAAAATGAGCTTTACAATAATATCCTTAGAGTAGAAGTTTGAAAACATATACTACTTGCTACTGGAGTACTTTAATAAGAATAATTCTTACCTTGAAATACAAACTTGTATATATCGGCTTCTTCAGAGCCTACATCCTACACTAATCACATTATCAAAACTTATGAATGTCAGATCAAAACAAATGTCTGTAATTACTATGTTTCCCACTATAAAGAGCATATTGTTCACTAAGTCATTCTGGTAAAACACAACGTTTCTTGTTCATAGGTATATATTACTTTATATATTACTTCAAAGAAACATGCTTCAGTGCTTCCCACATGTACAATGTAAAAGTTGATTTCCACAATTAAACAGTTAGCTCACAAGATGTACGATCCTGTCAGCAATCTAGAATTATAAGTGAATTGTACAGTTTAAACAAATAATCTGCCTGAAATTTGAAAATAATGCAACCACATTCAGCATGGATCAGACACTGGCAGCATTTTGTTTTGGGTTATTAAAAATGGGAACCTGGGAAGTCTTTTGTGCTTTATTGCAATTAAAAATGTTTCTCTATGTTGTGTTATTTATAATGTTTACTAGAGATTCATATTGGGCGGGTCTAACATTGGCCTGACATTATGAATTTTGGGCTTAGTGTCAGCTGACAATACAAAGCTGGCAATCACCATTTATCATCCAGTGTGTCAATGCCACCAGGGCAACTGCAAGACCTGGGTAAAGTGCCTGAAAATGGGGACAGAAAAGAATGCACCATTTTCAGAAGTTACTGAAGGCTGCAATTTTCAGCATAGGGGGCCAAGAACTTTTGAACCTTTCCATGCTGAGAATCCAGCTCCTAGCAGCCTTGGTTTTACCTTGTCTAGCAATCAAAAAATTATTTATTTAAATAATTAAAAATATAATAGTCTTCCCAATATTTTGATTGCCTGTCAAAGTAAAGTCAGGCAGCTGGGGTGGCAGCCTGTAGCTGTCTGCTTCATCTGTGTTGACAAAAAAAAAATACAGTGAAGCTCTATGTCATTTTTTTTCATTATTTTATTTTTACAGTACTATTATGTCAGTCAATGGGTGAGAGGTCTAAAAGCCAATCACAGATGCTGTCACAGAGAATGGGCATCTGTGATTGGCTGTTGGAGCAACCTTAAAACAGCCCATCATTCTAGCATCTACCATGCTAGAATGTATGGTCTGATTCCAGATGACTCCAACAGTGAAAAGTGAAAGTGCCTGTAATTGGCTGTTCCGCACCTCAGCAGTAAACACCCTATAAGTTAATGAGCAGCCCCGGAAGTACAAGCAGACGGATGCCCGTAAGTATAATGCTGCTTTTTAACACTATTTTCTTTCTTTTTATATCTTCCCCACCCCAAACCAAACCCGAACTGTAACATGGACTTCCGAGGGGTCTGTGCCTGAGCACTAAGTGTTCGGTAGGGACCCCAAACTTTACAGTTAAGTTTCGACCATCATTCATTATCATTAGAAAAAGATATGCCAAAACAAGCCTCACATTATGTATGTATGTACAATATATTGTGCACCTATTTAATGACAAACAATCCCAAAGTACCATTATTTTGCAATGTTCAGCTTTAGGATATGGTCACTCAGGGCGTTTTGGCTGTGTTTTTCTCTGCAGCAAAGCCTGATCTCTTGGCGGAAACAGCTGTGAATAAAAAACAAAAAAAAATCATGCAAACAAAACATAGCAAAAATACACTGTGTCTATATAGCCTGACATTTGTCACATAGTAGCATATTACACTTATAAATTCCTAAACAGTGAGAGCTGTACTTACCAAAATGGAGCAAATTAGTGTCTAAGAAGAGCTGTATTGAGACATCACATTGGTAAAGAATGCTCATATGATGCAAAACAGTTTACAAGTTTACAATGAGCCCATTTGTTTTCCAGATAACATAAAACATTAAAGCATTGTCACTTGGTCAAAAGAATAGATTATTTTCCTCTTGTGTTTTCTGTTTTCTATGTGTTTTGTATGATTACAGAGATTTAGGCTTTTTATATAGTGCAAATATTTCATGGTCTGCACAAGGATTTTGCTCACTGAATTCTCTGAGGAAGTGTCTGTGGAATGGTCCACATTATTACCTTGTGAGCAATGCCCCCTGGGCAGGGGCGTATCTAGGGGGGTGCAGCCGGACCTTTTGCTCCGGGCGCCAGTCAGTAGGGGGCGCTGGTGTGGTGCCATCATCAGGTGACCAGCCGCGGCTGCACTGCAGCGCCGCCGCTGGAACTAATCTCCTCGCCGCATATTGTGTGTGCACGGCCACGGGTGACCGCGGAGCTGTGCGTGGGTGCACGCAACCAACCCCTGCTGCTGGTCTGCCCCCTGCCAGCAGTTACCACCCTCCCCCTCCCCGGTCACGTCGCGCTGCGGCTGACGTCACCCGTGCACCGCACAGTGGGACGGAGAGGTGAAGGAGAGGAGCCGAGGGCAGGAGCTGCTGACTGCTGTGGCCTGCCTCCTCCTGAGTCCTGACTCCTGCCTCTGACTGAGTCGTCCGGGTCCGGTCCGTCCTAGGCTAGCTGCGCCTACAACTGTACTCCAGTCCTAATGAGGTAAAAAAAATTAACCCTAATCAGCCGGGGGGGGGGGGGAATTGGGGTGGGGGTGCTTGTCCTGGGCTGGCCAGCTAGGAGTTATGAGGTGTATATATATCTACATCAGGGCAGGTGCAGGCACACACACATACTATGAGGTATAATATACCTCATAGTGTGTGTGCCTGTTGATGTATACATATATACACCTCATAGTGTGCCTGCCTGAGGTATACATATATATATATATACCTGAGGTATATATATGTATACATCAGGCAGGCACACACTATGAGGTATAATAATTCCCGGGGGGCGCCGAAATAGAGCTGTGCCCCGGGCGCCATGAAACATAGTTACACCTCTGCCCCTGGGTATACACCATAAAAACTAATCTAAAAATTATATCTCTGGAACTATATGGTGGATTTAAAACAAAAAAACGCATTACCCAGGAAAACAGCGGGAATCAAATGAGAGCAAACATTTCCCACTTTTGACCTTATGAAGGCTCCTATATAATAGAGTACTCATATGTTTGTGCTTAATATCTCTATTCAATGCAGCTTTTGATTTAAAGTGTAAATGTAATTTCATTGAAAAAGAAGAAACAGTACTCAATTGGTTGATAATGATGGGTCACATGGCACTTAAGATAATGCTTGTTTGTGCCATATGATATATTTACTCACATTTTTCTGCGCTCTTTTAAAAACTACATTTTATGTCTGTGTGGGCATGGCCAGCGTCTGCCAGCACTGTGTGTATAATTTCCACAGCTTCTGAGAGCAGGCTGATAGTGAGCTGTGTGGGGAACCAGCAGACAAGGGGTTAACAGAGATTGTGACTGAGCTGTGTGAAGCCAGATGACAGATCTTTCCTTGGCACAAACCTCTGAGGGGTTTGCAGTGATCCTGACCTTCTGATATTGCTTAGAAATTGTGCTGTTCCCTGAGCTAATCTAATACATTGTTTCCCCATCGGCTGCAGTCAGGAAAGTAGGTCAAGCCCTATATGGTTACAGGCCCATATTCACTGTGAACATGGATCTGACTGAGAATGAACATACAATATGTCTGCTTCACACACAGTGTAGTGGGGACACCTTGTAGAAGGTTTATATATGGTTTTCAACCTGAATTTTCTAACGAAGTACCGCATTTTCTGGCGTATAAGACGACTGGGCGTATAAGACGACCCCCAACTTTTCCACTTAAAATACGGAGTTTGGGATATACTCGCCGTATAAGACTACCCCTCTTCTACGGTATGATTCCCAGTATGATCCCCACACAGTATAATGGACCCACATATAGAATAATGACCCCTACATCTCTTCACACTGTATTATGGCCACCACACAGCCCTAAAATAGCCCTGCATAAAGTATAGAGGCTCCCTCATACCCCCTTCAAGTATTATCATGCTCCCACAGAGCCCTCTAAGTATTATAATGGCTTCCATATAGTATAATTGTCTCCATAAATTAAAATGCACCCCTGTAGTCCTCCATATAGTGTAATGCACCCCTGTAGTCCTTCATATATTATAGTATTACAGTGGTGGTGGGGGGAGTACAGCCCCTATCAACCCCCAATATTCCTCTGCAGTCACACACACACACACATAGTCAGACACAGACACACACAGTCACACACACACAGTAAGACACAGACACACAAAGTAAGACACACACACACAGTCAGACATACCCACAGTCAGACACACATATACACAGTGCCACTGCACTGCGGTGCCACCGGACCCTGCCGGAGCTTACCGCTGCCGCTGCCACCACCACCACCGCCACCGCCGCTGTACGTAGCCGGGCACCATAGATGTACGATAATAAGCCATCAGCCAATCAGGCGGCTGCTGGCGTCTGATTGGCCCTGGCATTACCGTACATACACACTGAGCAGCGCAGTTACCTCCGTACAGGAGATGTACGGTAATGCCTCGGCCAATCAGACACCAGCAGCCGCCTGATTGGCTGATGGCTTATTATCGTACATCTATGGCGCCCGGCGGCTATGTACACGGCGGCGGTGGCAGCGGGAAGCTCCAGAGGACATGGACGGCAGAGGCAGGTATAATTTATTTTTTTCTTGCCTGCCACCTGCCACAGCTCATTTTTGGGGGGCCCTTATATTAAGCACGGCGGGCCGATGCCGGCGTTTGTTTCCTCAGCAGGCGCCCTGTACACAGCGTATAAGACGACCCCCGACTTGGGAGGAGATTTTTAGGGGTTAAAAAGTCGTCTTATACGCCGGAAAATACGGTATATTAGAAAGTTTATTAAAATCACTTGCTCTACATTACTATTAGGTAAAAATTTAAATGGTGGTTACGCTTTAAATGATAAAATAACAATATAAATCTTGGGGTGAATTTGGTATTATTTGAAAAATATATTGTCAGGAGAAAATGGATATTTGCTCAAAAAGTTAAAAGAACTGACAAGAGGCTTAAAGTTGGGCAATATTAATAAAAGAAATAACACTACCATGAATAGTTAAGCTGCTTTCCTAAGACTAGCTAGTTTTTCCTGCTTGTAACACATCATGTTGGTGATATCATATGTAAATTATTTGAAAAAAATGCTGAGTGATGCCATAACATCATGGTTTTCCTTATTAAAAGGATGATCATTTTCTGAATGTTTCTCTGATCCTCTCGCAGCAAAGAAGCCATTAAATGTTATAAATTTAAATCTTAGTGCAAAATACGGTAAGTTATCTTGGAAAAAACCTCTGGCCACCCCTAAAACAGCTCCGTCTGGCAAACCGAGCAGCTCTAATCTGTGTTTACACTGTGTGTCTTCACAGATATAATTTTTGGTTATGATGGTTTGTCTTGGAAATGTACCACTTTGTGTGCCGCTACTTTGCATAAACCACAGATGTCTTCTCCTACAGAGAGGGCTGTCTATTTCTAAATCTAAGCTCATCTTCTCTTTCATACGACAAAACACGATAGAACTAGATCTCTGGAAATGTAATATATTGCTTAAAAATAATAATCATCGTCATATTTAAGAATATTTAATTAATCATTTAATTTTTAACAAAATAAAACATTACATCTTATAATTCTATTACTAGATATCATTTTAGGATCAACCACTAATTTGTGCTACTATAAAAATCACGATTTATACATCCAACCTGGCATAAAACTTGAAAAATCACAATATTAGCGGACTATCTGTAGCAACGCGAAATAAAGTTCTACTTTTACCATTTTTATGCCAGTTTGGGCCAGATTTGCCAACTTTTTGAAATATTGGTGGAGTTGGACCAGGACGGGGCAGGACCGAGCACAACAAATTTATTATAATTGATTCCAGAAAATTGATTTTAATTATGACAGAAAAGTGCACCAGTCCTTGTGGGTCATATATATCTTGCAGACGCCATCAGCAGCTCATAGATGTCTCAAATTGATTACGAGGCACACACCTTTTAATTAATTTAGCATATCATACTCTATCCCACAATTTGTCAAGACTAGAGTATAAAATAGCATTCTTGGTGAATTTGGGCCAATATGTTCACAAGAAAAGTCACTTTAGTAAAGGGGCATTTACACTCCAAGATAATCATAAAAGAACTTTGTTAAAAACTTTTATTCCATAATTATCTTGCCCTGTAATCACTGGTGATCAGCCGATGAACAACCAGAATGCTCGTTCATCAGGTCAAATGATCTTAAATCCAGAATGAAAGATCACTGTCCTTGGCAGTGCATCCTGCCAAGTGCCGAGAACTAGATCAGCTTGAGTACATTGAGTGATTTAGTACTAATCGCTATGTGCGCATTGTTTTCTTTGGTCTGTAGTCACATCTCCTTCAGATCATAGACTCTTAGCTCTTAGTTACTTATTGTACCATTGCTGGTAGACGTTTTATATTGTGTACAGCAGTGGTCCCTATCATTTCTTAAAATGAGCCATATTCAGCTCTGAGAGAGGGTCATGAGCCACATTAAGTTCTGAAAGAGGGTTGTGAGCCACATTAAGCTCTGAGAGAGGCTTGTGAACCTTACTCAGCTCTGAAAGAGGGCCATGAGCCACATTAAGCTCTGAAAGAGGGTCGTGAGCCACATTAAGCTCTGAGAGAGGCTTGCGAACCTCACTCAGCTCTGAAAGAGGGCCATGAGCCACATTAAGCTCTGAAAGAGGGTCGTGAGCCACATTAAGCTCTGAGAGAGGGTCATGAACCACATTAAGCTCCGAGAGAGGCTTGCGAACCTTACTCAGCTCTGAAAGAGGATCATGAACTACATTCAGATCTGAGAGATGGTTGTGAGCCGTATTCAGCTCTCAGAGAGGGTTATGAACCATATTCAGTGCCCACACCCACAGTTTTGACAACCAGAGCATGGTATAAAGACAGCAAAAATTTCACTGAGTACACTGATACCTTGTGCGTCCTCCCTTATGGGCAGTATGTTTACATCCAGGGGTGCACACTTTACACTATACAGTATATTTACATCAAGCATACCACATGATCACATCCAACTTCAAACACCAATATAAATAGCATCATTATCCTATGTCCAACTTAACATATAGAGATGTTCCCAAGCTAGCAGGCAGATATGAGCCACAAATCACGTGCCAACGAGCTACATGTGGTTCCCAAGTCACATGTTGGAGTCCCTGATGTGCAGTATGCTAATGTGGCACCCCAGGGGTTAATGTGCCACAGTAACAACACCAAGGGTTAATTCCCCACACAACCCACAACACTACACTAGCGTCTTCAGGCCAGAAGGGGGAGCTAAAGCTGCTTCCCTATATATTCTGGGTGGAGAGGAAGTGGCAGTGAGTTCAGTGCGGAGCAGCGCTGAGGGAAGAAAGGCCCTTGGTGTAAAAGGGCTGCGTTAGGCTCACCCCACGGTCCACTGTCCAGTTCCAGGCCAGGCAGGGCCTGAGGAATAGGAAAAGCAGAGGAACACACCTGGGACACGGAGTTACCCTAAACTCACCCCGGAGAAGCGCAAAGACCGGATACCGGATCCGCAATTGTGCCTGACACAAGCAGCACAGAAAACACCAGATAAGTGAAGATTATATATCTTCACTGTACCACAGTGAAGCAACACGGCGGGGTCAGAAACACAAAGATAAGACTCAAGTTGCCTAGCAAGTTTGGTACCGCTGAGTAGAGACAGGGCTGGCAGCCTAGCTAAAGCTGCAGCAGGGCCACATACACAGCGCAGGAGTAGGAAACCAAGGACCCGGCCAGGGTGGGAGCAACCCGACCCCGGTACAGACTCCGTGGACAATATCTACCGAATACCATCTGCAGTAAAGACTTGGAAAACTACAAAATTATGAGTCTGTGTAATCCTTGCGCTCGAGCCCTACTTTCCCTCACAAACTGTTATCATCTCTACCACTACCCCTACCCTGTATCATCCATAGACTATCATCATCACTGCCCCGGAAACCAGGCTCTGCCCGTGGAGAGCCGTTACATCACCGGCTGCCAAACATCATCCCCGGAGGTTCTACAGCAGCGGTGGTCACCCTGACCACATACCACGGGTGGCATCACGACTATATCCCCTGTACATAACCCCCAAACCGATTACTTGTGGGCCCGGGACACGGTCCGGACTAAGACCACCGTGATTGCAGGTGATACCTGGGTCCGGTACCGAGTACTCCGTCCCAGTGGGCTCAACACTCATATTTCCTCACATTAAAAAATGCTGTTCACTGTGTAGTAGATAGGAATGTTAATATTATTAGTTCATACTTGTATTATTATTTCATTTTGTTTATTATGTGAGGTGTTTTATTACATACATTATAGATTATAAAACAGAGTAAAACTTTCACAGTAGGCTAGTTGTTTGGCTAGTTGTTTGTTTTTTCTAAGTCTCTTCCAACTCAGTCGGCGATTCTCCATTTGCTACATTTGACCCTGCATTTCCAGATCAGCACTTCTAGTGTAACAAGCATCACTTCTGATGTCATACTGATTGATTAATTCCTGCAGTTAGGCAGTTAGCCGGCGATCAATCAGCCTGACATCCCCAGTGATATCCCTTCCACAGAGCATGGCGGAACAGAAGAAGATCTATCAATGTGACGTCAATGAAAGCCGGGGAATCACATTCAGGAGTGATCCGTGACAACTCGAAGGGGGAACAGATTGTCACAGTACAGAACAGGCAGATCAGTTAGCAACTACCTGCTGGTAAGTTCTTAGCCCCATACCTAAAAGAAACTCAAAGTCATGGATAACTAATTTAAAAGGTTGTACCAGGAGAACATTTTAATTAATAGTTCTTAGAATAAAAATAGCTTCCACAATTGGATGTGTAATTAACAAATGTTCCTGTCCCGAGATATAGTAGTATACTAAAAAGGCGTGCACACTGAGGCTTATTTCAGGGGTGAGAGGTGCCAACTGGGAGGTCTGGTAGACCCACAACGTAGAGTATAGAAAATGACAATTGCACACTCTCGGTTTTTTTCCTTGCAAAAAAAGTATTTCTTTATTTTTATAGCAACAGGGAACCAACGTTTCGGTCCAAACCTAGGACCTTGATCACGGTAATTGCCTCTGTCTTATGCTTTCCTTCACACATGGGGGCACCGCCACCCACACTGGTATTTTTCAGTTTTCCTGTAAGCTATAGTAAACCAAGGGATCCTTGGATCCTGGTTGAGGGATGCCTTATTTCATTATGGTGTGTGCCTCCGTCCTGGGCGTGTGATTTTGAAAAATCACACGCCCAGGACGGAGGCACACACCATAATGAAATAAGGCATCCCTCAACCAGGATCCAAGGATCCCTTGGTTTACTATAGCTTACAGGAAAACTGAAAAATACCAGTGTGGGTGGCGGTGCCCCCATGTGTGAAGGAAAGCATAATACAGAGGCAACTACCGTGATCAAGGTCCTAGGTTTGGACCGAAACGTTGGTTCCCTGTTGTTATAAAAATAAAGAAACACTTTTTTTGCAAGGAAAAAAACCGAGAGTGTGCAATTGTCATTTTCTATACCCTGTCCCGAGATATTTTTATAACTGTGTCCCTGTGTAATGTATGTGTCCAATCATGCAGGAACAGGTCAGATATACCATAGACCATGGGCGGGGAGGGGGGTAGTAAGAGAGTACACAGACATTACAGCTGGTGATTGGAGCTGATACTTTCTGTGATGTAAAACAAGTTTTTAAACAGGCAATGTAATGTTTTACATTACATAAAAAATCAGTTGCGATCCACAGCTGTAATGTCTGTATATTCTCTTACTTCCTCCTCTACCCAGGAGTTGTGGTATATCCCACCTGACCGTGCATGGTCAGACACATCCATTGCACACAGGGCCATATTGTTCTGCTACCCTAAGAAATTTTAGTGGTGACGCCCCTTTCTGATCAGTCAGATTAAGCGTCTGTTCAAACAGCATTTTTTCTCAGGCAGATCTGCTCTGTATTCCTGACAGGGCTGTAGAGTTGGAGTCGATGTCCATTTTGGGTGTAGTCCTATTCAGAGAAATTGAGAAGTTTGAGTCAAATGTGTGACTTACTGACTTCAAAGCCCTGGTTGTGGAGTCAGAGTTGTGGAGTCGGTGTCCATTTTGGTGGAGTTGGAGTCGGAGTCAGGGTCGGATTCAGGGAAATTGAGGAATCAAATGTTTTACTTACGAACTCCATAGCCCTGATTCCTGGCTGAGAAATGCTAAAAGGAATGAACTCATACACTGCAATGTAAAAATGACTTGTGTTCATATGTTCAGTTTTTCTTTTTTTTAAAACTGTTTAAGGTTTCCTAACATATGAAGCGGCTAAAAGATGTGACTGGTCCATTATATGGGCTTATTCTGCTTTAAAGCAACTTACTAGTTCATTTTCAAAAAATTATAAAAATAAAATGCAGAAGCTAAAAGATGTTGGCAAAGACAACCAAAAATATGTAAAAAAGTTGCTTCAGGACAAAATGACGACTGTGTGTCCTGAAGCTAGTTCCATTTGAATAGCTCATGGGTTCACAGACCTCAATAAGAGGCTGTGTACACATACCCTGAAAATGCCCATAGACTATACATATTAGACTAAACCCACCAATATCGACAGGTTCGGATGACGGTCTATTGCGTGTGGGGGCTCTAACTGAATATTGTTGGGGGAGATAAGGATCCAGAACCTCTGATGAGAGACTTTAGACACTTTCACCCTCTAAGTTATGAGCTGCAGCAAGAGATGTCTAGCAGTGGATCCAATAGAGAACACAGGGACACTTGGCAGAACTGTCTTTGGGAGAACCAAGGAAGATCGCTGCCGGCTGAACAAGCGGACAGATGCCTATAGTGTATGGGAGTTTTAGTTAATTACTTGTTTGGCTGACACTTCCCGACAGCTGCATTTTTAGCCCAGCAGACTCACCCTATAATTTTTTACTACACCAAAACCATCATCAGTACAGTAATACATCACAATAACCATTTTCAATACAGCAATACAAAACCACTTTCTATACAGCAATACATAGGCAGAACCACTGTCAATACAGTAAAGCATCATCAGGACCACCGTCAATACAGTATTTCATCACCAGAGCCCTCATCAGCACAGTAATTCATCATCAGAACCACCATCAGTACATGAATACATTGCCAAGCTTAGTACAGCAATCAAATGCAGGGTAAGGTCAATACAATTGTGTTGCATTAACCTCATTAACCTATATTTTGCATTTTTCCCTTCCCCCCACTGTCCATGCTGTGCCCCATCCCTCTTCGTCTATTCAACCTCTCGCCCCTAGCTTCCATGCTCCCACACCCCCTTCATTTTGCATTCTCCCCTTTCCCCCAGTCTAGATGCTATGGACCCCCTTCATTTTGCATTCTCCCCCTCCCACCAGTCTCCAGGCTGTGCATCCACCTTTCTCCATTCACCCCTTGCCCAGTCTTCATGCTGCACCCCTCTACATTTTGCATTCTCCCCTCCTTCCAGTCTCCATGCTGCGCACCCCATTCATTTTTCAATCTCAGTCTCTATGCTGTATACCCCCTTCATTTTGAATTCTTCCTCTCCATTTCTTTCTCCATGCTGCACCCGCCATTCTTCCCCTCCAGTCTCCATGTTGCACTCCCCTTTCCCCATTCTCCCCTCCATTCTCCATGCTGTACCCCCCTTTCTCCATTCTCCCCCTCCAGTCTCCATGCTGCACTCCCCTTCTCCATTCTTCCCCTCCCCTTAAGTCTCCATGCTGCACACCCCATTCTCCTCATCCAGTCTCCATTCTGCAACCCCCTGTCTCCATTCTTCCCCATTCACCATATTGCATCTGCCCAGGCTGCTTTCCCTATCTTCGGCTGTTACAGCGATTACCTGGCTCCATGCTCCATGCTCCCAGCGCCCACATCTTCTTCCTCCTCCTGTGCACTCCCGCTGCAGTCACGTCGGCAGTGCGATGACATCATCATGCTACTGACCTCTGCAGGGATAGCACACAGCCACACATTGGGGCAGGAAGCTGATTTTAGGTTTACTGACCCCAGAAATCCCTGGGCGCTCACACATTAAGTTCATGTCTTCAAGGCAAGATTGAAAATGAATGTGGTGTCTCCTCCCTTCTCCAAAAAAACCAGAATTTCATGAAGAGTTTAGAGGAGGGAGGAAGACTTAAAGAGGACCGGTCATCCCCCTGGTGCTCTGCTAACTGAATGCAGCACTGAATACAGCATGCTTGCTGCATTCAAGGAAGGGGTCCCCCATGTCTCTAGCCCCCAAGTAAGTTGTAAAAAAAAATTTATAAAGTTTATGGATAAGGAGTCCAGAGGGACTTACTCAGTAATGAGTCATCGCTGTTGTATGGTGTCCTCCCCACCTCCAGCCCTCTCTTAGCCTGTTGTATGTGTCATCACTGCTGCTGCTGTCCTCCACGCCTCCAGCCCTCTCTGGTCCACCTCCAGCCCTCTCTTGTTCAGCCTCCTTTATGTGTCTCTTCTCCACAGATCGAGCAATGGGCGGGGGCGGTCCAAGCAGCTGAAACGCCTAATGCCAGTGACATCAGCGCCGGAGCCCGCCCTACTTCAGATTATACTGTAATCATACAGCGGGGCGGGTCCCGGCACTGATGTCACCAGCAGAAGGCGTTTCAGCTGCTGGGCCTGCTCCTGCCCATTGCTCGCTCTGTGGAGTTGAGACATAAAGGAGGCTGAACAAGAGAAGGCTGGAGGTGGACCAGAGAGGGCTGGAGACGGGGAGGACACCATACAACTGCGATGACACATACAGGAGGCTGATCAAGAGAGGGCTGGAGGCGGGGAGGACACCATACAACAGCGAGGACTCTTTACTGAGTAAGTCCCTCTGGACTCCTTATCCATAAACTTTATAAAGTCTTTTTTACAACTTAAAGGGCGGCTAGAGACATGGGGAACCCCTTCCCTGAATGCAGCTGACACGCTGCATTCAGTTAGTATAGCACCAGGATAGTGACAGGTCCTCTTTAACAAAAAAAATATATATGTATATATTTTTCTACTCTTGATGGTGGCACTGCCCCCGGAGCCTGCCCCTCTAGAGCATGGGCCCTTGGGTGCCTAGTGGCAAATATGGCCCTATTTACACAGGACACATCTATAGGAATATCTAGGGACAGGAATGTTTTTTAATACATCTAATTGTGGAATTTACTTTTATTCTAAGATCTATTAATTAAAATGTTCAGTTGTTTGTGGCATAACTCCTTGAAGTTTCCTGACTCATTTAGTATAATTAATCTGAAACATCTCAACCAAAAATGGTCAGTTTATTGGTTAATGTTCTGGTAAAAAACTGCCTTAAATGGCCACTAATCCTAAAGTACAAATGTTGTGATAAAAATGTATAGAATTTGTATGGTTTTCACATTCTGTTCGGAATTAGATATATGTGAGATAAGGAATAGATCACAAGGACATGAATCTTCTTCGTTTATCTAGTCCTTGATTTACATTGAAGAACAGTACAATCAGCATGTACCCATCCAAAAATGACTGAAAATAGGATTTATCCAAATGCAGGGCAAAAAGAAAAAGGAAAAACTAAGTTTGTGACTTTTTAATTGACTTAAATGTTTATATATTCAATGTATAAATTATGGTACAAGGATCACACAGAGTCCAAATCTCCCAGTTTTCTAGTACTGACCCCTGTATCATGCAGGACGTGCTGGGAGATGAAAATGAAGAGCAGGAATATTAATACAGTGATACCTCAGTTGTTGTTGATAATCCGTCCGAAATCTGACGAAAGCCAAAAATGACAAAAACCGAGGCAACGATTTCTACAGGAAACAATGTAAAATGAATTAATTTGCTCTAGACACTGCAAAATACATACACAAAAACACATTTTATAGTGAATAAAGATAACGATTAATACTAGAAACACTCCGAAATGACTATAAAATGAATATAAAAGTCTAATGTAGTGAATAAATAAACATTTAATATGGTATTTTATTTTTATAGATGCTCTTTTTGGTGTATGGAAGACGCCGAGGAGGGGAAAGAGGGGTGCATATTTTATTTTTTGGAAGGGGAATGATATGATATGATTCATTGCAAAATTAGCAGCGATGTATCTATGAAAACCAATGAAAATTGAAAAAATTGACGAAAACCAAAACCGATGATAACAGCACTCAACGAAAACCGAGATATTACTGTACAAGCAATTGAACCCTAATCTGGTGTGAATATTCAGGATTTGGGATTGGTACCAGAGCTAGGCTTGTTTATTGCTATTGTGAAGCAGCGTAGTACAGAAGGTAAACATAGGGACAGTTTATACATCAGAACTATCCCTGTGCATTGTTCAGGACATGATGAACACATTCGGCTCTGCTACATTTCCATCCATACTTTCTAACTACTTTGACATAGCTTCTACCATTTCACGGCAGGTTATGTCTACTTATAGTCTGAGCCCTTTTATACAAGTAACCTTCCCAAAGATGGGACACCCCAGGGGGGCAGGAGCTTCTCCTACTGGAGTAACCCCCTCCTACTCTTTCCTGCAGTCTGCTGCCCCTGGACTTGTGCCTACCTTTGCAGGAGTGTCCAGCAGACTTAGTAATCAGCAGGCATTTCCAGGAGTTATCTGGGGGAGAAAAAAAGTTGACAGGAGGAGTCTTGAAGTCAGAGCCTGCTAAACTTGGGCTGATGGTGAAAAAAAATTCTTTCCTTCACACTCACTTACAATTCACTACAGCCCTGCTGCTTCTCCTGCTGCTGCCTCAACTGCCTGCAAAGGACCTGACATAGTATATACCATCAAGGGGGATTCCGCATCGTAAAGGTGGAAGGCTGGGAAACATCTGGAGGCTGCTGAAGAAGGTATCCTAAAGAAGACAACTATTCTCCTCATTGATACAAGACTCCCAAAGAGACTCAACAAAATCTAAGTTTTCAGCCAGGTGTATGGGACATATATATTCACATACTGCACTGAACTTTTAAAGGTAAAAAAAAATATTGTACTAACTCCATATATGTATGAATAATATCTAATATATAATTATTGTGACTGTGCGAAGATATATATGTACATTGCAGTAGTATGAAAATGAATGAATCTACAGATGTCATAATCCTGACAGTCATTTGGTACAATTCATTCTAATGCATCATCACCTACAAGTCATTAAAAGTTGCCAATATGTGAAAAAAAGGCAAAAATACCCCTGTAACCATTGCAGTAAATCTGATCATGCCAGGAGTATTGCAGTGGTCACTAGCTGACTACTATGTCCCATACTAAAGTTTAATGTGACAATTCTATACTGTAGCTCCAGCCATATACTGGTGTGCAATGTTACATAGGACTGCAGGTAAACATAAGGGATACATGTATCAGAATGAAGTATAATAATATTAAAGACACATTTAGCTCTGTATATGATGAATACATGTACTGATGTTACTGTATGCTAGATGTCCTGAGAGCATTCTCAGCCACAATGTAGAAGTGAAGAGCCTGGACCACATCCCTCTGCTGGCTCTTTGATTAATGACAACCTGTCTTGGCTCTCCACAATAGCTTGAATATTTTACATATCTAATACATTTAGTTTTAGTAATCTTAGTGAGTCCATATTATTAGTACATAAAGCATTACATTATTCCCTATACAAATTATCATTACTCACACTAGATGTCTTACTTCAATGAGATGTATACTCCCCAATGAATTAGGATCCAGGTATCCCTTAGAACCTATTCTACAAACTCTTTATGTGAGTTTAACTAGGAAACCATAGTCTAACACATACGGTATGTATGTACTTGTAGCAGAGCTAAATTTATGAACACACAATTTCAGGCTGATTAAAAAACAATAATTAATCTCTAAGGTAGGATAGTAGAGGATATTGCTTTGACTGCCTGCTATATCATTCATGATGATAGGTGTCCAATTAGAAACTCATTTCTTCTAAAGAGGACAATTTCAGCTCCACTATGCTATAATGAGTATAAAATATTGCATAGAGCCATTTTTCTTGAAAAATGTAAAATAACTAATAATAGTTGTAAAGTATAGCTAAAATGTACATCTAAATATTGTGATCATCATGGACTACAGAGAAGGAGAGAGAGTAAGAGAGAGGAGATATCACCACACTACATCATTCCTAGTGACACAGAATAGGGGTGTAGGGTGGAAAGGCACAGTTTGGCTATTGGCTGCCTAGAACATAAATCCCTATTCAAGGTGGAGGGAGGCGAGGGCATGTACAGGAAAGCTGGTAACATACTTATAACTGCTCTTCTGTCAAACTTTCCACTTTCTTCCCTTAAACCACTATATTAAGGTTTCCTGTATTACCAGCATTCCAGGGGAGGCTGAATAAGTTCAGCACTGACTATTCAGAGTGGGGATCTCAGATGGAAAATCAGAGAGTTGGGTTATTTTAAGGTGATGTGGAAATAGAGGAAGAAAAAAGAGCAAATAAATATAGAGGGATTGCAGAACATTTGTCATGAGGTTAGTGATAGACAGGTAAGGATTGTGTAGAAAGGAACACCTGGTACTCTGACCAAGGAAAAATACACTTTAGTTGTATATTTGTACAGTTCTCATTGCTTCCATCATTAATATAAAGCTATAAGTGGGAAATGGGATGTACAAAAAGAGTGGGGGAAATGTATGTTTATGTAGACTGAGATTGAGGGAGAAATATTTATCAATAGCTAGATTATAGATGATAGATGAATAGATAGATGGATTAAAGATAGATAAATAGATGATATATATATAGATAATAGATACATACATAGATAAATTAATTGATGGATGGATTAGAGATACATAGATGATATATAGAAGATAGATTACAGATAGATAAATACATGGATAGATATATTGATGATTGATTGATAGAGATAGATACTGTAGATAGATAAATATATAGATACATTGATAGATATATGGATATATATGATTGATAGATAGCGATAGATACTGTAGATAGATAGACAGATAGATATCTTAAAGAGATTCTGTCATCCTTAAGATGTAGTCCTATGTGTATGAACTATTTATTATAGCAGAAGGAGGTGAGTAGAAGGATATATAGTTTTGTGAAGAGATTTAGTAGAATATGAGGTTTAATCATATAAGCTTCTGCTGTGAGATTTCCAGTCCAGTGGGCGGTCCTATCCGTGATTGACAGTTATCTGCATGCACAGAAGGCTGTCAGTCACTGATAGCCCCACCCACTGGACCAACAATCTCAGAAAGAGCAGAGGCTTGAATGATGAAATCACAGACAATATTGAATCTTTTCTCAGAAAACTACATATCAATTCACTCATCTCCTTCTTCTCTATGACATGGGGCCTGCAGTTTGGACCGCATTCTCATGCTGGCAGGTTCTCTTTAATATCCAACTTTAACTTTATATTCTACTGCTTCTAGTTTGGCCCTGCAATCCTATTACACTTCCACACTGTGCTCGTGAGCTCCTCCTAATGGAAACAACAGGGCATACAGAGGAGATACAATCAGTCTTGTTAAAATTGCCAGAAGTGGAAAATATTCTTCTGGCCATTTAAATGGCAAGTATATTTTTGCCATTTTGAAAGAGGAAATCTGTGAGAATCATGACACTATGATTAAAGCCGACATGTTTAATTGTCATTGTGATACGTAGACGAGAAGCATAATTGGTGTATTCGTCCCAAGTGCAATGATTGCAAAAATAGGCGGAAAACTTTTGCTGCAAGCGGCTCATGTGTGAAGTCATATATGGGGAAATTGTGGTAAATGCACCTACAATGCTCAGGTACGGATGCAACCAGATATCTACATAGGTCATAACGTATAAAAAAAGCTTCATCATTAGGTTCTATATTGGCTCCTCAACATGATCTCATTCGTTATTATAAGACGACTCAAGAACAAGGTGTAGAGAATAGCAACTGCATATTTCTCATTTATCATACTGATCATGACTCATTGGTATATGATATCATTCTATATACCTGACATACCAATATTGAAAACTAAAGTTAAAATAAGCATTAAAAAAAGTTCTCATTTACCCATTTAAGTGTCGCACTTCCCCATTTTTGGTTTGTATTACGTTTTCCTATACGACGTTTTTTTTTTGCTACCACAAGATGACGCCAGGCTGACTCCCTCGTTCTCCTCCCCCATCCTCCTCCCTTCCAAACAAGCCAGTCTCTGTGTCTCCAATGTCCAACTTCTCACCAGTAACAAAAGCTGTGTTCATCTAGGCTGTTGGACCACATAGTGTGCCAGCACTCAGCTACTGAGGGCCCATACACGCCAAGAAAAGTAAAGCTTGTTTAAATGTGAGAAAGGGCGAGGGAGAGTCAAGGACAGAGAAAATCAGAGGCAGAAATGTGACCGTTAGAAGGAGGAGGGAATGGGTTCATTGGAGCAACGGAAACCTTATAAGTTTACTTTTGAGTAATCACTGACTGCTTGTGAGAGACAGAACAGCCTGTCTGTGTATGAGGCGAGTGTATGACTCCTTCTCAGTGGCTTTCAATGGGTTTACAGTACTAGGAAGTTTTTTTTCCATCCCATGAATGCATTTATTTGATGATGAATCCATGTCACATACACGTCAATATAAATGTTACACATTCAGTTATTTTATTTTTTTTTCTGAGTGTTTCTAATAACAGCTTTGGACACTTCAATCAGCCAAATTCAATGTCTTAACTGCACTAAAATACATTAAATTCATGAAAGGTTGCAACATTTAAGTATCTAACTGAACCAAAGACAATGTCCTGACTGTGCTAAAATACATTAAATTCACAAAAGGTTGCAACATTTAAAGGGACTCCAGGTTTTTGACATCCCATCTGACAGCAGCATAAGGTATTGACAGAGACCCTGATTCCAGCGATGTATCACTGAGCTACTTGCTGTCATTTTGATAAAATTGCTGTTTTGTCTGCTCTAGATGTGGCAGCTCCTAAATAGGACTGGACTACCTGAGTAGTCCTGCAATGATAATCTCCAGATTATTTAAGAGTTTTATCAAAACTACACTGAGCAACCCAGTAAGTGATACATCGCTGCAATCAGGTTCTCTGTCTCTACGTTATACTGCTCTCAGATGAGATGGCTAATATCTGGTGACAGAGTCCCTTTAAGTATCTAACTAAACCAAAATCACTCTTTGTTCCCTTTCGAGTCTTAAAAGTCAGTGCTAATCCTCTTTTTCATCAGTTCCCACATTAAAATTGTGATTTGTCCATTTGATATAGATTAGAATAGTTTCCACTAAATTCTTGAGGCTATGAGTATTTGGTGAGTTTTTGATGTTGCGTTAGGTAAATGAGGTCCCTTATATTTCTTACATTGCATTTTAATATGCCTTTTTTTATTGGGTCTTTGAAATTGCCTATATTGTCTCTTTTTGGTATGTCATGCTCAATACGGCAGCATTGTTTTTAATATCTCCTATGAAAACCCTAGTTATTGTGCAGATTACAAGTATTTTTAGTGCATTTCAGTGACAAAAAACACTCATACAAAGCATGTGCGCTTTTATCAGCGGCTTTTCTGCATCTAATGCAATACTATGCTGAAAATCCGCCCATAAAGCTAAGCGTACCCACAATAGATATTGACATATTGCTGTTTCTAAAAATGTGCCACCGGTCAATTTAAAAGCACAATGGACATAAGATTTCTATAAATCCCATCCATTTTGCTGGAACTTAATATAAAATGAGAAATATTAGATTTAGTGACACTGAGCTGATAAAATGAGTCTATTTTCTGAAATCCTAAGGCTACATTCTCATGATGAGGTCGTGGTAAAATTTTGATGTTGGAAAAATGTCTGCCACCTTTCTGCACCTATTATAGAAATTAAGTTACTTACGTTGCTTTTTGTTACATGGATTTTTATGGCATTTGTCATGCGTCGTTATTGTCTCTTTTCATATGTCAGGTTTTAAATAAAGCTGCTTTGTTTTTTAGACTTCCTGGTATTTGGTTTGGACAAAACATTCTTGTTATACTGTGTGGATTACTTATGATTTTTATGTGTTTACACAGTGGAAACACTTTAAAGATGTGACAAGAAAATTGCCCAAAAGAAAAATGCCCACAGGGTTAGGTGTTAGGTTTAAGGGTTCGGTGTTAGGGATAGCATTAGGTATTAGGGTTACGCATTAGGTATTAGGGTTAGGTGTTAGGGTATGTGCCCACATAGTGGTTTAACGTCGGTTTAGCAGCGAAAACCGCCGGCGGTTTAGCATAGGTTTTATTTAAATTTATGTAAATCCTAAGCAGCGTTAGGACTTACAAGTAACCCTATGTAATTTAGAAAACGCTGTGCACACATAGTGGGTTTATGTGAGCGGATCCGCCAGAGGTTGAGCGGTTTCCTAGCGGTTTAGGAGCATACAACATGTCAATTCTTCTCAGCGGTTTTTGATCGTTTTCATGAACAAAATCCTCCATAGAAAACCACTGGAAAAACCGCCGGAAAAACCGACTGAAAAACGCTGTGCACACGCTGAAAAAACCGCTGGGAAACCGCTGGGAAACAGCTGGAGACTTCAGAGCTCAGAACTCTAGGCTCCTGCAAATTTCCACCGGTTTACTGACGGTTTGAACGTCACTAAACCGCTATGTGGGCACATACCCTTAGGGTTAGGTATTAGGGTTTGGTGTTAGGTATTAGGGTTAGGTGTAAAGGCCACTTTACACACACAGATATCTGTGACCAACTTCTGAACAGATCTCTGGTTGCAGTGAAATCATGGACACATTGTTCCATTTTGTGGCTGTGTACAAATGTAACAATGTGTCCATGATGTCACTGCAACCAGAGATCTGTTCAGAAGTTGGTCACAGATATCTGTGTGTGTAAAGTGGCCTTAAGGGTTAGGTATTAGGGTTAGATTTTACTGTTAGGTATTAGGGTTAGGTATAGGTATTACAGTTAGGTGTTATGGCCCCTTTATACGCAGCTACAGGTGACAGGTTTTCCACAGGTAACTTACTGGTTGCAGTGAAATCATGGAGACATAGTTCTATCTTGGTGCTGTGTACAAATGGAACTATGTCTCCATGATTTCACTGCAACCAGTAAGTTACCTGTGGAAAACCTGTCACCTGTAGCTGCGTGTAAAGGGGCCATTAGGGTTAGGTATTAGACATAGATATTAGGGTTAGGTATTAAAGTTAGGTGTTAGGTATTAGTGTTAGGTGTTAGGTATTAGTGTTACGTGTTAGGATAAGGGTTAGGAATTAGTGTTAGATGTTACTCTTATGGTGCCGTCACACCTGCCGACGTCGCTAGCAACATCGCCGAAAAAGTGACGTATCAGCAATGTCGCTAGCGACGTCGCGCTGTGTAAACGAGCGCCGCGACCGCGTTTTATCGCTGGTCGCAGGTTGACAGGTTTACGGGAAGAACCATAAACCTGTCAACCGGCGACCTGCGATAAGGCTGGATCGCGCCGTGTGACATCGCCAGAGCGATGTCGGCGGCGATCCAGCCTATACCGCAGCGTTGCTGCGGATCGCTCGCTGGGCTGAGCCCAGCCCAGCGAGCGATGTCACCGCCCCCGCATCGCTGCGGTGTCGCCGGCCGCAGCGATGCTGTGTGACAGCTGGCCAGTGATGTCGGAACCGAGCGGGCACCCGCGCATCGCTTCCGACATCGCTGGCCAGATCGTGCTGTGTGACGGCACCATTAGGTTTGCCTGTGATGATTTTTCCTTGGGGACATTTTTCAGGGAACCATTAAAGACAAATATTCATTTTTACCTGTGGATTTTCCGCATCTAATGCAAGTCTATGGGGAGAATCTGCACATAAAACTCAGCTTATCCACATGAGAAAAGGACATGTTGTGTGGATATCAGTAAGGCCTCATGCACATGTTGAGCATTTGGTGAGATTTTTACCTCAGAATTTGTAAGACAAAACCAGGAGTGGAACAATCAAAGGAAAAGTATAATGTTTTTGTATGAGAATTTCAATAGGTATGTTTGTGTGTATTGTGTATTGCCCTATTTTGTGCTGGCTTCTGTCCCTCTCTAGGTCTTCTCAATATTGAACTGTAGTATCACTAGTCAGGCTGTGCGGAGATGATGAGGCTTTAGTGAGTTTTTGACACTGTATATTTTCCCTGAGTAAAAAATGCAGCATCATTCGGTTTCAGCAAAGTGAATGGGATTTATAGAAATCTCATGGCTACTGTGCTTTTCTCTTATGCCACGTCCACACATTCAGTTTTTGGTGAGGTTTTTACCTCAGAATTTATAAGTCAAAACCAGGAATGAGTGATAAATCCAGAAGTGGTGACGTGTTTCCATTAAATTTAATGGTATCTACCTTAAATATAAAATTTCATTGATTTTTATTTTATTTATTTGATTTTGTATTTTGTGAAATTACTTACGGTATATGCCTCAGATGTTTTTCAATCTCTTCTAACACCTTATTTAAGAAGTAACTAGTCTTATTCATTGCTAATATTTAAGCAGTCAGATTGATTTGCTTCTATTAGGATGTATAGGTTAAGATGTCACGCAGCATTGTTTGAGAACGCTGAACCTGATTAATCACTTTTACCATGTCTACCTGACCTGTTGGTTAGTGGACCATTCCTACCTGTAACATCATGGACTTAATTATAATGTTCCTGTTTTCACAGCAGTTTGTTGTCTTTTTGGCTGTTTATTGTTGCTATAAACATGGTCATTAGATTCTAATCTAATTTATTGGTAGTCAAAAGACGTTCCCTACACAAGATGGTCTTATGCTCTAATATTTGCCAAGTATTTGCCCTGCATGAGCCACTTTGTGGGTCATAAGTAAAATAAAATAAACTACCAAAAATATTCGAAAATAACAAGACACTGTAAAAGGATTGATAGTTTGATGGGACACACCCACATTGGCAAGGAGGATGGCAACACCCAGCTTTTAAATCATTGCAGCATTTCCCGGAACTATAATAGAGGAACTGCACCTTATCAAAAAAATGTGCCTTTATGGTAAATGATATTTGGCGATGGTTTAAGAAAGTAAAAGAAAACAGTAATTCAAGTAAAATAGTTATAAAATACCACAAAAATAAAAGATGTTCGGAAGATTTGGTAAGCAGTGAGCAGTAGAATAATATCACAAATTACATGTTGTTTTGTGTGTCTTCTGTGTTTTAGGCTCTTCTAATGCTCCCACCACCCCATTAACACTCTATATGTGTTTAGAAATTGGGTTTTAGGTACATTGTCATAAATTCTCTATATGTATTTCCAAAAATGTATGTTCTTTGGCTCAAAATCATGCCCTAAATGTACTTAAAGTGGTTTCCACATTCACAAAAGTGAACTCTGTAAAATGTCTAAAATAACAAATAAAGCAAGTATTCACTCTCCCCCATTCTAGTGCCAGCTCTCTGCCGCTGCTCGGGTCTCGGTGTTTTGGCTGAGGTGGTGACATCACATTGATGGCTAGCATCATCACTGCAATAAACCACTGAGCTCAGCAGCTCATGCCGTCTTCCTCAGCACTTTCACTGCAATCAGTGATTGGCTGCAGTTGCAGTAGTGATGCTGGCCATCAATGTGATGTCAAAACCTCAGCCAAAATACCAAAATCCGAGCACATACCATGAGCCACTGATATACAGAGGTAGGGTGAGTACCTTCTTTGTTAGTTATTTTTACTTATTTAGAGTGTTTGGGTCCACTTTCTTGAACTGGAAAACTTTTTAACTATGATATTGTGTAATTGTTTAACATGTCAATGAGTTGATGAATTGAACCATAACTTCCATCCTTACTTCTTTGTCCTTCATTCCTTCAGTTCTTCCATCCCTTCTTTGACCTGACTTCCTTCATCTATCTTCTTCCCTTCTTCCTTTTTCCTCCTCTTCCTCCTTCTTACTTCATTCTTCCTTCCTTCCTTCTTTCCTCCTTTTTTCTTCCTTCCTTCTTTGACCTACTTCCTTTCTTCCTTATTTCTTTTAATCCTTCCTTCCTTCCTTCTCTTCCTTCCTTCCTTCCTTCCTTTTTATTTTCTCCTTCCTTCATTCCTTCCTTCTCTTCTTTGACCCTACTTCCTTCCTTTTTTCTTTTACTCCTTCCTTCCTTCATGCCCTCCCTTCTTTGAACCTCCTTCCTTCCGTCTTAACAACCAATCTCAGCCTTTCTTGCTTTTTCTGTTCTAAATTTTGTCAATGATGCATATTAGTTGTAATATTGAGCAGCAGGATGAATTCAATGAAGAGTTTAAGCTACATTGTGATGTATAGAAATGTACGTATATACATTTAATGCACAAGCTCGTGCGTTGTGCTGTGGTTGTGATGTGTCAGCCATGTAGTTATACATGCTAAACATTGATGTCAAATAGTTAATTGGACAACGGCTTTTTCATTTTATATTTCAGTAATTTCTTTCCTGTAATTTAATCATATGACTCTTAATATAAGCTTAAATAAATACCATCATTTACACCAGGTTTAGGTACGATCAATGACTTAACTACTTTTATATATTTTCTGTATTTTAGTTTTATTCCCTCTATGTATATTCTTATGTCACCACACACTAGATGACATTGCCCATGCTGTTATGATGATTCTTCCACTTATAACAGAAGGAATTCTACACACTGCCATGCCATTACTACTATAATATTACATTATGCATATTTGTATAGAAACATCATTTAAAATGCACTTAAAGGGAATCTGTCATCAGATTTTTGTTATTTAATCTGAAAACAATATAATATAGAGAAAGAAAGCCTGATTCTAGTGATGCATCACTAATAGGGCTGTTTAGCGTACTTTTGATAAAAATCTATTTAGTCTGATATAGGTGTAGTGATGTAAGATTTCTAGGCTACCTATAACCACAGCCCATGTCCTGACACCCAGCTTCCTATGTACACTGTGAATTGTCAGCAAGCTGTGACTCAGTGGTGGAAGCGAGGTTACACAGATAAGCTTGACTGCTGTGTACGTATTTAACATAGTAGTCAGGCAGTGATAATCTCTTGCTGATAAAATAGTTATTGTATTGGATCACAACCAAGTAAGTTACACATCCATGGAATCAGGCTTTCATGCCCCATATTACACTACTCTCAGATTGCATAGCAAAAAAAAGTCTGACAGATACCCTTTAGTAAATATATGTAGTTACTTTAAATAGCCTTGATTGTAATCAATCATTAATATCTATTTGTAAGTTTCCATGGGTGAAGACTACATACAAATCCTGCACATTATTAACTTGCAGTCATATCGTCTCTCCCTTCCATTTTCTTTTTATGTATTTAAGATAGCAAAAATAGAGGACAGGGTGAGTGGGTCATCAGGATAATATACACAGATTGTGCCTGAAACGTGGAGACATATAGCTCTGCATTAGTCAGTCCGACTAATGCATAGAAGCTGTGGACACCAAGCAGTAAACTTTTAAACAAAACTTTTTTGCTTTTTATTTAATTTTTAATGCACTTGAGCAAGAAGCAACCTGGGTTACAAAGGTTGACACATTTTTTAAACATTCTGATACCCATTGCATACAGTCATTGACTATTAAATCAGTTCTCTCATTAATATAAAGATTTAAAAAACAATTGATCTTGAAAAGTTTGGCTGTTTTTTAAATTATCTCCATCGGTAACTACCTCCTTAAAAAGTGTTTAGCCTCTCACTGCCCCATATTAAAGCTTTGTTATGGAATTCAGTTAAAGGGAATCTGTCAGAAGGTTTTTGCTACCTCATCAGAGAGCAGCATGATGTAGGCAAAGAGGGCCTGATGGATGCTTTACACGTCCCGATATCGTTGTCCAACAACGATAAAAAGTCACGTGGTTGGGGCGTTGCCGCCGATATCGTTTGTGCGCTGTGTGGTGTAAATGACAATGCGATGCAAGAACGATGCCAAAACGATATCGGTGGGGAATTGTGCAGGCTCTCCAACTGCCGATATTGGATGGACGATCTGGCAGGATCGTGCTGTGTGACAGCGCAACTACTATTTGGAGCACAACTTCCCTATTCACTCCAATGTTAATTGGTCGATCCCGAGTTGATGAGACACAGTGTGCAAAAGGGGCGTACGACATGTACTTGCGTTGCCTGCCGATATCGCACTATGTAACATCTCCTATGCGATCTTGGACAAACTCCAAAAACGTGCGCGCTCCCGTGCCATTGTATACAATATCGGAACGATATCGGGACGTGTAAAGCGGCCATGAAATCCAATACAATACCCATACAGCTGCCCTCGGCCCACACCAGTGTATATTTCTATAGACAGAATTTGATAATCACACTAGGTAGTACCATAGCAATTAAACAAACACACCATTTGTGATAAGAGGAGCATGGCTGAAATCTCTGCATTAACCCTTGCAGCATGCTGTCTTCAGATTACATAGCAAAAACCCGCTGACAGGATCCCTTTAACAATGTCACTGGTTGGTATTTGGAGGAATGGCACCACCTGGGCAGAATTTCTCACTCCATTCCATTCGATTGTTGGTAGTTTTGCGTTTACACCCTTGTGCAATGTGCCGAATGAAAGTGAGGGTAGTGCCAAAAACACTGCGCTGAAGCAACAGAGTGCATAATGCACCTATATGTTCATAACAATAGCAGACATTTCAGTGTCAATCTATTTAGCTCTATACATTTTTGCAGGTTAATTGTATATGTGATGGAGAGGATAAATTAGCAGCTATGAGAAAAGGAGGAAGGTCATCTCTATGACTTCTATAGAACTCTAACTTACATTACAACTTACGGTAATTATCTCATGAGAAATGAGAATGACCATCAATTGTGACCATTACATCACCTAAATCATCATTCATTGTAAGGAGGCGCCATGAATCCAGTGCGACACTTTCATCTCCAGCCAACTACAAGGCTCCATAATGTTTTATGCATTTTTATCAATATTAGTTCAGCTCATGTCCAAAAGTACATATCCTCCAACCAGGATCATTAGATATGAAAAATGAATTCCTTCCTATTTCAGAGTAAATACATAGGATAAAAAGGACAAGCATGATCACACTCCCGAATATTCCAATCTAGAAGACTGAGCGTTCTGTATGTTTTACTCTGGCAGCATGTCTTAACTAAAATGGATTCATTTATAGTGAAGGTTCTGTATTTACGCTTAGTCTCAAATTAATGCAGGAAGGGAAGTGTTGGAATGTCAGTATTGCAATGGAAAGACCAATGTCTGAATGAATAGAGAAAGCTTGTGTAAAAGGGAAAACTGACCAGCTTTGCCAAAAAAGGACATTTTCAGATTAACCCTTTATTCCACCATCCTCACTTCTACTGTCAATTTCAAAACAAAAAATACAAAGCTGGCCTTTATGAGGTCCGTTCTGTGACAGACACATAAGGACCAGTCTAGTTACTCTGGTGTTTGTAATTCTGGGTACCACAGGGAGTATGTACATCCACATGTAATTTCTTGACATATGGGAATCAGTTCAAATAATGGAAATCATTCTTGTAGAAAATTAAGACATGCTTCTTTTGGGTGGCATCCAAAGTGTCAGTGAACCTTTGCTTTAGAGACTAAGCATTAATAAACCATAGTCTAAGAGTGCCTTTACACTGCGGTGTGATCTGGTCCGGGGCTGTCAGGGATGAACCTGACAGCCCTGGACTGGATCAGCACACAGAACCGGAGGGCTAATATGCCCTCCGGTCTGGTGCGCAGCGGCACGCAGTTCCCGCTGCTGATAGGTCAGGACTGCGGCGCCGCGGTCCTGACCTATCATCGGCTGCAGCTGCGTGCGGCTGCGCACCGGACCGGAGGGCATAATAGCCCTCCGGTTCTGTGCGCTGATCCAGTCCAGGGCTGTCAGGTTCATCCCTGACAGCCCCGGACCGGATCACACAGCAGTGTGAAGCCGCCCTTAGATGTCTGTTTTCTTGACTCCTCATGGTGTGCAGTTGATTTAGGGTTATTAAGGTTTGTTACCAAGAGTTGGGCAATGGAGACCTCATAAATGACATAGCTTTTAAGTGTGTATAATTTTTGAAAACTGCATTCCAGTTTCATCCTTAAAGTTACTGTCTTTTCTGTTGAATGAACTGTTAAGCTGTCCAACCCTCCATCTTGTTCTCATAGAGTGGTTTGTACATTGGTAGCTGAAAAATATTTTTCCACCTGTGGCTTGATTTCCTGCTTCAGAACAGAGTGGGCAGACTAACATGGGTTAGTGATGTCACCCGTGACCCGCGGTGCCACTGGCTTTAATCACTATCCTGTTCTGATGTCTATTTACAGGCACCAACACAGTGGGTGCAAATATACTTCCTCCATATTGGCAAAAGGTGTAGTAGTGGTATGAAGGCCATTGCAACATCGGTTTCAGTAAACACCACATTGGAGCTTTTTAAAGGCGTGTAGTAGGAAAGGCCCAAACTTCTTTCACTTAAAGACTTTGACCACTTTTAAACACATATTTAAAAGTCTATACATAGAATGTAGAAACCAGGTAAAGTAGTGGAAAAAATCTGCGCTGCTGTGGATTCAAGAGGTCCAGAACAAATAAACAGTGGTTTATTATACGCATTTCTTCCACGAATGGGTGGATTTCCTGATGAAGAAGTGAGGACATGCTTTGCAATGTGTAGAATAAAAAATTATTTATTTTATTTGTTCTGGACTTCTTCAATCGACAGCAGCTCGGATTTTATCCACTACTTTACCTGGTTCCTACATTCTTGGTTCATACAGGTGATTCCTGCGGCAACTGTCATATGCTGTTATATTGGTTGGGTGCCGAAACCTCAACAAGGTGAGCAATTTTGTTGGGAAAGTCCCTATTGTGCTTTTTTTTATTCACAGCTTTCTACTACAAAGTCTGTACATAGAAATAGTTTCAGCCTGTAGGAGAATCCAGAGATGAAACTACAATTTTTCTGATCATCATTTGTAACGGTCTGACGTCAGGCTTCTCATCACCTTAGTTGAGCTTCTATATCGTTTGGACCAGCTCTGTTGCCAAGGGCACTTTTATCTTGAGTACTGACAAAAATTATTTATTCCTTTAAGATGAAATAATGATGGGCAGATTAATCATCTTCCAAGGAATCTCCATAGTAAGCATGTAATACAGAGCAAAGATTTCAGATGATACGATCATATTATTGAACAGACCTCCCCGATCACATCCACCGATTACTACAATAGTAACCATCAGGTATGTGGTGCCATCTGTGTGAGTGCACATATAGTCAGTGCTATTCCTTGGTTGTTTTCATAAGGAAACCCTTATGGATTTGATTCTACATTATAAAGCATAATTATAAATTAAATATAACCTTAAAGTGTAAAACACAATCTTTTAGCATTTGTCATATTAGATTTTTTTGCATCCAATCATTTAAATCATCCTCAACAGTAAAAATATATATGTTCCATGATAGCCAGTATAGAGAAACTGAGAAGACAATCTGAGCCTGTCCTTTTTTTCTCAATAATTTATTTCTATCAAAACTATAGTGAAAAGTAAGGCAAAAGTTATGTTTTCATTTGTATCTTTTGAACCCCTTCACCACCAGGCGATTTTCTGTTTTCTGCTTTTCGTTTTTCCTCCGATTCTTCCAAGAGCTATAACTTTTTTTTTCCATCAAAGTAGATGTATGAGGGATTATTTTTTGTGCGGTGAGTTTTACTTTTGAAACACATCATTTATTTTACCATATAGTGTACAGGAAAATGGTAAAAAAATTCCAATTGCAATAAAATTGCAAAAAAAGTTCAATTATACAATTGTTTTGGGTTTTTTTATTCATTATGTTCACTATATGGTAAAACTGACATGTTGGTATGATGCCTCGAGTCGGTACAAGTTCGTAGATACCAAACATGTATACTTTTACTGTTATCTAAGTGGTGAAAAAAATCTGAAGTTTTTAAAGAAAAAGAATTGTGCTTTTGTTGCTATATTTCAACACCTGTAGCGTTCTCATTTTTCAGGACCTGGGGCTGTGTGATGGTTTACTCTTTGCGTCCTGAGCTGATGTTTCTAATGATATCATTTTTAGGTAGATGCTTTTGTTTTGATCGCTTGTTGTTGCAATTTATTGCAATCTTGAGGTGACCAAAAAATGTTATTTTGGCATTTAGAGTTTACAGATCTGATTAGTTGGTTTTATATTTTCATAGACAGGGCATTTTGAACACTTCATACTTATTTTACTTTACCTCTTAGGGCACCTCAGGATGGCACAGTGCGATCAGTATCCCACTGCATAGCACAAATGATCACTTGGACATCTCTAGCAGGAAGTGAATCATGACAGCATCCAGGGTTTTCAGCTTTTGAAGCTCGGGTTCAGGTGGTGCAGCCGAACGTTTTGGCACACTGTTCGTGACCCTGAACTCAATGGAAGTCACTGATTGGCTGTTCAGCTCTCCACCCACATACAACCAGCCATACGTAAAACATTTCCAGGGGTGGGGGGTAGAGCTTTTTTTTTCTAAATAATTTTGGACACACACTACATTCAAAAAATGTGTTTTTAAGCCCAGTGGGAGCCGATCAAACACTTCACGCGTCTCGCACTGGGTCCAGCCCCAAACATACCCAATCACAGCAATGTTCGCTCCAGTGATTTGCAAACATAAAACTCCCAAACACCAAACCCAACAGGTATACTAAACACCGGGAAGTTCGGCGACCTAATTCGAACCTTGAAAGGTTCATTCATCTCTACATAGTACACTAATTTGTGTGTAATATTGAAGATTGCTCCATAGAGTAAATCCAGACGTATAAAAGTAAAATGGGCCATATACATTCCCTCATCCTCGGGATACACATGTACATACTGTTCGCTAAGAGGGAGTTTATCCACTGCTCCACCCATCTTGTCCTTTTTTGTTTTTTTCTTCTCTCAGAGCAAAAGGATTGGGCATTACAAATTAAATCCTGTCAGCAAATATTGGAAGACAATCGAGAGGTTCCCATACACAATCGATGGTCAGTCAGTCCCACCAAACATAATGGACTCAGCCTATATACGTCCAATGTGTTTGCAGTAAACAGTTATTACATGTGTATTGTGTGAGGATTCTGAGACATAGAGTGGTTGTCAGCCAGCAGAAGAGGTGGGAGATAGAGTGGAAAGTTTTTAATCAATAACAAATTAGATCTCGTAGAAAAGTTTAGATATGCAAGAGTAAAATACTATATCCTAACGGTAGAGTGCACTAGAAACCTCTACAGAGTCCGGTAAATATGTGCTTCTCTGCCCCAGACCACAGATTTATAGAGTAGTTTAAACATTTTCTGTATTAGCCTATAGATTCATATTGTATTATATACCTTAGGGCTGCTCAGTTTATTTTGTCTCTTAAATTCCATATCACATTTAAAGGGGTTTTCCCACAAATATAGTTAATTTTACTCGAAAGATCTTGGAATAATAATACATTTCACAATTGGATGTTTAAAAAAATGTTCCTGTGCTGAGTTAATCTTATTTATGTGTCCCTGCTATGTACTGTGTAATGGATATGTCTGACCATACAGGGATATAGTCTGATCATACAAAGTCTCCTATGCTGAGATAATCTTATATATGTGTCCCTGCTATGTACAGTGTAATGGATGTGTCTGAGTGTACAGGAACATGGTCTAATCATACAAAGTCTCCTATGCTGAGATAATCTTATATATGTGTCCCTGCTATGTACTGTGTAATGGTTGTGTGAACTTTGTTCATGGGAAAACGCTTTAAGTAAGCACACAATTACAAATACATTTTGTCAAACATAAAAAAATCAAAAGATTTATCATTTAAAAAATGGACTCTTTATCTGGGCCGGACAAACAACTATGGGCCGTCTCACTGTTGAGGTTAACCTCACAGTTTGCAAAATATTGATACATATTGTTAAAGGAGATTTGTGAGTCTACACCAGGTATGGGGAACTCCATGCCTCAAGAGCCACACACAGTGCAAGTTTTCAGGATTTCCTTAGTATCTTAGTATTGGACATGTGATAACATAATCACCTGAACTAGTGATGATTCCAACCCCTTTGCAATACTAAGGAAATCCTGAAAACCTGCACTGTTGGCGGCTCTCGAGGCCTGGAGTTTTCCACCCCTAGTTTACATGTATATGTCTTCTTGCTTTATACTTATTATGTTATCAATATGTTTTGTTGTTCACTTTTGGGATGCAAAATTTTTGGTATTCGATTGTGTCTGATACAGTTTTCAAATAACAAACTAGGTTACAGCTAAACCATGACTCTTCCTACACTCTATGAGTTATAACCTATTGTCTTTATTTTATGGGATAACACATATATATATTCAGACAAGTTCTCAATCAAGGTTTCCTCACTGGAGCACATCAATTGCATTTTTTCTGTTCCCAAAGACTGAAGGGCTGCCCTCTTTAATGAATGTTGTTCCTTCTCTCCTGACATTTTTAAGTACTGTACTTGCATACCCCATGAAATGACAATTCTGGAACATCCTTTATTATAACTTGGCATTGTACTTTTCCTCAGTTAGGCCAGGTCCACATCACGGTCGGGCTTTACGTCCTGGTGGCTGCGCTTGTCATCAGCATTAACGCAATGTAACGTCAGCGTTTGCTTGCATTAACAGTGCCGTAGAGATGCATTGGTGAGCGCATCCAAACGCAAGCCAAAATGCGTTTATTAACAGCGCACATCATGACGCTGTCAGCACCGTTATTATCTATGCTATAAAATAATGCATACTTTCAAACACAAGCACATTTTGTCTATGGCAGCGTTAACGCAAATGAACACAAGCGTTACATTGCGTTAATGCTGATGACAAGCACAGCTGCTGGGACGGAAAGCCTGAACGTGATGTGGACCTGGCCTTATTCTTCCTAGAAATGTATGAATAGATTAACAACTGGATTTTACCATTCCCCTTATCAAAATGGTGTGTCCACAGAAACCATTAACTCGATATTACGTGTAAGAGCGTATAGGAATGTACCCCAACTGGGAGTACCAACTTCATACATTTGTATGAGGAATAACAGAGAAAAATACTTTTTTTTTTTTTAAAACACTCCCCAAATTGTTATAATATGAAGAGTACAACTATTAACTAAAACATCACAATTGGTGGCAAGTTAAAACGTTTTTCCCAGAGATACACATTGATAGCCTACATATTCTAAATACACTAAAGATATGCAGTTCTGAGTCATCTATATTACATTTTTACAATATTACCAAAGAGAATTGTATCATTCTGCAAAGTTTCTGAAATAGGTAGGAATCATTTTGATGAAATGTTTAGTGGCCATAAGATGCCTATTGTAGGAACATGGAAACTGCCAATCTCATATCATGCAATTATATACAGCAGGGGCACTACTAAGGTCTTAATAGATCAGGGGCACAGTGGATTTCTTCTCATATGGGAAGGAGAAGCTGTTACCTCCAGAAATGCTATGTTTCTGCAGTTACTGTATAATCATACTCTAAAGTAGGGGTAGGAAACTCCAGGCCTCGAGAGCTGCACACAGTCATGTTCTCAGGAAATCCTTAGTATTGCACAGGGGTTGGAATCATCACCAGTTCAGGTGATTCATTTATCAATACTAAGGAATGCAATACTGTGCAATACTAAGGAAATCCAGAAAACCTGGACTGTGTGCGGCTCTCGAGGCCTGGAGTTCCCTGCCCCTACTCTAAAGTAAATACTGTTGAAATACTGACTGACAGATGTACTAGAGCAGCGGCTATTCCTTATACAGCTGCATTCTCCCAGTGATCAGGGCACGGCAGGGGGCTTTCTCAGTTTCCCCTCACTACATAGTGAAAGCTCTGTAATCACTTTCCTGCTCATTGATTGACAGGCTGCTCTCCAGTGTCTGTGTGCAGATCCAGATGTCAATCAATGTGTCAGAGAGTGATTAGAGCGCACTCACTATGTCGTAATCAGTGACTGGAAATAACATTTCTTTACCCTGCCAATAAGACTCAATCTTCTTGGGATAGTTCTTTTTAATTTTGCACATCAAGCATACCTTCCAGACTGTGTACATACATATACTAAAATATGAATGGGTAACATATGCTCTATTAACCTTGGGGATAAGATTTTCTTTTGATAAAATACAGAATAGATTTAGTTTTTTTGTACCTTTTCAGCTGATACTTGTATGGTGTCTTCAACTCTTGTCATTTCTGAAGTGACTCTTACTATGACATGCCAAAATGGAAAGGACACATTCATAAGTACAGCTACAAAATCTAAGATATTACTTTCAGTTGAAACCAGAAGTTTACATACACTATATAAAAAGACTCATATGCTTGTTTTTTTTACTATCTGATATAAAATTAGAATAAACCTTTCTCATTTTAGGTCAATTAGGATTACCATAATTATTACCAGTAATATTTGCCAAATGCCATCATAAACAGAAAGAGAAAGAGAGAGAGAGAATGTTTTAAGGCATTTTTATTACTTTCTGCAGAGTCAAGTTTACATACACTAAGATTAATATGCCTTTAAACAATTTGGGACAGCCCATATGATGATGTCATATGTTTGGAAGCTTCTGATAGGTTTGTTGGCAACATCTGAGTTAATTTGAGACACACCTGCGGATGTATTTTACTCTGCTCTGTACATTTGGAGGAAAAAGGGGAAAGCTTGGAAGCCTAAGAACATCATCCAAGCTGTGAAACACGTTGGTGGTAGAATCATGTTGTGGGGTTATTTTGCTGCAAGAAGGACTGGTGAACTTCACAAAATAGATGGCATTATGAATAAAGAAGATTATGTGACAATAATGAAGTAAGTTCCCAAGACATCAACCAGGAAGTCAAAGCTTGGACGTAAATCAGTCTTTCACATGGACAATGACACGAAGCATACTGCCAAACGGGTTACAAGGTGGCTTAAGGATAACAAAGTCAATATTTTGAAGTGGCCATCACAAAGACCTGATCTCAATCCTATTGGAAATTTATGGCCAAGCTGAAAAGGCAAGGTGACTACAAATATGGCTTAGTTACACCTGTTCTGTCAGGAGGAATGGACCCTAATTAGTGATGAGCGAGTAGCGTAATATTTGCACTCGCTATACTTGTAACGAGTAGTTTTTAATACTCGCATATTCGTCCGAATAGTGAGTCTAAGGCTAGTTAATTAGTGATAGGCTCCACCCACACACATCTGGCTATAAAATGAGTCTTTCTGGGACAGGGCAGGAGGGTGGGCTTTTTTAAGATTTCACTGCATAAAACACCTTGCTGTTCCCCCCAGAGAGATCCTAACATCCAATCTGTTCTCCCTGGGGTGCCAGCTCACTTTGTGTACTGAAGGGAGGCGGCAATATGTGTCAGATCTATAATGATCTACACATCACTGACGAGCACCAGCGATATTTGCAGAGTAACAAGTATTGCATATAATGTACTACCCGTGCAAGTAGCGAATAGTAACTATTACACTTGCTCATCACTAGCCCACATTCCTACCAACTATGGTAAGAAGCTTGTGGAAGGATATCCAAAATCTTTGACCCAAGTCATACAGGTTAAAGCAATTGTACCAAATACTAAAGAAATGTATGTAAACTTTTGGTAATCCTAATTTACCTAAAATGGGAAAAGTTTATTCGGAATTCATGTCAGATATTGAGAAAAACATGCATATGTGTCTTTTTATATAGTGTATGTAAACTTCTGGTTTCAAATGTAATCAGCTGTAAATATCTGTACGCAGCAATTAGCTTTGTTTGAATGTCATGTTGTTTGTGCAGTTATGTAAAGTTTTTTCTGAGGCTTTGCTAAACCTTCCTGGAGAATGTCTAATGATTTAATAATTAGTCAAAACATAACGTAATTTTTATAGTGCAATCACTGTAACTGAATATCTTCCTAATTCTAGAAACATAAACATAGCGCACCAAAAGCCCACATCCTAAAATGTGAGAGGGGCCTTAATACATTTTTTATTGCCTGGCTGTACCATTTTCATCTCCATAAGAATTCTTCCTGCTACATCAACTAAGAACAGTACTTTAAACTTTTATTCTGGTGAAACATCATACCATATACACATTAGTTTCAACACCAATAGGGATATTCATCTAGGACAGGGGTTATTACCCTGTGGCTTGGGAGCCACATGTGGCTTGCAGGCCCGTGATGTGTGTCTCACGGTTGTATTCCAGCTTGGTGCATTAGTATTGGGTCTAGCTAACTGCTATAAAGAGCAGGTCTCCAGATGGTGACTTTTATGAGTAGCCCCACATAGTAGATCAGATCTTAATGGGGTAAGGTAGGAAAACCTGGATCTTGGTATACTGCCTTGGTGTGATTTCTGTGGAACAGCTTCGGCTATCAATATACCGATTATGTGGGTTTTGGGGTTACTACTGTAAGGAGGTGGGAGCTGGGTGTGGTTTGTAACCCTCTCTCAGAGCAGGATATGGCTTATGACCCTTTCTCAGAGCTGGATATTGTTTGTGACCTCTCAGAGGTGAATGTGTCTCTAAAGGTACCGTCACACGCGGCAATTTTGCAAGCAATTTCACTGGCAATTTGCTGGTTGCAGTGAAATCATGGATACATGGTTCCATTTCTACACGGCAACAAAACAGAACAATGTATCCATGATTTCACTGCAACCAGCAAATTACCAGTGAAATTGCTTGCAAAATTGCCGCGTGTAACGGTACCTTTAAGATCAGAAAGCTTGTAGACCTCTTATCTGGGATAATCTAGGATGTAACCAACAACAATTTTATCTGTGTGTGTTTGCTCTTCTATAAATATTCTGTACAAATACAATTAAAACTTTGGTTTATTATCGTTTGTCATTTCCCCTCTACTTGTGTCTTTGGGAAAATATATTTTTCTCAATTCTTATGTACATGTGGTTGTGATCACAAGGGTTCAGAATATGCGATCACCGGTGATGATTGCTTTGCCCCTACTGTTATGACTGGGATCATTGAACCCAGTCATCCCAGTAATTTATTCCTTTAGATCAGGCGTGGGGAACCTCAGGCCCTAGGGCTGAATACGGCCCTCGATCACTTTCTTGTGACCCCCGGCAAGATTCTTGGGGCTGCAGTGCTCAGGCTGGCAGACCCGTTTTGTCAACTGTTTGCCCTTTAAATCCATCTTTCCAGTGATCTGTATGTCCCAGAATCTGCCTCCACAGTGACGTATATGCTCCCAGCCTCTCCTTTGATGTCTGAGGCTCTAGCAAACCTGGAAAAGCAGTTGAGAAGTGCATGACTAATATCTCTCACGCCAAAGAGAAGCAGCTCCAGCCACCACAGTAAGGGCGAGTTGATTGTTTAACCAAATATAGTGGGTAATTTTCAAGTTGATCATTTTGTACGGCCCCCGAAGGATTGTAGAATTTTCCAAATGGCCCTCGGCAGAAAAATGGTTCCCCACCGCTGTATTAGATGCCAAGGTCAATATAGACCATTTTCACCCCATCACAATCCATTGTAGCAAGAGGCTTAATGCAGGCTCCAAGGTCATTACAAATAAATATGGGTTACAACTAGGGATGAGCGAGTATGCTCGGCGCTACTCGTTACTAAGTCATTAGAAGACTAAGGGGTCTGCAATACCAAGACAGGTTATTAAACTTGGGGTTATTTAGCTTGGAAAAACGAAGGCTTAGGGGTGATCTTATAATAATGTATAAATATATGAGGGGGCAGTACAGAGACCTTTCTAATGATCTCTTTACTCTTAGGCCTGAGACGGGGACAAGGGGGCATCCTCTACGTCTGGAGGAAAGAAGGTTTAATCATAATCACAGACGTGGATTCTTTACTGTAAGAGCAGTGAGACTATGGAACTCTCTGCCACATGATGTTGTAATGAGTGAGTCACTACTAACATTTAAGAAGGGCCTGGATGCCTTTCTTGAAAACTATAATATTACCAGTTATATATACTAGATTCTTTGATAGGACGTTGATCCAGGGAGTTAGTCTGATTGCCGTATCTGGAGTCAGGAAGGAATTTTTTCCCCCAATGTGGAGCTTAGTGTTGCCACATGGGGTTTTTTTTGCCTTCCTCTGGATCAACATGTTAGGCTATGGGTTGAACTAGATGGACTTAAAGTCTTCCTTCAACCTTAAAAACTGTTACTGTTACTGTTACTGTTACTCGCACGAGTATCCCGGTACTCGGGATGCTCAGCGAGCACCGAGTACCGCCAAGATGCTCAGACTCCTCGCTAATAATTAACGATCTGACACAAATACACAGCTCCCTTCAGTGCACACAGTGAGCTGGCACCTCACAGGGAGCAGGTTGATTGTTAGGATCCCTCTGGGGGGCACAGCAAGGTGTTGTATGCTGTGGCGATTTGAAAAAGCCCCCTCCCGCCCTTTCCCAGAAACATTCGGTTTATAAACGGAAGTCTGTGGGTGGAGCCTGTCACTAATTGACTTACATTGGGCTCGGTGCTCTGGCCGAGTACACAATTATCTTGGGATGCTCGGCCAGAGCATCGAGCACCAGAGTATTTTAGTACTCGCTCAACTCTAGTTACAACCCATTTTCTCCCCCAAAAAATGTAATGTATCAATACCATGCAGTACATGTTCCTTAAAATGATATCACTGAAAGAAACTCATAAACAAGACACTTTATATGGTTACATCATTGATATACAAAAAGTGTCATGACCTTCCCAAGGCAGCAATTCAAACATGATCCATTATGTTCTGCTTATTTAATTATTCCAATATGAAACTATAGAAATTGAAGTCATTTGTCACCTCAACTGCCAGGATTTTATATATTCAACATTACATAGTTACATAGACCTACGTCCGTTAAGTTCAACTTTTCTCCACCATTACATTTTTTTATTATATTATGCAGGCGAGCAGCACTAATGCTGTTCCGTGGTCCATCAAGACCATGGACAGCAGAGAAAAAAAACAACACACACACACTCACACCTCACACTCGCACCACATACACTTACATACAGCCAGGCACACTCACCACACGCACCACACTCGCACCACACTAGCACTACACTCGCACCAAACTAGCACTCCACTCGCATCACTGTCGTGCATCAATCACGCTCCGTGTTTGATGCACGACAGTGTGCCTGTACCCTAAAGGTCAGTTTTTGATATCCTGCACAGTTTATTGTCATCAGCAAAGACTGACACTTTACTCTTAATTTCATCCACAAGCTCATAAAGAAAGAAATTAAAAATAAATGGTCCTAGCACAGACCTTTGTGGTACCCCAGATATTTAATTTAGAAAATATACCATTTATGATGATTTTTTTTAGTGTTTTAGCCAGTTCTTACCCATGTACATATAGGTTCCCTGATGGCCACTTTACACACACCAACTTATCTGTCCAACTTCTGAACAACTTACTGGTTGCAGTGAAATCATGGACACATTGCTCCATTTGTACACAGCCACAAAATGGAGCAATGTGTCCATGATTTCACTGCAACCAGTAAGTTGTTCAGAAGTTGGACAGATAAGTTGGTGTGTGTAAAGTGGCCATTAGTCTCTGTTTCTTGAGTTTCAGTAAAAGGCTGCTATGTGTAAAGGCCACTTTACACACACCAACTTATCTGTCCAACTTCTGACCAACTTACTGGTTGCAGTGAAATCATGGACACATTGTTCCATTGTACACAGTCACAAAATGGAGCAATGTGTCCATGATTTCACTGCAACCAGCAAGTTGGTTAGAAGTTGGACAGATAAGTTGGTGTGTGTAAAGTGGCCATCAGAGTATCAAATTGCTTTCCAAAGTCCAGATAAATCACGTCAGCTGCTTGACCAACATCAGAATTTGCACTTACCTGCTCATACAGAGTCAGCATGTTGGTTAGACACAACTCATCTTTCATAGGGCCACGTCACACACACAGATATTTGTGCAGAGATTGTTCGCAGATCTCTGGTTGCAGTGAAATCATGGACACATGGTTCCATTTTGTGGCTGTGTACAAATGTAACAATCCGTCCATGATTTCACTGCAACCAGAGATCTGTGACCAATATCTGCACAAATATCTGTGTGTGTGACGTGGCCAATAAATGTATGTGTTGGTCAGTTATCATATTATTCTCTGCAATATATTTTTGCAAGTCATCTCTTGTAATGCGCTAAAAACTTTTCAAACCAATGATGTCCACCTTGTTAGCATTCTTAAATATCAGTACCACATTAGCTGTTCCCCAATCTTGTGGCACCTCCCCATTACAAGAGAGTCAAAGAAGATGAATTACAATGGTCTGTTAATTACTGAGCTCAATTCCCTCAATATTTATGAATGAATTCCCTCGGGGAATTTATCAATTTTTAATTTGTTCGGATACAGGTGTATTTTTTGTGTATTAAACTAGTTATATCAGGTGGTAAACGTAGATTTTTGTCTTGCTGAATGATCCCTGGAACAGTCTGTTCATTGTTGACTACAGATGAAAAGTGGCTGTGTTATATCTCAACCTTTTCTTTGTCCTCTATGATCTTGTTATTGTCTTCTAAAAGGCCAATGCTATCCATTTTTTTCTTTATCACATTAAAATATATAGATAACATTTGGGAGGTTTTATTTTAATGTTATTAGCAATTTGTTTTCAGTAGCTAATTTTACTAATATTATTTCCTCTTTTATATTTCTTAGGGTGCTTTCACAGTGGCATTTTTATGAAAATGCGGCAGATCCGGACAAAAAAAACATAGTTTTTTTCGCGGCAGCACCTGCCGCAACTGCCGGAACGGCACTTGCCGCACCTGCCGCACACTTACCGCAAGCCCCATAGACAATGCATGGGGCTTGCCGCAAGTGTGCCGCCAGTGCAGTCGTTAGGCGGGACCCTTGACAGATGCGTTTTTTTGTCCGGGTCCGCCAGATCCGGACAAAAAGCTAGTGTAAAGGGGGCCTTATTCAAATATTTATACTCCTGAAATGCTATTTCTGATTTTTTAGCCTTCAAGGTTTTGAATTTCTTTAGTTTTTGCCTTATTATACTTTGCACTGTCCTATTTAACCATAATGCTTTCTTTGTATTCCTGAACATTTTATTTCCAGAGGGTATAAGCCTTCTACAGGATTCTAGTAATATGTCTTTAAACATGCCCCATTTATGTTCCATATCACTAGTAAGCAGGACATAGTCCCAGTCTACAATTCTAACGGTACCTTCCCTTCACACGCCGCAATATCGCCTGGCGATATAAGGCGATCTAACGTGCGCGTGCACGTTTTTCATGGTCGCCTCAGATTGCCGATGGCGGCATCACACGCCAAAAGTAAGGTGATGTGTCGCTCCGGAAATCGCCTCACCCACAGCGGAAGCAATTCTGCCTAATTCCATCACCACTTCACACGCCGCAATTCCAAAGACAATGTGGGCATACATGTTCAGTGGCGTGAGGAGATAAGTGTGCCGCAGTGTATACACCATGCCCATACGCGCTCATTGGACAACGCAACAGCGTTACGATTGGTCAGCCTGCACTGGAAGGCTGGCTAATAAATGATGTGGATGGTTGTGTCGCAGAAGATGTGTGTGGTGCTGAATAGACAGCTCTTCAAATATGGCGCGGTGTCAAGTGGGAACACAGTAGGCCACACCAATCATGTCAGACGGGGCGCGGACTCCAGCACGCTGAGGCACGCCTACGGGAAATCATAGGCAACACTCTTTCCATCATTATTGCCCTATCACACGCCACGACACAGAAATATCGCCTTACTGATCACGGTTGATTACTGAGCACTGTTCAGAAATAAGGCGACAGGCGATTTATCGCCGCGAAATTCCCCAATCACACGCGGCAACCGTGGGGCAATTTCACGGTGATTGCTCCGCGGTGACATATTGCCTTTATGATCCCCAGGCAATATTGCGGCGTGTGAAGGTACCTTAAGATTTTCCCTTAATTTGTTGAATTCAGCTTTCCTAAAGTTCCAGGTTTTTACTCTTCCCCTTTGAAATGTTTTAATGAATATTACATTGAAACTTACCATAATATGGTCGCTGCTGCCCAGATACTTCTGAACCTGTAGATCTGAAATTGTATAATATTTAGGGGAACACCGGAGCTGGCCTCTAATAATGCACTTAGGGGCTTGCCCTTTTTTGTGCACCACTTGCTGCTATTTATCCCAGAGGTGACCGTAAATTACACCTCCTAGTATTTAATCTATGGTATATATTTGTATCTATGGGAGATTAGCGCTACTGTTTACCATCAGTACGATTTGACACACTGGATCACTTTTCACACTACACACATTTTATTTAATTTCCCACTAGCAAGCTTAAAAATTCATTAATCAATTTTTAAAACCTTTTTTAAAAAATTTTGTGATATCCGATCTTGCATATAATCTTAAATCTTCTGCATCTCTGCAGCATGTTTATTTCATTCTGTGGAGTTGGGTGCATCCATATAAATGCTAGCATATAAATTCTTTTTTCTTTTTCGGCAAGTCCAGCCTTCCTGAAAATAGCTTCTATATATATAAATTGAAGAGAAATTGTGACAGGATACATACAACCTTGTCTGACATCTCACTCTACTTTGAATGATCCTGAGTCACCGTATTCCATTCAGACTGTTGCTCCTTGGTCAATGTAAAGGTTCCTAATAAGGTTGATCAAATGGTTTGGCACACCCATATCCTTCATTGTACTCCAAAATTTCTGGTGATTAACACAGTTGAAGGCATTGCTGTAATCGATGAAACAAATAAAGCTACTTGTATTCTTTGGTCTTTTCCATTATCAATGTTAGCAATTACATCTCTTGTTCCTCTGCCTTTTCTGAATCCTTCTTGTTCCTCTGGTAACTCTTTGTCAAAATAAGATTGTAACTGTCTTTGTAGGATCTTCAACAGTATTTTGCTTGCATGGGGTATGAGCACAATAGTCTGATAGTTTCCACAATTAGTAGCATCCCCTTCTTCAGAATAAGAATGAACACTTATCTTGTCCAGTCCTTGGGCTATTTACCAGTAGTCCATATCTGTTGATACAGACATGTGATGACTTCTACTGCTGCTTCAGAAGACTTTATTAGCTCTATAGGAATATTGTCACATCCAGGCACTTTTATTTATTACAGCAAAGATTTCTTTCAAGATGTCCAGTTTGCTATCATGTCCAGTCTTAGATTCTTCCCATATCAATGACACATTCTTTACATTTTTCCTTGAAATCTTATGGCTCAGTTAGTTTGTTCCCAATTGGCATCTTTCAGCATTCCTACTCTTGGTCGAAACTTTTGTTGTATCTCGTTGATCTTTTGATATGTCTTTTTGGTCTTGCCCCTCAGTTGTTCGTTTTCTATCTCTGTACCCTCTGGTAATAAAGTTATTTGTCTGCTCAAATGGCTCTCTTTAGTCTTTTACTGATGTTCTCTGCATACTGCTTGTTACCTTTTACTTTTGCCATTCTTCTTTCATCAATGATATTTAGGGTCTTGTCTGTTAACCATGGCTGCGGGGATCTCTTTTGCCTCTCATTTATGCTCTTTCAGTTTTCTTCACTAATCATAGTCTTTATATTCGTCCATAATTCCTCAGGCTTCCTTTCATCTGTGGCAGACCGTTCCAAAAAACTTCAGGCATGTTTGTCAAATCAAAATTGGAAACGACCTGTTGTCTTGTTCCTTTGCGCAGATTGACTGTAATCTTTGCTGTCAAAAGTTCATGATCAGTTCCATAGTCAACTCCTGACCTTGCTTTTGTGGTAATGATTGACAACTTCCATCTTTGGCGAACAAATATGTAGTCAATCTGCTTTTTATAGGCCCAATTCGGTGATGTCTATGTGTAGAGTCTCCATTTGTGATGTTGGAAGAAGGTGTGTATAATGGAAAGTTGGTTGATTGTGCAAAAGTCAACATCTTCCTCCAGCCTTGTTTCTTTAACCAAGTCCAAAGTTTCCAACAACAGTCCCATGTTTGTGTCATGCTGTGGACTAGGGAGCATCCAGTTACAATGCATGACAGTGGTGCAAAGACCAACCGTGTCCAGCACACTACACACAATAAAAGAGGAAACACTGGGGGGAACAAATACAATGGGGAGCCATGTTCATAGGCAATAGGGGAAAGGATACCTTCTTCACTTACCTGCGACAGTGCCCTGATCTTTCTACCATCCTTTTACAGGTTCTTTCACTCCATTCATCTAGTCTCTCGCTGGCCCTGATGTTAACACTTAATAGAAAGATGGGAGCTTTATTCCCAACCATTGCAATAAAATCAACAAGAGCGGAAGGAAAGACAGACAAGGGAACAACAAGACAACATCATTCTTTCTGCCACACTCCTAGGCAGCAGATGGCTTGGCAACGGTCAGCTTCTCCAGAGCAGCTCCTTCACCTAAGGTAGACAGGCCAAGAATGAGTTAAATCACCAGCAAGCGATGCTGGACCATGTGACCATATAAAAAAGATGGGAGTGATCAAAAAGTAGCCACACCTGGGAAGAGAACTAAGGCCATTGCAATATATTCTGACATTAATTCCTACACTGTCAAAGGAAAGAAACACATTTAAAATAAGGTCTCAATACAGGAATGTGCCAAAATTGTCACAAGTCTCCAAAGTAAGAGAGACCATTGTGACAGTTTGCCATGACTCACTTTTAGCCTCCAAAAGGGTTACTAGTATACATCTACACCAAAGTTTTCCATACTTAGTATTAGTGTATTATATCGTGTTGCTACTGTCTTTAGTCTATTACGTAAAATTAGTGTATATATGAGATCTCTTGAAGAGCAAGTGGTTATCATCATAGGGCAATTAATATCCTTAATGTGATACGATCAATGAATGGAAGAAATTGTTGGTTCTCAGCACGAGTTAAACATTCATTTTACTATGTTATAAAATCACTTGACGTATTATTTAGCAAATCATGTAATGCTCTCGTAAAGGTTTTTTTGGGGGGGCTATCCAACTCATATCATATCCATCAATATCTGTTTGGTGGGGATGCATCACCTGTTTCCCTCACCGGTCAGCTGCTCCAAGCGCTGCTGCTGGTTGGAACTTCTCAGTAGCGAAGCTAGACATCTCTACCAACTGTATAGTGGTCTTGGCTGGGTACTTCTCCTTCCTCACCCACGACACCGCTAAAACACTCATCCATGCTCTTATCATCCCCCGCCTTGACTACTGCAACCTCCTTCTCAATGGCCTCCCGGCTAACTCCCTCACACCTCTCCAGTCTATCCTCAACTCCGCTGCCCGACTCATCTATATGTCCTCCCGCTACTCCCCTGTCTCCCCCCTCTGCCAAGCCCTTCACTGGCTCCCCGTCTCCAAGAGATCCCAATTCAAAACACTAACCATGGCGTACAAAGCCATACACAACCTGGCTCCACCATACATCTCCGACCTGGTCTCCCGATACCTACCCTCACGCAACCTCCGCTCCTCCCAAGAACTCCTCCTCTGCTCCCCCCTCATCACCTCTTCGCACAACCGAGTCCAGGACTTCTCCCGGGCATCTGCCTTACTCTGGAACTCCCTACCCGAACACGTCAGACACTCTCCTACCCTGAGTAGCTTCAAGTGTCACCTGAAGACTCACTTGTTCCGTCAAGCCTACAACCTGCCATGAGACCCAGGCGAACACCCCATACCTGACATTCCCCCATCCTACTGTATCCTAACCCACCCCTCATAGACTGTGAGCCCTCGTGGACAGGGTCCCTGTCCCTCCTGTACCTGTACGTCCTGATCGCCTAGATTTAGTGTACTTGTTCTTGTCTCCCTCAACCTCATGTAAAGCGCCATGGAACCTAATGGCGCTATATAAATAAATAATAATAATAATAATAATACTTCACATCTACCGTTATTAGAATCAATGGTGGCTGACATGCAGTACCACATTAGATGGCTTGGGCGTCCTGTTGCAATTGGTGGGTTCAGCTAACATTTATCAAATGCTCATATAGATGCTTTTTTGAGCTCACAGATATTTTGTTCTAATTAAACCAATTTCCCCAAGATCAACTGTGTTTTCTCATATTAGTGAAATAAACATTAGATTTTTCGTTCAGATCTACAAAATATAGATGATACTGGTGATTTCCAGATTATTTTTGTAATTACTTCTCTGTTATATGAGCATTTCTTATGTTTAGGACATCAAGTGCAGAAAAATTGTATTATTCTTCAAGTCATTTTTCTGGAAACCCCATACTAGTCCGGTATCTATGAAAAATAATCATATACCAGTGCATGTCAATGAATTAGAATATCATCAAAAAGTTAACTTATTTCAGTAATTCAATACATAAAGTGAAACACATATATTATATAGAGTCATTACAGAGTGACCTATTTCAAGTGTTTATTTATGTTAATGTTGATGATTATGGCTTACAGCTAATGAAAACCCAAAGGTCACCTTGTGTGGTTGTGAGAGTCACAACCACTATAAAAGCATATCACGGCCGCTGCAGTCCCCAGCATGCTGTATATAGAATAGGGAGGATGAAGGGTTAAAAACTGTGCTGCCATATTACACGAGACATGAAAGGGTGAAAATTATATTGATTTATTAGTCAACGCATTTCAGGGGTCCCTGGCCCCTTCCTCAGGACAAATCAATATCATATTGACATGTTTCAGGGCGTTTCAGAAAGGCCTGAAATGCGTTGACTAATTTTCTAAGATAATGACCTTTGGGCTTTCATTGGCTGTAAGCCATAATCATCAACATCAACTGTAAAAAAAACACATGAAATAGATCATTCTGTTCGTAATAATATATGCATTTCAATTTATGTATTGAATTCCTGAAATAAATTAATTTTTTGATGATATTCTAATTCATTGAGATGCACTTGTAGCTATAAATCCCAAATAACACAGTAGATTGCAAATACTAAAGGTTAAAATGTCATAGCAAGTACTAAGAAGGTGAACGGGATGGCAGAATGGAAGTTGCTTCAGAAAATATGTTTATATTTAAACATGGATATATAGTAATATACCATTAACCCAGACATTTTACACCATGGTTCGGATTAACAGGTACTGAATTATAAAATGACCTCTCTTTAAAGAAGTTTAAAGCGAACCTGTCACCCCCCCTGGGCATCAAAAGCTATAATAGCCACCTTCTGCAGCACTGAGGCTGCATTCTGAGAAGGTGGCTATAGGCTTTTGATGCCCTTTATAGTATGAAATATTAAGTTAGGTAAATGCTCACTCTTCTGAAGACCGAAGACCGGGAGGCGGGGTTTCATGCTCCTCCGGCCCGCCCCCTCTTGTCAGTCATTGTGCGCGCCTGCTGCTGCCTCCCCTCAGTGTGGAAAATGAACGCGCGTCTCCATTCTCCTGTATGGAGCCGCGCATGCGCTGTGCGCCCGGTGTCCAGGAAGTTGACACCGGGCGCACAGCGCATGCGCGGCTCCGTGCATGAGAACGGAGACGCGCGTTCATTTTCCACACTGAGGGGAGGCAGCAGCAGGCGCGCACAATGACTGACAAGAGGGGGCGGGCCGGAGGAGCGTGAAACCCCGCCTCCCGGTCTTCGGTCTTCAGAAGAGTGAGCATTTACCTAACTTAATATTTCATACTATAAAGGGCATCAAAAGCCTATAGCCACCTTCTCAGAATGCAGCCTCAGTGCTGCAGAAGGTGGCTATTATAGCTTTTGATGCCCGGGGGGGGTGACAGGTTCGCTTTAAGTAAGTAAATTACTTAAAAGTACTCCAAATGCTATGATTATACACTGATCTACATCTATGAAAGAGAATCTGTCATCAGGTTTTTGCTACTCCATCCAAAAGCAGTATAATGTAGAGACAAAACCCCTGATTCCAGTGATGTGTCACTTACTGGGTTGCTTCCTGTAGTTTTGATAAAATTACTTTTTCTCTGCTGCAGATCTAACAGTTCTCTTAATGCTTAGCTCTGTATAATCCCATCCAGAACACTGAATGGCAGGTTTCTATATACACTGTGAATGGCAGAAAACTGTCAGTCAGTGTTGTGGGCAAAATTATACAAAGCTCCTGAATATGGAAGACTTTATGGCATCAGGTTTATAAGCCCTCTAATAAATAAAACTGTGATTTTATGAAAACTGCAATAAACAGTCCAGTAAGTGATGCCACCCTCCGGCGAGTCATGCAGCAGTGTGACTCCAGCCTAAGATCTCTATTTCCCAGACGTTTTTTGAAGCACTGTGGAGATTGTCCAACTCTTACTTGTTTTTGGGAGGTCTCCCTATTTTATAGCATTTAATAAGATCCAGTCTCAGGTGGACTTGTTATGCTCGGACTCATCATAGCTCTGCAACGGCTGTAGTGCCAAAGGTTGTGAGACCACTACTCCTGTAAGCAATATCAAACAGATAACATATAAAGTAATTGTTGTAGACCTTCTGGTCTCCCAAGGTATCTGGAGAATTGTATCTGACGTAAAGCAACTCTTTGTGTTCATATCCTATATTCTGTGTATCTTTGGTTAGGCTCCCATGTGTCATGGCATCTGATCCGTGATCTGAAATGTCAGAGTAAATGTCCATTGCCTAAATAGCTGAATAATACTTTCCTATCTGTTCTACCTTCCTTCTAGTCAGATTGTGACCTCTATGGGGCATTTCCTTGTCTACAGTTTCACTTTTCTTTTATTTGTTTTTCATACATTTAACCTCTATGACATGGATCACTTCTTCCTTGAATTTTTTTAAGGATTAGAATTCGTGATGAAAAAAGTTTAAAAATGAATGTAATTGCAATGTGTGCTTATAAGTCAGAATGCAAAGCAGATACTTAATTTTCAACTGCCAAAAATACTCAAATAGCAGGGTATTATTTTGTTGGTGCAAAATACTATCTAAAAAACCATGATCTAATTATTTGATGCTATGTATCCATTATACACCTGTACTGTCAGACACAGCCATTACACAGTACATAGCAGGGACACATATATAAGATTATCTCAGCACAGGAGTGTGTGTGATAAATCCATGTCCCTGTACAGTCAGACACCTCCATTACATAGTACATAGCAGGGACACATATATAAGATTATCTCAACACAGGAGATGTGGTATAATCAGATCATGTTCCTGTATGGTCAGACACGGATATTACACAGTACATAGCAGGGACACATATATAAGATTATCTCAGCACAGGAGATGTGGTAAGATCAGACCATGTCCCTGTACAGTCAAACACATCCATTACACAATACATAGCAGGAACACATACATAAGATGATCTCAGGACAGGAGATGTGGTATGATCAGACCATGTCTCTGTACAGTCAAACGCATCCGTTACACAGTACATAGCAGGGACACATATATAAGATTATCTCAGCACAGGAGATGTGGTATGATCAGACCATGTCCCTGTATGGTCAGACATATCCATTACACAGTACATAGCAGGGACACATACATAAGATTATCTCAGCACAGGAGATGTGGTATGATCAGACTATGTATAAGCATGCGTTTTTCCATGCTTTATTACATTTCTGCATGTGTTTTTAAGGTGTTTTATGACACCCTGCGTTTTTCCATGCGTTTTTGAATCAGCACCAAAAAATACTGCAAGCTGCGTTTCTTTGGTGCATTTTTAAAAACGCGTGCGTTTTTTTAACATGGGGCCCTATGGGAAACGCATGCGTTTTTATATGGCACTAAATGGTACCATGGATTTTTGCATGCGTTTTTCAAAGCAGCTCCTCACTTAAGTGCAAAAACACATGCCAAAAACGCATGGCACTTTAGGCATGCGTTTTTGCTATTGGGGCATGTCTCAACATTAGCAAGTGAAATATGCATGTGTAACCCTAGCCTAAGATAGCATGATCTGAGAGTGTTGACCGAGACGCAGACTGAGAAACACCATAGTAACTTGAAAATCGTCCAGCAAGGTAGCTGCAAGCCAGAGAGGATCCAGGGATGAGACGATAGTGACAAGGCCCCAAGCCTAAGAGGTAATTGGTCGTAACGGACTGGTTTGTGATTCAAGTTGGCTTTCGCAGGTGGGAACTCCTCAAGCATCTGTTAGTGACATGTTCTTCACTGGCTCAATGACAAGCCCCCTACCCTCCTTCCTTAGAAGGGGAGAAGAAACCTTCATGAGAAAGCAACTAGGAGCATGGGGCTCTATTCTTACTTTAATGGTTAGACCCCATGTGCCCCCTCCTCTACAAGGAGAAGAGATGGGAAGCCTCCGAGACGGTATTGTGACTGTCACGGACTGCACTGAGGGGTGCAGAGACGTAAAGGAAAGAACAGGGACAACAGGATGGGAACTGGAACTGTGTCGGAATATGTGCTGTAAAACTGAAACTGTCTGAAAGATATGTGCCTGCTCTCTCATTTGTGAAGTTGTTACTGAGGAAACTGCCAAGTTAAGAACTATTATTTAAAATGAACTGATGGTCTACATCTCAGTGTGAACCACTATCTGCTCCTGGCATGTCGAAGGCAATGGTAGTATGTGGGCTGCAAAAAGGTACAGCCTACACTACCTACAGAAGTCCATGCACCAAGTCAGGAAAATGATTTTCATGTAGCTTGACAGGATATCCAAAGTCAATCCCTCACTCCCGACAACCGCCCCATGCCATTATACACTGTTATATTCTTGTTTGCCTTTTTAACACAGTATTCCAATGAATAAAGTGATTTTAAAATGAATAGAGGTCCCTTTTAAACCCCTTCCTTCATTACGAATACTGTGTAAAAATGGCAAAAGCAAGTATTGTTATTAAAGGGTAGTATGGCCTCTAAAAAATTTAAGAGTGGTAGGAATGTGCTAAAAACACCAAAATAAGTCATCCTCTTGGGATCCAGAACAGTCCACTTGGGTGGTCTGAGGTGCAACAGGAAATGATGACATCCATTTTCCCATCCTTTGACCACTAAAGCCTGTGGTTGTAGCAGTCAGGTGACATGATAGGATGTCATCTTAAGTGTTGATGCTGATGATGCGCCATTCTAGTCACCTTGCCCTCTGCAGCCAATCACTACCATCAGGGGTCAGTGAATTAAAGAACTGTACATCAATCCTACTCTTGGAGTGGCAGGCAGGGGAATTAAAAAAATGAATAGACATCACTATTATTCATTTATAGTATATATCTCCATTAAATACATACTGTTTATATCCATGGGGAAAAAAGTCACCGCTAGATTTGTGATTTTTAAAAAAATAATTTTCAGTTATTTAAAAAAAAAAACTTTCGGGTCGTGATTCTTGTAAAAATGCTTAAAATATGGATATATTGGAGCACAGTGGAGTACAAATGTGTTCCATTATTGAGATATGTTCTACTAAAAATAAGCAGAAAAGTGCAATTGAGAGAACCTAGTGGTAATCATTGATTTACTCAACATTGCCACGTCTCGCCCTGAGTGAATTTCAAAAGGCCGCATTGTTTGAGGCAGCCAGCTAAACTTATCCTGGCACACAGGATGCCAAAATCAAATGTACACAGTGCTTCTTATTGAGAGACTTGCTTTGGAACACACAGAACACAATTTTCTTAGGTCTACAGCTGTAAAAATATCAAATTCATTTTCTGTAGACATATTTCCTAATAAAAGTTTCTTCTTGATGTTTAATTAAACATAACAGTTTTACAGGCTTTCTAGGTTTTGATTGTTGGGTGTCAGAATGTAGAAGGATATTCTCTATTTAATATGACATGTTAAATGTAAGTTTGAATCGCCTAACTGGGAAATTAGAAACTTTGAACTCTAATCAGAATTTAAAATTTCATCAGAATTTAAAATATCATCTAAATAGCCAATATTACAACTGCCCTCTTATGTGTTTATTACATGAGCCAAAAGAGATCTATCGGTCCCTGACCGAGTAGACAGTGTAGACACCTGAGAGTTTTAACACTGGCTTGTATTTCTAATTTAATACAAGAGAAAAAAAGGGAAAAAAAATAATATATATAAATAAAATATATACATTGGGTACGGCAAGTATTCAAACCCCTTTAAATTTTTCACTCTTTGTTTCATTGCAGCCATTTGTTAAAATCAAAAAGTTTTTTTCTCATTAGTGTACACTCTGCACTCCATCCTGACTGAAAAAAAACAGTAATGTAGAAATTTTTGCAAATTTATTAAAGAAGAAAAACTGGAATATTACATGGTCATAAGTATTCAGACCCTTTGCTCAGTATTGAGTAGAAGCACCTTTTGAGTTAGTACAGCCATGAGTCTTCTTGGGAATGATGCAACAAGTCTTTCACACCTGGATTTGGGGATCCTCTGCCATTCTTTCTTGCAGATCCTCTCCAGTTTCGTCAGATTGGAAGGTGAACATTGGTGGACAGCCATTTCAGGGCTCTCCAGAGATGCTCAATTGGGTTTAGATCAGGGCTCTGCCTGGGTCAGTCAAGAATGGTCACAGAGTTGTCTGAAGCCACTCCTTTGTTATTTTAGCTGTGTGCTTAGGGTCATTGTCTTGTTGGAAGGTGAACCTGTGGTCAAGTCTGAGGTCCAGAGCACTGGAAACCTCTGGTTTTTCATCCAGGTAATCTCAGTAGTTGACCACATTCATGTTTCCTTCAATTGCAACCAGTCTTCCTGTCCCTGCAGCTGAAAAACACCCCTATAGCATGATTCTGCCACCACCTTGTTTTACTGTTGGGATTGTATTGGGCAGGTAATGAGCAGTGCCTGGTTTTCTCCACACATACCATTTACAATTATTATCAAAAAATTCTATCTTCATCTCATCAGACCAGAGAATCTTATTTCTCATAGTCTAGGAGTCCTTCATGTGTTTTTTTTCAAACTCTATGCAAGCTTTCATATGTCTTGCACTGAGGAGAGGTTTCCATCGGGCCACTCCGACTGGTGTAGGGCTGCAGTGATAGTTGACGTTGTGGAACTTTCTCCCATCTCTCTACTCCATCTGGAGCTCAGCCACAGTGATCTTGGTGTTCTTCTTTATCTCTCATGCCAAGGCTCTTCTCCCATGATTGCTCAGTTTGGCTGGACAGTCAGATCTAGGAAGACTAGATGGTGGTCCCGAACTTCTTCCATTTATGCATTGTGAAGGCTTCTGTGCTCTTAGGCTGGTTTCACACTTGCGCTCAGCTCCGCTGCATATGTGAGCGGCCGAACGCATGCTGCGACGCATCCATCGTGCATCCTTATGTTTAACATGGGGACACACGGTGTATGCAATCTCCCGAGGATGGCCACATTCACGTCCACATGCACACATTCTCCGCAATTCTTAGCGACATGTTGCATTTCTGTGCATCGGAGAATGTATGATTTGTACGTACGGCTTTGCAAGCGTACAAATCATACATTGGGGTGAATGAGAACGCAGTGACACCATAAATCATGTGTGAAATGTGAAAATAGGCTTAGTAACCTTGAGTACAGCAGAAATTCTTTTGTAACCATAGCCTGATCTATGCCTTGCCACAATTCTGTCGCTGAGCTCCATTTATTCAGCAGTGAAGTCTTGAGTGGCGAGCTTGCATACAGGCCATGGAAGTTGAAAGCATTACTTGTTTTCTTTGAAACAATTGTATCTGCTGATTCCAGGTCTTTCTGTCACTTTCCACAGGTGGTCCTTGGCTTTTGGACAACTCTTCTGATTATTCTTTTCACTCCTCCATCGGAAATCTTGCAGGGAGCACCTGGTCATGACTGATTTAGGCTGCCTTCACACTAGCGTTTGTGAACGCTGCATACCGAACGCAGCGAAACGCTTGCGCACTGCGTTCCTATGTTTAACATGGGAACGCATGTGCCTGCGTTTGGCTGCGTTCGGTTGCGTTTGCGTTCAGATGCGCACAATTTGTGCGCCATCCGAACGCAGCTTGTTGCATTTTTTGTGCGGTTGCGGGCGCTTGTTTTATCTGCAAGCGCCCGCAAGCGCACAATCAATACATGGATCTCAATGGATCCACAGTGTCCTCTGCATGACAGCGCAGCAGCGGCCACCGGGATGTTATGCAGAGCCACAGCTGATCTCCCGCCGGTGTCAGCGGGGAGAAACAGCTGATCTGACAGCTGTTTAAATCTTCCGCGCTGACACAGAATAGGTGAGGTCGGCGCGGGAGATTTGAAGCAGTGATCAGCTGTTTCTTATCTCCTGCACCGATATCACCTATTCGGTGTCAGCGCGGGAGATTTAAACAGCTGTCAGATCAGTTGTATCTTCAAATCTCCCGCGCTGACACCGGCGGGAGATCAGCTGTGCCGGGAGGAGGAGATCTCTGCCACTGATCTCCTCCTTCCGGCCGCCCCCAGAGACAGCTGATTGGCTGCCGGGGCAGGATAGTAATGTGAACGCATGTGGAGATTCTCCGCTGCGTTCACATTATTATGGGCAGCTTTTGCCAGCGTTTGCGTCTGCATGCCATCTGCATGCAGACACAAACGCAAGTGTGAAGGCAGCCTTAATGTATAATGATGTACTTTCCACTTCTTGATTATGGCCCCAACAGTGCTCACTGGAACCTTCAGAAATTTAGAAATTCTTCTGTATTCAATGCAACTGGTTTGTTTTGTAACATTAAGGTTGCAAAGGTTTTAAAATAGTTCACTGATTTTACCCATAATGAGATTTTTCTTGTGTGGCACCTTGGTAATGAGACTCCTTTTCAAAGGCCATAAGCTGAACCAACTGATATAATTTTTCAGTTAAGTGGCAGGATTCCTTTCTAATTTCTTTATCTGTTAGGGCCACTTTACACACACCAACTTATCTGTCCAACTTCTGACCAACTTACTGGTTGCAGTGAAATCATGGACACATTGCTCCATTTTGTGACTGTGTACAATGGAACAATGTGTCCATGATTTCACTGCAACCAGTAAGTTGGTCAGAAGTTGGCCAGATAAGTTGGTGTGTGTAAAGTGGCCATTAGATATGTTTTCCCTGTGTCATTTCTCATTACTTGAATATTCCTCTTACATAGAGTGCTGAACCTCTTTTTTCATTTCTCATTATTACATATTACTTAATTTATAAACACCTATGCTTTGATTTTTTTTGCCTGTCTGGATTGGATAGGTTGTTTCCAACTTCTGGTGAGAAATGAATGTCAATAGTATATTTAGAATTATTTTTACTTAGAAAATTGGTAATGTGCTCAATACTTATTTCACCTGCTGTATATTATGATTACAGGTACAGTTGCTATCAAAATTAATGTAAGCCCATTTCAAATTAGGATTATTTGCAAAATTTACAAGCTTCTGTTTGCAATAAACCGAAGAAAAAATTAAATATCTCAATACAACTAATATAACAAGTGGTTTCTCCAAATTCAACACAACATGTAACTTTGAATGACTACAGCATACTAAGAATTATTAATTCCCATCATTATAATTACCGTATATACTCGTGTATAAGCCGACTTTTTCAGCCCAAAAATTGGGCTGAAAAGTCCCCCCCTCGGCTTATACACGAGTCATATACCAGTCATATAAGTGGGGGCTGTGTCCGGGAGCAGGAGGAGGCTGGAGGAGGTGGGGGAGGCTGTAATATGAGCGGCTCGTGACGTGGAGCCGCTCATAACTTATTCATGATATGCACTGCATCCCCCGCCCATCCGCGGGGGGAGCAGTGCATATCCCATTACAGCCCCCCCACGGGGTATACAGTTCCCCCCCCCCCCATTCCCTCACAGAATGGCGCCCCCCCCTCCATGCTGCCGCTGCTGTACACTAAATATAGTGTTATTATCTCACTGGCCGGTCTCAGTGAATCCTCCTCCCTCCTCCCTGCGTGTCATGTGACCGGGGCTCACGCCGATGACGTCACCGGCCGGTCACATGACACGCAGCCTCGCAGGGAGGAGGGAGGATTCACTGAGACCGGCCCGGTGAGATAATAACACTGTATTTAGTGTACAGCAGCGGCAGCATGGAGGGGGGGGCGCCATACCCTGAGAGGCTGGGGGCCTGTGCCCCCCCCTGAGAGGCTGGGGGCCCGTGCCCCCCCCTGAGAGGCTGGGGTCCTGTGCCCCCCCCTGAGAGGCTGGGGGCCTGTGCCCCCCCTGAGAGGCTGGGGGCCTGTGCCCCCCCTGAGAGGCTGGGGGCCTGTGCCCCCCCTGAGAGGCTGGGGGCCTGTGCCCCCCCTGAGCGGCTGGGGGCCTGTGCCCCCCCTGAGAGGCTGGGGGCCTGTGCCCCCCCTGAGAGGCTGGGGGCCTGTGCCCCCCCTGAGAGGCTGGGGGCCTGTGCCCCCCCTGAGCGGCTGGGGGCCTGTGCCCCCCCTGAGAGGCTGGGGGCCTGTGCACCCTGTGCCCCCCCCTGAGAGGCTGGGGGCCTGTGCACCCTGTGCCCCCCCTGAGAGGCTGGGGGCCTGTGCCCCCCCCTGAGAGGCTGGGGGCCTGTGCCCCCCCGAGAGGCTGGGGGCTTGTGCCCCCCCTGAGAGGCTGGGGGCCTGTGCCCCCCCTGAGAGGCTGGGGGCCTGTGCCCCCCCTGAGCGGCTGGGAGCCTGTGCCCCCCCTGAGCGGCTGGGGCCTGTGCCCCCCCTGAGAGGCTGGGGGCCTGTGACCCCCCTGAGAGGCTGGGGGCCTGTGACCCCCCTGAGAGGCTGGGGGCCTGTGCACCCTGTGCCCCCCCCTGAGAGGCTGGGGGCCTGTGCACCCTGTGCCTGGGGGCCTGTATACCCTGTGCTGGAGTCCACCCTCGGCTTATACGCGAGTCAATAAATTTTCCCAGTTTTTGGGGGCAAAAGTAGGGGGGTCGGCTTATACACGGGTCGGCTTATACACGAGTATATACGGTACTTAGTTGAGCACTTATGACTTTTATGACCTGGTTCAAATTTGATAGATAGCTAGACACCAGTTTCTGGCAGAGATTCTTTGGAATTTTAGCCCACTCCACATGGTAAATGACCTCCAATTCACTAATGTTGGATTTACGTGCTACTTCAAATCCCACCATAGATTTTCTGTGGGTTTCAAGTAAAGTGACCTGCAGGACTTTTTCTGAAACCAAGCTTTGGTGGATTCTGTTGCAACCAAGCTTTTTTGGAACTTGAGGTATACTTGGGATAGTGTCCTTTTGGAAAGTTCATTTTCGTTCAAGCTTCATAGATAAATGGAGAGATAGACAGATTGATGCAGATTTATATTCTGTAAGTGAACATACTCAATAAAAAATAATATTAAATAAAAATAAAATCAGTCTAACAAACCCCCTTCCTTAAGTGTTTCTTACACAAATAGGCCTATAGGAAAGTCTACATGGAGCAGCAAATACAGATTAAATCCTACCCAACATTGGACGGGTATGTTCTAGTTTTCACTATGTTCCTACAAATGGACGTACTGATATGTCCTGGTGATCAGGCAAGTACAAGAGCTCTGCATGCGCGACTGCATGCCACTGCCACTGAATACCTAGTTTATATGATAGCTAGCCTCCAGCTGTTACAGTCAGGGCTGTTGCCCCAGGCTGTTTATCCCTCTCTCACCTGATCAGGACCTCTGTGAAGTGATCACTTGATCAGGACCTCTGTCAAGCAATCGCGTTATCAATGCAGTAAATGTAAACAAGAGTGTGGCCTCTCTTTCTTTTAGCTGGACATTTCATTTATGTAGCTTCCAATTGCTGCGTGTCCATGTTGAGCTCTGCTCCTGCTTAGTCTTTATTACATTCACATCACTAGATATATGGTGAGATTTTAAATATTAAATGCTAGAACCATCCCAATATGGGTCACTTTGATGTGGTGTAATGGCTTTTGCGATTTTTGATCAAAATAATGGTAACTGACTTCCCTATTTTATTCACATGCACTATTGCTTTTTACTTATGTTAGGGTATTTGGTCATTTTTGCTTTTCTATTCAGTGTTGCTGTTTAATAACCTGTATGAAGATGCTACCTATACATTGTATACATACAAACTTTTATTCCAGTTCATTTTATTCAGTTCTCCAAGATCTTACATTAAAGTAGAGCCAACTAAGTCGAGAAGCAACACCTTTTACTATATTATGTCCATTTTAGAAATTATTTTATGTTCTATTTCAAGGAAACGTCTTTGGGAAACACATACACTATAATCTGTCAAGTCATTGGTGTACCCATCTAACTCATTTTCCTATTAGTTTCATAGTGTATTTTAAGACCAATTACCATAGTCACCATGGTATCACACACAAGCTGACAAGCCTGTAAGGCTTTGACATGGTGGTCACTAGTGATGGCCAAACCTGATCTGTAAAGTTCAGGGTCCGCATTGAACACCTAGTGTCCGGGCATGGAGCCAGAACACAGACTTCCCTGAGGTATTACTGTTCAGATTCAGGTTTGGCTAGAGGGACTGTAAAAATAAGCAAAATGATAACTAATCAGGATCATTATATTTACCATGTCTTCGGCAGCTGCAGGCACACCACTTATGGGTCTCACTCATTAACACCATCTTTATTCACTGCATTGGCACCAACAGCCAGTCACAGATGCCTGCTCTCTATGACAGCCCCTGTGATTGGCTGATGTGCCCCGACCCATGTCTTTGATTGGTTGCCATTGGCAATGAACCTGCCATCATAGGGGTGTAAAAATAAATAAATAATTTAAAAACACTTGGGTAGGGGTCACCCGTATTTTTGATTTTCATTGCAGATAAAGCAGCCAGCTACAGGCGGCCACCCCTAGCTGCCTAGTTTTACCTTGGCAGGCAATCAAAAATACAGGGGAGACCATTTTTTTTTCTTAATTATTTAAATAAATAATGTTAAAAAAATGCATTGGCTCCACTCTAATTTTAAATGCCAGCCAGTGTAAAAGTAGGCAGCTTTGGGCCGATAATCTCAGTATGCTGAGACCCATAGTTATTGGGCCCCCCATGCTATAGAATAGCAGCCTTCAGCTGCCCCAGAAATTGGCACATTCCCTTAATGTGCTCTCAGCAGCCTGGTTTTATGTTTTGCTTATCCTAACAGCCCCCCCAGCACTTACTGCCACCATTTCATGACTGTAAAGTCTAGGTTCGGGTCAAGTCCGGTCCCGAAACCGGACTTTAAAAAGAGTCCAGCCTGATCCGCCGAACCCAAACACGATCTACTGGTTTGCCCTCTCTAGTGGTCACCCATTATAAATTGGTGCAGTTGCTCAAGGAAAGCAAAGTAACCAAAGTTTAGTAAAATAAGGATTTCACTACTATAAAAATAACTTTTCCAATCCACCTAGAAGTTGAAAAAATAATGACCTAAATCCAGACTCAAAAATGATTCATATTTATATTTTCTACAAATTACACAAATGAAAGAAGTTTTGGGTATGTAGCTACATCACTATTAACATAAGTTCATATTTTTAGTCATTCATATTAATCAAAGAGAAATTTTACTACATTATTAAAACTTCCTGAATTTCCAATTTTTGCTCCCCACCCTTTATGTTCTCAATGTTAGCACAACTACATACTTTATCTATCTACACTATCATTCTCCTTTTATTTAGATGGACGCTTGTATAAATTTTAGCATATCAATGCCTATTTAAGTATTTATTGATTCTAGATCTTTTGTTCTAGTTAATTCTAAGACTTTCATTTTCATGATGGATATTTTATTTTTAAAAGAATCCTGCTGTTTTGTTCATTAATTGCAAATAAATATTCCAAAAGCGTCTCTTTTATTCCATCTTACATTTTATGATAGCAAGATTAGAAGCAAATTTCCAGCCATTTAATCAAAATTCCTGGGGAAGATATGCCTGATGACCCTCTATTAAGACATGATATAATAATAACTTTAAAAAATATACAGTAATAGTTTTCTTTCCTATTTCTCAGTCCACTGAAAATTATACTTCTTTCCACTAACGTGTACATTGTTTGCTGCTAATAGAATAATATAGCTGCTATATAGACATTCCTAAAGGTACCGTCACACGCCGCCATGTTGCCGGCGATATGGCTGGCAATTCCCAAATTCGGCGATGTGAAAACCACATCGCATGTGCATAGCTGCATGTGACTGGGCGATTCTATGGCGAGAAATCGTTGGTGGACCGTCGCCTGATTGCCTTGCACTGCAGTGAAATCAGGCAATATCCACCAGGTGAATTCAGCGCATCATGGTGTGTGACAGGGCGATAGCAACGTACACAGCGATCCTGAAATCAATCCCGTAGTCATGCTTGGATGGTGTATTTTTGCGCCTTATTTGATGACCCGTGCGTTCACGCAAGGCTGACCAATGGGAATGCAGTTCCGTCCACCAAACGTAGTAACATAGTAACATAGTAACATAGTTTTTAAGGTTGAAGGAAGACTTTAAGTCCATCTAGTTCAACCCATAGCCTAACATGTTGATCCAGAGGAAGGCAAAAAAACCCCATGTGGCAACACTAAGCTCCACATTGGGGGAAAAAATTCCTTCCTGACTCCAGATACGGCAATCAGACTAATTCCCTGGATCAACGCCCTATCAAAGAATCTAGTATATATAACCGGTAATATTATAGTTTTCAAGAAAGGCATCCAGGCCCTTCTTAAATGTTAGTAGTGACTCACTCATTACAACATCATGTGGCAGAGAGTTCCATAGTCTCACTGCTCTTACAGTAAAGAATCCACGTCTGTGATTATGATTAAACCTTCTTTCCTCCAGACGTAGAGGATGCCCCCTTGTCCCAGTCTCAGGCCTAAGAGTAAAGAGATCATTAGAAAGGTCTCTGTACTGCCCCCTCATATATTTGTACATTATTATAAGATCACCCCTAAGCCTTCGTTTTTCCAAGCTAAATAACCCCAAGTTTAATAACCTGTCTTGGTATTGCAGACCCCTTAGTCCTCTAATAACTTTTGTCGCTCTTCTCTGGACCCGCTCTAGTTCAGCTATGTCTTTCTTATACACCGGAGACCAGAATTGTACACAGTATTCTAAGTGTGGTCGCACTAGTGACTTGTATAGAGGTAAAATTATGTTCTCCTCATGAGCATCTATGCCTCTTTTAATACATCCCATTATTTTATTTGCCTTTACAGCAGCTGCCTGACACTGGCCACTAAATGTGAGTTTGTCATCTACCCATACACCCAGGTCTTTTTCAGTGGTAGTTTTGCCCAGTGTTTTATAATTAAGCACATAATTATACCCTTTGTTTCCTCTGCCCAAGTGCATGACTTTACATTTATCCCCATTAAAGCGCATTTGCCATTTAGCAGCCCAAGCTTCTAGTTTACATAAATCCTCCTGTAATATAAAATTGTCCTCCTCTGTATTGATTACCCTGCAGAGTTTAGTGTCATCTGCAAATATTGAGATTCTACTCTGTATGCCCCCTACAAGGTCATTAATAAATATATTAAATAGGAGCGGGCCCAACACTGACCCCTGTGGTACCCCACTGTTAACTGTGACCCATTCTGAGTGTGTTCCATTAATAACCACCCTTTGTTTCCTATCACTAAGCCAGTTCTTAACCCACTTACACATATTTTCCCCTATCCCCATTGCCCTCATTTTATGTATCAACCTTTTGTGTGGCACCGTATCAAAAGCTTTTGAAAAGTCCATATACACCACATCCACTGCATTTCCTTGGTCCAGTCCAGAACTTACTTCTTCATAGAAGCTTATTAGATTAGTTTGACAGGAACGGTCCCTCGTAAAACCATGTTGATAATGGGTCATGAGGTTATTTTTGTTCAGATACTCCAGTATAGCATCTCTTAGAAAACCCTCTAGGATTTTACCCACAGTAGAGGTTAAGCTTACTGGCCTATAATTTCCAAGTTCAGTTTTTGTCCCCTTTTTGAATATTGGCACCACATTTGCTATACGCCAGTCCTGTGGTACAGACCCTGATATTATGGAATCTTTAAATATTAAAAATAATGGTCTATCTATGACAGTACTTAATTCCTGCAGCACTCTGGGGTGTATCCCATCTGGGCCCGGGGATTTGTCAATTTTAGTGATTTTTAGACGATACCGTACTTCCTCTTGGGTTAAGCAGGTGACGTTTAATTGAGAATTTTTGTTATCACTGATCATATTGTCTGTCATGGGATTTTCTTGTGTAAATACTGTTGAAAAAAAGTCATTTAGCATATTTGCTTTTTCCTCATCCTCATCCACCATTTCACCCAGACTATTTTTAAAGGGGCCAACACCATCATTTTTTAGTTTCTTACTATTTATGTAGTTAAAAAATATTTTGGGATTCTTTTTACTTTCTCTGGCAATGAGTCTCTCTGTCTCAATCTTTGCTGCCTTGATTTGCTTTTTACAAATGTTATTTAATTTTCTGTATTTATTTAATGCTTCATCACTACCTACTTGCTTTAATTCCCTAAATGCTTTCTTTTTGTCACATATTGCACTTCTTACCGCTTTATTTAGCCATAGTGGTTTCCTCCTATTTCTAGCATGCTTATTCCCATAGGGTATATATTGTGCACAGGTCCTATTCAGAATGCTAATAAACATCTCCCATTTGTGTTGTGTACTTTTATGTCTCAGGACATCGTCCCAGTTTATTGCACTAAGATCATCTCTCAACCGTTGGAAATTTGCCTTCCTGAAGTTTAGTGTCCTTGTGGCCCCTCTACTACACGTCTTAGTAAAGGATACTTGAAAGCTTATTAAGTTATGATCACTATTACCCAAGTGACCTCCAACCCGTATATTTGATATGCGGTCTGGCCTGTTGGTTAATATTAGGTCCAGCAGTGCCCCCCTTCTTGTTGGGTCCTGAACCAGTTGTGAAAGGTAATTGTCTCTTATAGTTTTCAAAAACTTATTACCTTTGCTAGAACTGCAGGTTTCTGATCCCCAATGTATTTCAGGGTAGTTGAAGTCCCCCATAATAATGACTTCTCCCTGAGTCGCTGCTTCATCTATTTGCTTTATGAGGATATTCTCCTCCACTTCCATTATTGTTGGGTAGTGATAGGGGCGCGGTGAAACCCACTATAGCACGCCCCTATCAAAACATTATGCCCACATCGCTGCTACCATTGTGGCGTGTGACGCGGCGATGTGTGAAGGGAAGATCTCTTCCGGTCTTCTGCAGGCGATTTCCGGGATGCAGGATCACCAAAGATCGCACACTAGATAGCTACGTGTGACAGCTCCACAGCGGTGTGAAAAAAGTGCCTGAAAAATGCGCGCTCACGTCAAATCGCCGGCGATATGGAAGCCGGTATCTTAGAGTGCTGGAAGAACAGAGATTTTAATGACTATATTTACCATTCTAGTTAGATTTGTCTATATTTGTGACTTAATTAGCAATCAGACAATAGTTTAGTAATTAGTAATCAATCTAAATATATATTCATTGGATATAAAAATTCTACACACCCCTATTAAACTCAGGTTTCTGTTATGGAAGAAGATAAATTATTCAAAAACTTTAATGTCACCAATAATCTGTAAAATATAAATATACCCTAATTATAATGCTTTTTGAGGTGATAAAAAAAAACCTACGTTAGATATATCAGTAAGACATAGCTATTTCTTGAATTGTAAAAGAGGAGAGAATGCGCAATAGGGTTTTCTCTTTTTAAAACTTTACGTCGTGTGAACAATTGTCACTGCTCACCTGGGACGGTTGTGTCACCCACAACCGGAGTAAAGGTATACAATGGCTGCTTGCAATTGTGGTGGCCAAAGACAAAACAAAAGAACCGGACTGTGCTTCCTGGATCTGTGCTGCTCACACAATGAGATAGATTTTAGTACACTATGAGTGTGCAATGATGGCTTTTATTTCAATTCTTCCGACGTGTTTCAGAGTTATATTCAACTCCTTTCTAGGGAGCCAATATGACTATGTTGGCTCCCTGAGGAAGGAGTTGGGTATAACTCCAAAACGCGTCAGAAGAATTGCAATGAAAGCCATCATTGCACGCTCAGTGTGTACTCCAATCTATCTCATTGTGTGAATAGCTATTTCTTAGCACAAATGTATGTATCTATGGTAATGCATTACATTATTATTTAAAGGGACAGTTAGCTAATGTTTAATTTGCTTTATGCAGTTGGTTTTATAAGTCCCCGGGTGGATGAGTCTTGTCATAACCCTCTAATTCATTTGAATCAGCTCTCCTGTAAATGGTGCCTAGTTGTGTATGACCAAGCCAGGTTCCAGATTTTTTGGGTGGGTGGTACATGCTTTAAAACAGCTGATCTGTTGTTCTCCCTCTTCTAAATGTAACTTTTTCACAGGGATCAGATCGACCAAATCTTTGTCTCCCTTCAGGATACTCCAATGTTTTTCCAATAGTTTATTGACCTCTTTAGCGTGATCATCATAGGTCCCTATAATTCTCATTGTGGTGTCCTCGGGTTTATTTTTGGGTATCAGGATCTCATCCTATTGCTATCTGCCACCACCTTGTAGGTGTCTGACAGCATGGGCAAGGGATAACTCCTTTCCAGAAATCTTGTTCTCATCTTTCATGCCTCCTGATGGAACATTGTGGCATTGAGGGCAATTTCGGAGTGTTCTCATACATTGCTCATCTTAAGGCCTCAAGGATGATCGTTGTCCCACCCGAGAAAGTCATTAGTGGCAGTGGATTGTCTTAAAATAGTGGTCTGGCTACAACCCTCATAATTGTGATATCTAGAAAATTGAGGGTAATGTTGTTAATCTCAAAGGTGAATCTTAAACCAAATTGGTTGATATTAATTTTCATGATGAAATGTTTAAAAGAGGAAACATCACTCTCCCACAGAATCATGATATCATTAGGCATGAGCAAGTATAATCGTTACTATTCAGTACTCTGCGAATAGTAACGATATTTGCATTACTCGCTACTCCCCGAGTTTCTTGTGATTACTCGAGAGTAGCGAGTAGTCCATTCACTTTCACAGTGTATATACACTGCGAAAGTGCAATAAAAGTGAATAAAAGTTGTTAAAAAATAAAAAAATATCTTACTCACCCATCTGAGGGCTGCACAGGTGTCACTGGGTGTTTATTGCACATAAAGTTATTTTCATTATTTAAAATGCCACCTTGTTCTAGGCTCTATTTAGATGGCTTCCAAATCAATATGGCACAACGGGTCTTTACATAGTGTTGCATATGTATTATGAAGCTCAAGGATACTACAACACTCTTTTTTAAAAATCTTATGGTCCATTATGACCAGGTTCCCTCCTTTACAGAAGGTTTCAGGATCATCTGGTCATTTTTTTAGTCTTTCCAAAGTGTTTCCTGTGTTGTAAGGTTAGAATAATATCCCCCATTTTTTATTTTCAATATTTTGAGATCATCTTTCACCAGTTTTTCAAGAATATCAAGGCTTGTGACTTCAATCACTGCTAGCATTTTTTTTACTCTATGGTTTGCAATCCACAAAAAAGCCCATAAATAATGGTACTCAAAAAGCTTATAAAACAGCAATGGGATCTCATTTTTAAAAGTTATCAGTTAAGATAAGAGTGAAAAATATTTTCCAATGCATTAGATAAAAAATGGATCGCTGTGAAGACAGTCACCAAGAAGTGACATAAATTTTGTACAACAGTAACATTATCTACAGTAGAACTGGATATCACTCAAAAATTGGTCCCAGAAGCTGCGAAGAATCCAACAGCAACATTAAAGGAGCTGCAGGAATTTCTGACAAGTATTGGTTATGTTCTGCATGGGACAACAATCTCCGGTATTTTTTTGTCTAGCCTGTGCCGTAGGGTGGGAAAATTTAATCTTTTCTCATAAAAAAACCATCCAATGTCAGCTGTGTTTTGCCAAAACCTACAACAAGTCTGCCAAAAGCATGTAGGAAAACGTGTTATATCTGATGGGACCAAGGTTGAACCTTTTAGCCAGAATTCCAAAAGCTATGTTTTTTGGCAAACCAAAACATCACATCTCCAAAAGAGCAATATATCCATAGTGAAGCATGGTGGAGGCAGCATTATGCTTTAGGTCAGTTTTTCTGGAACTTAGGCTTTAGTCAAAGTGGAAGAAATTATGAACAGTTCAAAATATCAATATATAGCTTTACCCATAGTGAATGGTAACATGTAAACTCTATTAAGTATTTTTACAAAAGAGGTAGAGGGTAATTTTAGCATATACAAATAATGTTTATTAACCCAATAATATTAAAACTGCATATAAAAAAAAAAAAAAATAACTGCTGACAAAGTGCAGGGACAGCAGAGCAGGTCACAGAAAAATGACCAGAAATTCCTGCTTCTACATTACACCAATACGTATCCTAATAAATCTCAACTATTTTAGTATAAATTATACCCATTTGTAAATAGAAACTAGGAAAACGTATATCGATGTTAGCTCTCAGTAATGCCACTGGCAGCTGCTCAATGCATACAATTCAAAGTGCATAACACTGAACAACACAGATATATATTAGTCACAGTTATAGCTTATGCAGCAGCCTGAGAGTCACAAGTAAACAGTATTACTGCCTGAGGAAGACAAACTGAAACGTGCATCTAGGCGGCAGGGGCACAAGCGGCATGATCTACTGATACTGTTACATATGTAAGTGCCAGTCCTTAATATTGTTTACTTGTGAATGTCAGGCTGCTGCATAAATTATACCTGTGACTAATATACAGGGGTTGGACAAAATAATGGAAACACCTAACATTTTGGCATCATAATCTTCAAACATGTTATAAACATGCAAACCGTGACATATGTTAATGTTTTGTAGTTGATTATTTGTGTTAAGTGATATGTGTATGTAAATTAACTGTTTGTTTTGCCGAATTGTAAGAACATTGATGAGAACCTGATACCAATGGCAGACCTTTCGAATTTTCATAAAGGCCAAATTGTTGGTGCTCGTATGGCAGGCGCTAGTGTAACAGAAAGTGCCTGAATGCTTGGCGTGTCAAGAGGTACTGTCTCCAAAGTAATGACTGCGTTTGAAAGAGAAGGAAAAACGTCCACAGCAAAGCACAGGTCCAGCCGAAAGTCGAAGTTGACTGAGAGAGACCGTCAGACTCTAAAGCGCATTGTGAGAGAGGATCGCAAGACCACGGCTCCGAAAATCACTGCTGAGCTCAATGAACACCTACAAAACCCAGTTTTCATGAAAACTGTTCGTCGGGAGCTGCACAAATCTGGATTACACGGAAGAGCTGCAATTAGAAAACTGCTGCTCTCAATGACAAATGTTTCCAAGCGTTAAGAGTGGTGTAGAAACCTCCAGAATTGGTCCCTCGAGCAGTGGAAACATGTGATATTCTCAGACGAATCATCGTTTACCCCATTTTCCGACCTCCGGCCGATTGTACGTTTGGAGACAGCTGAAAGAAGCATTCCATCCAGACTGCCTTCTCCCAACCGTAAAACATGGCGGAGGTTCTGTGATGATCTGGGGTGCTATTTCGTGGAGATCCGCCGGGCCAATGATATCACCTTGTATGAATCCATACCTCGGAGAAATGAGGCTGTAATCGCTGCCAAAGGTGGACCTACACCATATTAAACAAATTTTTGTTGATTTTTCAATTATTTTGTCCAACCCCTGTATATCTTTGTTGGTCAGTGTTAAGCACTTTGAATTGTTTGCTTTGAGCAGCTTCCTGTGGCAATTCTAGATGAGCCTTGCTGATAGGCTCCTAATCAAAAAGATTGGATGTTGTTATAAAGTGAAAGAACACATCAGCAAAGTATTGTTTAATAGTAAGAATATTTATGCAACCACAATATTTTTGCTTTTTATTCTTCGTTTTCCACCTGAAAAGATTTTTTTTAAATGAATTCTACGGATTATAAGTGACATTAACAGTGGAATAAATTGTAAAAATTATTCTTACTGGTATGATTTTTTTTAAAGGACAAAAACCTGGCATTTTGCAGCAATTATGACAATTATGTCCCAGATGTACTCGATGAGTGAAAAGTCCAGAACCCCTGCAGGCCATGGAAATATGCCTAGGCCATGCAAGCTGCTCACATTAGCATACAAAATATTCTGCCCAGTGTTGTGGTGTTAAAAAATTGTTCCTGGGACTCTTGAAGAAATGGCTATACCACTGTTTTTATGATTGATCCATTTTGTAGTGCAAGTGAAATTGGATGTCACACACCAGGCCTAAGGCATCAAACAGTTTAAAAACATCAGAAGTCATAACATTGGTCTACAAGCAAGAAATCCAGCTACAGGTGTTCCATTAAACTTACGCAACTGTTTCCTAGGGCAACCATGGTGCCGAGCAAGATTGCAATGATAGCTGGAATGGAGGTCTATCCTCTTCAGCAATCAATTGTGCTGTTGTCTTGGATACAATGATCATTGGAGATTAATCTAGAGAGCATGTGGCCAACAACATCAAGAGACCTTCTTGATGGAATCTCACACTAACCCGACTCCTAGGTTTATGGCATGGGAGGAATAATGTATGATAGCTGGAACCTTCTATTGTTTATTCCAGTTACATTAACAGTTCTTCATTGTATAAATTTGCGCCTAGAACCAGTGGCATGGTCATTTCTCCGAAGAGTCCCAGGTGTCATTTTTAAACTTGACAATGTTAGGCCACATGTTGCTTATGTTACTGCAAGCAGACTGTGAGGCCTAAGAGTACTACCATGGTCTAAAGAGAGGTCCCAACTCAGTCCTCAAGCCCACCAACGGTCCAGGTTTTCATTATTCTTAGAAATTTGACAGTTGGTAATTCAATCTCTGCACAGGTGATTCCAATTGTCAAATGCCAAGGAAATCCTGAAAACATGCACTGTTGGTGGGCCTTGAGCCTGAGTTGGGACCTCTGGTCTAAAACATTCCAGACTTGTCTTCCATCGTGCACATCTGGACATTGGTCAGAAAAGAAGCTGCCAGAAGCAAACATTTTTTTAATCCACTGACTGTTTTACCATACAGTTTTAGTCTGGGATTTCAGTTCTGGAGACCCTTACTTAAATTTTTTAAATATTTATCTACATGTTCCTTTATGTTATCTTTAATATACACCAACAGGAAGATTGTTATGCTTCAAAATATCTAGCTCTTCCTACTATCTTGTACAGAATGTTCCCATAACATCCATAGCTTCAATGGCCTCCATCCTGGCATGTGTGCCTCATCTTGTTATATGATGCCCATCCAGGTATATTGCCACCATCTTGGTTTATTGTCCCCATCCTTGTATTTATGATCCCTCATTCTGACCTATATAGCCACTATAAATGGACACACATAAAAAAAAAATAATTATACTCATGTCAATCCGCTCCCCCCAGCATGACAACTTCTTATCATGCCAGCAAGTAACCAGCATGTAAGCAGACAGCGATGGCATCCCTATCATGCACCGCATCCCACATGCTATAAGCTGTCGGCATAATAAGAAGACGTCACGCTGCGGTGAAGTGGTGAACAGTGAGTATAATCATTCATCTGCCTTCTGCCAGGATATTCACTGCACCCAGTGGGAAGCAGTAAATATCCACTGTCCAGTGGGACATGGTGGCGCAGCAGTCCAGCAATACGGCAATGGGATCACATGAGTTCACTGCCATGGGACAGCCGCAATGACTCAATGAGTGACATCACCGGTCCCCATGGCAGTCAGTGTGATATCAGAGAGTGAGTGCAGTGAGAGAACGCTTTTTGCATTACTGCAGTCTCTGGATGTAGCAGAGCCAGGACCATGCACTTCATGGGACCATCATGTGGATTATCATCGAAGGGTATGTGTTGGTTTAATAAATGGGAAAATGAGGGTAATGTGTGTGATTTATTGCAAATAAAGGAATTTTTCCTGTGTGTTGTGTTTTTTAACATTGATAATGGGTGAGTCTCATAGAGACCTGAATGTTATCAGTCTGGACTTAATGACACACATGTGTGGGGTGGCACCTTATGCAAAGTGGTACCGTTACTAAATGGATGCAGTTACTCCAATGGCAGTTGACTAACATTCATCCTCTCTTCTCTTCATACAGGTATAAGAACACTGCTTGCTGTTTATCTGAATTAAACTGACATTGTCATCCTACTGTTGCTATACCCTCACATGGTATAAGAACATTGCTTGCTGTTTATCTGAACTAACCTGACCTTCTCATCCTTCTGCTGGTATCCCCTCTCATGGAATAACAACACTACTTACTGTTTGTCTGAACTAAACTGACCTTCCCATTATTTTGCTGCTATCCCCCCTCATGGTATAAGAACATTACTTGCTGTTCATCTTAACTAAACTGACCTTCTACTCTTATTGCAATACCTCATTGTATTTCTTCCGCACTTGTGTAACTCTGTTACATATAATGTTTCCACTATATTCAATACTCACCAATATGTCTGTTCATTTCCTGAATTGTAAAGCTTATCTGGTGGAGAAGGTTTGATTGTATGGAGCTGCCTTTGCATAATGTTAGATCTGAGTGGAGGCCTTTGATTAGCCATTTATCTCCTGCTGTAAGGTGCATCTGTTAATTACCAAGATCATCTGATTTACCACAACCCCCTTTACCTAATACTATAGTGAGCCCTATAAATTTAGAGTTATTCTAAGGGGTGCACGCATGTGGGTTGCATGCACGCATGGCACATTATGCAAAGTGGCACTGTTGCTAAGTGGATGCAGTTACTCCAATGGCAGTTAGTCAGGGCAGAAGTCAGGTAATCCACTCTCTTTCACTCACTTTTTTAACTATGTCCTCAATTTCATTGTCTGTCTACCTATGTGCCTTTGTCATTCACTTTCCCCAGCCTATTCCCCCTCCATCACCCCTCATCCACATCAGCCTTTCTCTCCTTTCCTCTACTATGTGCAGCTCTCATACACTCTTCACCCTATTGAACAACCTCAGTCCACAATATTATAGGGTATTGCATCATAAACTATGCCACAAATCAAACTATCAAAACGATTTACTTTTCCTCTCTTTACTGCTGCTCCAGTCAGATGATATCTCTCCGAATCCAAGTCTCTAGTCTGCCAACTTGAACCCCTCCCCCACCTCACATGGAAACCCTGCTAACCTTATCAACATTATTTATATACCTTTATCTCCCTCTTTTAATTGCGCTCTCTGGAATCTACGGACTGTTGTAACAAGCTTCACTTTATTCACAACTACTTTCTTCACTAACTCTCAACCTGCTGGCCCTCACAGAAGCCTGGTTACAGGATTCAGACACTGTCTTTCCCCTGCTATTTCTCATGGTGGCTTACATTTCTCCCATTCACCAAGACCTGAGAACAGACATGGTGGTGGAATTGGCTTACTCCTGTCCCCACAATGCACTTTCCAGGTCATCCCTGCCAGTCCCTTCACTCTCATTTCTTTAAGGTCCACACCATTAGGCTGTTCTATCCCCTCCCCCTGAGAATAGCGGTGGTATAACACCCCCCAGGGTCACCTACCCAGTTCCTCGAATAATTTTCCACATGGCTGACGCACTTCATGTCCTCAGAATTACCAACCCTTTTATGTGAGACTTTAACATCCCCATAAAAAGCCCCACCACCCCATCTGCATCCTACCGCCTATCTCTAATCACTTCTTTGGCCTCTCACAGCTCTCAACCTCTGAGACACACAAAGATGGTAACACCTTGACCTGGTTTTGTCCAGCTCTGTTCAACCTCATCCTTAGATGACTCAACTCTTCCTCTCTCTGACCACAACATTCTCTCCTTCACGCTCACAAATCCTCACCCACCCAAGCACACTCCTACCTATCATGCATTCAGAAATCATCATACCATTAACACTCACACAGTGACTGACTCATTACACTCATCACTTTCCCCAATCTCCTATTTCTACTTTCTGGATCTAGCTGTGACTCACCACAATGACACTCTCAGAAGCACCCTGGACCAAGTAGCACCCCTTACCCTCAGAACCTCCAAAAACAGAGTAAAACAACCTGGCTTACATCACAAACTCGATTCCTCCAGCGATGCTCGAGGAGTGCTGAATGCCTATGGAGGAAAACCCCACTCCAGAAAACTTCATTCACTAAACATTTATGGTAAGAACTTACAACTCTGTCCTTCACCTCGCCAAACAGACCTACTTCACCACCCTGATCTCCTCATTATCCAACAATCAAAAAAACTCTTTGACACCTTTCACTTTCTCCTCAGTCCTAAAGACCAGGCCTCTAACCTGTGCTGAACATCTGGCTTCTTACTTCAAAGAGAAAATAGCAAACATCCGTCAGGAAATCAGCTCCCAGCCTCCAAGCGCTGCTACTCCCATTCCCCCCACATCTTCTCTGGCTCACTCTCCACATTTGACCCAGTTACAGAAGAGAAGTCTCCAGGCTCCTCTCTTCCTCTCATCCTACTACATGTACCACTGACCCCATTCCCTCCCACCTACTCCAGTCTCTCTCTCCGGTGGTCACCACTCACTGAACCAAAATCTTCAACCTCTCTCTCTCTCTTCTGGCATCTTCCCCTCCTCCTTAAAACACTCTATCATCACCCCATTATTAAAGAAAGCTTCTTTTGACTCATCCTGCACTAATAACTACAGACCGGTTTCAACCTCCCTTTCATTTCTAAACTCTTGGAGCGCCTGATCTACTCCCATCTCACCCGTTAACTCTCCACTCACTCTCTTCTTGATTCATTACAGTCTGACTTCTGCAACCTACATTCTACAGAAACTGCCCACATCAAAGTGACCAATGACCTTCTGATGGCAAAATGTAATAGTGACCCTCTCTGCTTATTCTTCTTGAGCTTTTGACACTGTTGACTAACATCTCCTACTCGCTATGCTGCACTCCAATGGCATAAAGGACACTGCTGTTTTTTGGTTCTATCCCTATCTTTCGGACCGCTCCTTCAGTGTATATTTGCTAGATCCACTTCCTCTCCTCTTCCCCTCAATATTGGGGTCCTTCAGGGCTCAGTCCTAGGCCCTCTTCATTTCTCTCTCTACACACCCAATTGGACAGACCATCAACAGATTTGGCTTCCAGTACCATCTTCATGCTGATTATACACAACTATACAATTCGTCCCCTGACCTTACCCCCACTGCATTACAGAACGCCAATGACTGTCTAAGTGCAGTTTCCAACATCATGTCCGCTCTCTATCTAAAACTCAACCTTTCCAAAACTGAACTTTTTCTGGTCCCACCCTCCACTAACCTCCGTAAATCTGACATCTCCCTCTCAGCGTGCGGCACCACGATAACACCTAGGCAGCAGGCTCGCTGTCTGGGTTTATGTTTGACACTGATCTTTCCTTCACCTCCTATATACAATCTCTCGCCAGCTCTTGCCGCTTGCACCTGAAGAACATCTCTAGAATCTGCCCTTTTCTCACCATGGAAATAACTAAAACTCTCACAGTCGCCCTGATCCACTCCCACCTTGATTATTGTATTTCTTTATTAACTGGCCTCCTTCTCACTAGACTTTCCCCTCTTCAGTCCATCCTTAGTGAAGCAGCCAGGGACACCTATTTTTTAACCGTTACTCAGATGCTTCTGCTCTGTGCCAGTCATTTCACTGACTGCCCATACACTATATGATCCAATTCAAAATGCTTGATCTCACCCACAAAGCTCTTCACAGCGCAGCACTTCCGTACCTCTCCACCCTCATCTCTGTCTATCACCCACCCACTTTCTTGCTCTGGAAGCAACTTTACACTATCCTCTGTATTAATCGGAACCTCCCACTCCTGGCTCCAAGACTTCTCCCGAGCTGCACCAATTCTCTGGAACACTCTACTCTAAGAAATTAGGTCTATCCACAACTTATATTCTTTCAGGTGCTCCCTAAAAACACATCTTTCAGAACGGCCTATCTTGCTCCCTAATCAAAGTCACTTAGACATAACCTATTCACTCCACCAAGACCCAAATACATTACAAAGAATGGCTAGTCGACCACTCATGAAGCTCTTATCCATACCCCATTTCCTCAAGTTGTCTGGACCATCATTGTAAATAAGACCCTGTAATTTGTGTCACCCCCACCTCATTGTTAGGGTCCCGTCACACTTAATGATGCACCAGCGATCCCAACAACGATACGACCTGGTAGGGATCGCTGGTACATCATTTTGGGGTTACTGGTGAGATGTCAAACAGTCAGATCTCACCAGCGACTTTAGCAACGATTCTGGAATGATACAGAGGTTGTTGGAATTGTCACTCTCGGGCGTAGTATTGAGATCGTTGGACATTGTCCCTTTCAAACACAACGATGCAGCATTCCTAGGGGAGCAAAATGACCAAAAAATAACCCAGAGCACTTTGTAACGATCAGCGATCTCACAGCAGGGGCCTGATCGCCTGCTAAGTGTCACACGTAGCGAGATCGTTAGCGAGATCGCTGTTACATAAAAAAAAACCTTCTATGCCCCAATGCCACTGCACCAGGGAGCAGGAGGAGCTGGATAAAGAGCCAGGAATTGGCACTTCTAATGAATGGTCCTCACCACACTGAGAATACCAGTCCTCAGCTGTTTGATTTTTACCTTGGCTGGAAAGCAAAAATAGGGCAAAACCCACGCAAATAATTAAGAAAAAATAACGGGCTCCCTTGTATTTTTAATTGCCGGCCAAGGTAAAGACAGGGTGCCAGCTTGTAGCTGTCTGCTTTATCTGTGCTGAAAATCAAAAATACAGCAAAGCCCTACATCATTTATTTTTAATTATTTATTTGTTTGTACACTACTGTAACAGCAACACTACTATGACAGTAATAAAAATGCTTTAAAACATTCTCTCTCCCTCTCATTATTCGGAAGTTTGGCAAATATAAATAATTATGGTAATCCTAATTGACCTAAAATGGGAAAGGTTTATTCGATTTCATGTCAGATAGTGAGAAAAGCATGCATATGCGTCTTTTTATATAGAGTATGCAAACTTCTGGTTTCAACTGTATGTGCAGGCATCTTATGTTTTAGCTGAGGAAAGTTACTTGAAGAAAAGGATCCTTGTGTTCATATAGATTACACACTAAATAACAGATTGAAATGTCAATCAACAGTTTATAAAGCTAGTGGGATATTGTTATGTATTTTAAAAAGCCAGAACTAATAATATAATACAATCATTAGTTCTGTCTCATATGGAATATGTAGTTTTGTCTCAGCACCAGTTCATAGATAAGATGCTGTAATGTTAGAAAAATACAAAGAAAAGCCACAAAACATATAAGGGGCATGGAGTATGTAATATAAATATTGTAAATATTATTTAGTCTTAAAAGTTTAACATGAATCGACTCACAGGTTTCCTTTATGTGTTTGAAATTCCTGCTACTAATGTTAATCCAGTCAGTCAACGCTTGGGATGTTGAGTTGAGGCGGGAAGAATTAGCTCTTTTAGGGTAGACTGGTTTATGCATTAAGGTTGTGCCATTTTATCCTATCCCATTCTGCAGTTGAACTTGATGCACGTGTGTATTTTTTGTGCTATATCAACTATAAGCCCAAATGTTCTTGTGGGGGCTCCTAGTGAAGAACCAGAAAATCTTCTAGACTAAACACTTACATTCTCCTGCTCCAGACAGATTTCAACAGCAGGGCTCCATTTTTAGGGTACGACTGCCTAACATAAAAATGTTACTACAGACTGGTCTGTTGCACAACAAATAAGCAGTTTATCACTGATCTTGGTCTGCAGATTCAGTCAATCAGTCTTGTCTGTACACAATGAAAGAGAAAGAAGGATTCTCTAACTGTGATTGACTGTCAGAGAGACCTAAATATTAAGGGGATGACCCTGTTTGATTAGGTGACAGAGATGAAGTCCCATGAGATCCATTATATATATAATAGCAGTTAATGACTTGCCTAGAAAGGTAAGGGAAGTATGAAGCATAAACAGCTGAGATCGCCAAACCGGCACACAGCTACTTTACATAATGACTCAAAAGTACATATAGCATATCATTAATATATGAATATAATATTTATTGGAAAATGCACAGTTAGAGGAAATGCATAAACCTGTCATTATAGACAACTTGCCAATGTATAGCCGGCATTTGGTTATACCTGTTATATGGCTCTGAGGGACACATTATTGCATTCGATGTTAATGGTAGACACAGCCATTGGTAATTATATGGTTTACAAAAAGTGAAAACTAAAAGTACTTATGTACTTGTAGGTAAAAAAATTCTTTTTTTTTTAATTTTTACAAAATCTTCTCCACTCTACATTGTAAAGAAAATTGTAAATCTAGACAATAAATAAAAGTGTTGTTGATTGCATTGTCTGTTGGTCAGTAATATAACATTATCAAACTTATTATAATCAGACCCCTGTGGGAGCAAGGCATGGGCAGAGGCTGGAGCTGATGCTAGTCTGTAATACAGAGTAGGCGTACTATACACAAGACATATGCAATACTATTCTGTACTTATTTTTTTACTTATTTGTATTTGCATTGTCAAGTATTACTTTTCTTTGACTTTTTATTTGTTCATTCTCTTTGACAGGTAAACTATGACCACTTTATTATTAGTGTTCGTGTGTTTGCGTGTCATCGCTGCAGCAATTTCAGAGGAGGTTTTCGGGTGAGTATTTTTTATATTTTGGTTACAAATATTAACAATATATTTATAAACAGCAAATGTGTCTGGAGTCTTTGACTATGTCAATATGCATAAGCCAAAAATATCCATATAAAAGTACTAATTATCTGTGACATCTCTGGATGTTTATATAGACATTTGTATTTCATAATCAAACTGCTACACAGGTGGAAATGATCCAGCATTTCAAAGCCATAGAAAATGTTATGCTGTGACTTTATCCTGTGTGTAAAGCCAGGCCACAGCACAGGGTATAATATCAACTGCATATGGTTGCCAGTAAATGTAACCCCTTCTCTACTTTTGATGTACATGTACATCAAAGGTTGTGTCCCTGTCTTTGAAGTGGGTTTTCAAACCGAGCTTGCATCATTCCCCCACATGATGGTCGATTTAATCAGCCATCATATGACTCTAACAGCCGAGGGTGGAGCGGTGCTCCTGCCGTGGCTGTTAACCTGTTAAATGCTGCTGTCAATCTCTGACAACAGCATTTGACATGCGCCAGCAAGAGGTTGGATCATTCCACCTGCCTATCGGCATGACCTTGGCAGAATCGTAGGACGCCGATGGGTTGTCATGACATCTGAGGGTGTGCTATGACCCCTGTATCTGTCTTTACAATCCTTCTTGTGAATGCCGGTCACAGACCAGAATTTATAGGAAGTCATTATGTTAGCTATTCACAGCAGTGTTGTAGCACCGCTCTGTGAAGCATAAGCAATTGGACCACCACATAGTCAAGTCCTCTAAGGAGACCAATACTGAAAAAAGTGAGAAAAACGTTTTGAAAATTATGAAGAACAAAAAAAACCCAAAGTTCAAATCACCCCCCTTTTGCCCCATTACAAAGGGTTAATGATGTTTTTGCTAAGTGTAATAGCCTAAAATTGTATCATTTTAAGTAAAATTTGGGAAATCTGCATGCTAATTGTTTATATTGACCTCAACAACCTATAATAAATAGTTGCAGGTTAATAAGTATTTTGTCTAATATACTAATACTTTCTAAAACTAATTTACAGATCATGCTGACATATTGAGTGTAAGTATACCGGCGGAAACTCCACTGACCTATCAGCTGGGACACTCAATTACAATCCCCTGCTATTTCATCAATGCTTTGGAACACGTGACTGTGTCCCCTTCAACAGCTCCTTTAACACCAAGAATCAAATGGAGCAGACACAACAAAGGACGAGAAACAGTTTTATTGGTAGCCACTGATGGTCAAATTCGTGTAAATGAAGCCTACAAAGAACGCATTACAATGCCAAACTATCCTCTCATCCCTACTGATGTCAGTCTGGAAATTGTGAACCTATTGTCAAGTGATTCAGGAATCTACCGTTGTGAAGTCATGCATGGAATCGAAGATAGTCAAGACACCGTACAGGTCAATGTGAAAGGTAGATTATTTTAAGATTTACAACCTCCGATGTTCAATTCTTTAAAGGGAACTGACCCCTAAAAATCAGCCCCCAGTCTATTTATACCTGTCCCTGCACCACCAGTATAGCATTGTAGGCATCCCTTTGTGTCAAAAATGAGTATTTGTAAAGTTTATAAAACTGCTTTTTGTACCTTCAGATCTGCGACTTCTCAGTTCTTGAGAAGTCACACAGGGCATTCCCTGTGGCTTCTGATTGCTGCCTGCACATCAATTATTCACGCCCAGATGGGCGTGCTAAGGCATTGTGATCTCCCTCGCCCCTCTCCATGGGGGTATAGCCTGTATGACGCTATTCGCGTCATATCCAGCTATACTGACATCAGTACACCCATTTGGGTGTATTGCTGACGTCGCGATAAGCATTGCGCATGCGCAAAGTCCTCAATACACTCCTCACCTAGTGTATCCTCACAAGGGATGGGTGAGGATACAGTAGGTGAGAAGAGAGGACCTGCCTAGAGGGCTCACAGTCTACAAGGGATGGGTGAGGATACAGTAGATGAGGAGAGAGGAACCTTGTCTGCAAGGGCTCACAGTTAAACAATAAAATTAAAATGCTTTCTGATAAAAACCCTAAGAGATAGTAATATCATGGTAATATAATAAGGGATGACCAATAGTAGATACAATATATCATTAATGGTTTAACCTGCTAAGTGGTTGTGACCCCAAACACAAAAATACCAGGAATCAATCCAAATCCCAAAACCTATTACGTGCTGCATAACATTTTCTGCGTATAACCTGCATCACATTTTAGCTACAATATTCTTGTCTTTAAACGTGCTTAGAATGAGCATTTTAAGTGTTGTATCTCCATAGGGGTCATATATAGGTTGTATAAATTTCACTCACTATTCTGAATTATAAGCAAGCTAGATATAATGTATAATGACTTACAGATTGATGTGATGGATAATGTCTCTAGAGTTACAGCTTAGTTATTTGCATCCAGAACTTGATTTGGTTCAATCGACCAGACAACGCATTATTTTATTGTAGTAAAAAATGTATAACCATCTGACCTGTCATTCTGACATGTCAAATTATAATTACAAATAAAATCACTGAATGTTGTTTACCTCTCATCAAACATAACCAGTCTTATTATTAGAATATTTAACAATATCTGTAAACTTTATCTTTGTCTTTGCTATATTCTGGATAATTATTACCTAAATAGTAACTATTAGCCAAATAACAATAGTGCATTTTTTAAATATAATATAAAAAAAACATAAATTTCCCAATAGAAACCATAAACACTGATTTTGTTTTTCCATAAATTATATAATTAAATTACATGGGTTATTATGAGAGTCCAGGCTGAAATCTGGATATAGCGGTACTATTTTTTGTATTTTTAACAGTGTGAAGACCACCGCTTGGTCACACTCTCTTGTTACTGCTTTTGACCATTCATTGTAATAGGAGCTGATAAGCCGCACCCTAGAGAGGCCAATAAATAGTGTGACATAGGAATCTACATCTGGCTGCTGACACCTAGCATTCCCATAAATCTGATATTGACAGTTATCATATCATGAGCTGGTGGCTCAGTGGTTAGTGCTGGGGTCCTGAGTTCAAATCCCACCAAGGACAGTATCTGCAAGAGTTTGTATGTTCTCCCCATGTTGTGTGTGTCTCCTCCCATATTCCACAAACATACTGATAGGAAATGCAGATTGTGAGCCCCAATAGGGAAAGTGATGATTATATCTGTAAAGCATTGTGGCATCAATGGTGCTATATAAGTAAATAACTATATGTATAGGTTGTCGATATCAGTGTACCCTTGTAAAGAATAGCTGAACTTTCACAAACATTTGACATAATTACATGGACATGTCAGGTGTTTTTCTTGGTGGAGGTCCACTAATCTATAAAATGAAGAAGCTGAAGATTTGGAGGGAACCTGTCACACTAGCATTTATCTCCGGATCCGGCAGATACGGAACAGAAAACCGCATCTGCTGCATTTGCCCCTTACTGCTGCACTTGCGGTACACTTGCGGCAAGCCCCATGCATTCTCTATGGGGCTTGCGGCAAGTCGGTAAGTGCGTTATTACTGCAATCCAGCACTTGTGGAGTTGCAGCCGTGAAAAAAAAGCCACAAGCAGCGTTTTTTTTTTCGGGCCGGAAGTGCTGCATCTGCCGCATCCGGCAGAACCACACTTGCCGTAATGGACCGCAAGCCCAATACACAATGCACGGGGCTTGCCGGATCCGGACCGCAAGTTGGCCATTGGGCGGCCAATCCGGAAGATGCGGCGACACCTGCCGAATCAGCCGCAAACATCAGCGAAACGCTGATGTGAAAGGGGCCTAAGTGTGTATACAGATGCAGATGTTAGTCTCTGAGATTCACATTCAGTTGGGGTCTGAACTCCAAGATCTCCACAAATCAAAACTAGGTTCAGTTTGTAAGTAAAATACTTGTTTGGATACGTCCTATTTCAATGGTTTTCCTCCACATCATGACCCCTAATTTATAATTGGTGAGGTATTGAATAGCCGCGTAGCAGATCATCAGTACTCTTTGTAACAAAGAAGTTCATCATTGTTTTATTTTTTCACCAATTCACTTCAGGGATCGTTTTCCACTATAGAGCCATCTCTACCAGATACACCTTGGATTTTGAAAATGCCAAAAAAGCCTGCATTCAGAACAGTGCTACCATTGCTACACCGGAACAACTCCAATCTGCATATGATGATGGATTTCACCAGTGTGATGCCGGGTGGCTTTCTGATCAGACAGTTCGGTACGGTTTTTAAACTTGTTCATTACATTTTCACTTATGCAATTACTATGAGTTGTCTTTTATTTATTCCTATCTATAACTAATATTTACTGTAAATCATTTAATGGATTATTGTGTACGTATATTATTATTATGAAATATTCCATTTTCTTAGACATATTAAAGGAAATGTTATGTTTTAATACAATAAAAGGAGTTTGTCACCCCCCAAATCACGTATTAAAACTACTTAAACAATTATAGTAACTTAACCCTGTAAAACATTATACCAGCACTGTATATTTTATTGTTAGGATGAGTGCACACGATCAGTGTTAGTGAGTTTTGGACGTAGAGTGTTTTCATTGTGTCCAAAACGCTGTCCACTGAGCTTCTTTTAATGCTGCGTAAACCTGACCTGCAACCTGGTTTATAGTCCAAAACATGTCAATTTATTCTTGCGGAGATGCGAGTGATCTGGCCGGAGAACACAGCGAATGTACGCTGAATCAGTAATCCTGATCATGGGCAAGTACGCTGCTATTGATCATGGCAAGTCCTGCATCAGCAATCCTATCATGGGCAAGTACCCTGCATCAGCAATCCTGATCATGGGCAAGTACACTGCATCTGTAATCCTGATCATGGGCAAGTACGCTACATTCTCCCGTAGAGAACACTCGTGTTTCTGACAAAAGAAAACACCATGAGTCCAGAACGTGTCTCCTGATTATGTGCACTCATCCTTATAGTGACTAAGAAAACAACCTTTATTTTATATAAGAATGAGGGGTTTTGGTATACCCTTAGATTGGCTGCAACACTATTATGCCCCCTCTTAATTTGCATTTTCCTGCATATATTATGCTCTTACTGACCTATGTGGTACCTGATCTCACTGTGTGGTATTCTTAAACTGAAAGAGTTTAGGTGTGCTCACTCAGCACCAATGAAGGTGCATACATGGTGTAGGTGGCGGCACTCTTTCATCCGTGACCCCGTTCTGTGACCACTTTTTATAAAGATATTGGAAGTGTAGCAAGCAGCAACTAAAAATGAGAATGAGAGTGCACCATCACCCACACTGAGTTAATGCTCACACATCACTGCTAATGAGCACTGTGCTCCTTCAGTTCAGTTCACCATGGATTGAGATCAGGCAACGCTCACTGTGGGAAAATGAGTGCTGTCTAACAGGATCCGAGACAGTGATCAAAATGAAATGCAATGGTGCACTGACTCATTAACGGCTCCAAGAAAGCACTGAGGTGTCCTCATTTGCATATAAAATAAAAAAAAAAACATTTTAACCAGTAAAAAACTTAAAATGTATAATGGTCGAATAATTTTATATAGAAGTTTAGTCCTCTTTACACCAGTTTATACAGTTTAATATGTGTTCTGAGGGTGACAGACTCCCTTTAAGTTCACACTATTTGACCATTCAGAAATATAATTGTATACCATGCTGTCAGACTTTCAAGTACTTAACATATTATGTGGTCTATAAGATACATCGGACCATAGGATGCAGCAGAATTTAGGAGGAGGACGATAGTAAAGAAATTTTTTTAATGTGAACATGGGGGTCTGTCATATAGCACAAATTTAGCTTATGGTCGGGGAGGTGATAGCATTGGGGAGGGGTCACCAGCAGGCAGTGGAGTGAGGGTGATGCTGAGTGACTTGGGTTGGAAGGGGGAGGCAGGAGTGAGGTGATGCTGAGTGACTTGGGTTGGAAGGGGGAGGCAGGAGTGAGGTGATGCTGAGTGACTTGGGTTGGAAGGAGGGGGTGTCCCAGCAGAGCGAGGTATAAGCCATTGATCTCCCAGCTGTTGGCTTCAGGGAAATGTTGGCCTTCTGAGGCACAAGCTATTGATCTGTCCATAGTGGTCTAAATTTGTGAATGTGCCATCTCCGCCAACATTTTCCTGAAGCCAACTGCCAGGAATTAATGGCATCCTTATGTCCAAAATCATGATGGCCAATGCATGTGCAGTATTATATTCACAAAGTAGTTGAATTCTTAAATAAAATGGGGCTGGAGTCAGCGCGTGCGCATACCACAATCTCTGGTGCCATTGCCATTGTCACTATGTGCCACTGTTCTGTCTTGGACTCCAGCTTCTCCCTCCATTGGTTGGATTTCTCCATGTCAGCCACCTCCATTATCTGTTGATGTACATCCCATACAGCGGTTTGTTTGCCATGGCACCTCAAGTTCCTGTTCTTCCTTCCAGGGCTGCTATTGTTGTTTGCTGCCTTAGCTCTCTCTCAGTATCTCATTTTTGGTGCCATTTTTCTGATGTATTCCTGGATACTTCTTGCTTCATCCTTGATGGAGGCATCAACCATGCTCCTTTCTGTTAAATATATATATATTCCAGAGCACTGTTAAGCATTATGTAGAATCTTCTTTACCTATAAGAAGCACATTTATTCATATGTTTCTTGCAGGTATCCAATCCATAATCCACGTGAGCCATGCTATGGTGACAAAGAAAACTTTCCAGGAGTAAGAACATACGGCATACGAGAAACTGATGAAACCTATGATGTATATTGTTATGCTGAAGATATGACAGGTGTCTCTCTATCTATCTATCTTATCTACATCTCTTTATCATGTATCTATGTTATTTCTCATTTTGGTAATAACTAAATTACATCTTTCTTGCTTTCTTAGGTGAAGTCTTTTATGCATCATCTGCTGAAAAGTTTACATTCCATGAAGCTGAAAAGCAATGCCAAAACTTAGGAGCCAGACTTGCCACCACAGGACAACTCTATCTGGCTTGGCAGACTGGCATGGATGTGTGTAGTGCTGGCTGGCTGGCAGATCGCAGTGTTAGGTATCCAATTGCCTTTCCACGTCCCAACTGTGGCGGAAACTTAGTTGGCGTCAGAACAGTTTATCTCCATCCTAACCAGACAGGATATCCAGATCCACTGTCTCGTTATGATGCAATCTGCTTCAAAGGTTAGTCTTCACTTTTTTTATACAGAATGTGCACCTTTATATGTATTCATATATATTTCATATGTGGATAGTGTAAAGGGTTTTAAAAATAGCCAAAATATTTTTTTTCATTTTAAAATTTAATTTAAATATTTATTATTTGTTTAATATTTTTATCTGATCTATAACCATTTTTACACTATAAAATAGATATTCAACAGCAAGTTTACTATTCTGTAAGACACAGTATGTTCCATAAATCTGGCTTATTTACTATTTAGAATCAATTCAATACATTGGTGAAAGAATATACTATTGTTGCGGCTATTTGAAATCTAAGGTTGATAGGTATACTATAATTTTATTGAAAATCTTTTATCCACTTTTAAATATCTATGAGAAATTACAAGAGTTTTTCCCAAGATTTATTGCAATTTAAAGGGAACCCGTCAGGTCATTTTGTGATGTTAAATGGCCCCATTGTGTTTTAAATGATGATGTGTGGATCACTAACTTTATATGCTGGGGTGACTGCATACCTGGCTTCAGTCATAGGGGAGGCACTTTTGCTTGCTTCAGCAACAGTCACTCAAATTCAGCATCATACTTTTTGGACTTCATCACCCCCCCCCCCACCCCTCTCATTGTAATTTACATCATGCAGGGCTCAGTATGGAAATGAGTTAAGAACCTGTAGTGATGTCACAACTATGTGGCCATACCATGCAGAGCTCAGTATAGCAAAACTGTAGAAAGACGTGGTGGTCATGAAAATATGACTGTAATGGGCCGAGTTAAGACCACATATCCTTCACTTCAGGCCCTCCTAGCTCTGCCATTGGGGGTCACTGTTGTGACATTACCCAGGTCCTTAATCTGCACTTGCAGTGATAGCATTAAATACCAGGGGGATGCGTGAGGAAGTTCAGAATAAATATCATGGCTGAATTTGAGTGACAGTTGCTGAAGCAAGCAAGAGGCCCCCCCCAAAATGACTGAAGCCCAGGTATGTGCTGCATTCACCTCATATATGAAGTCTTTTTTTAAGATTAATATGTGGGAAATCATATTAGTAATGCATATTGCATCATTTAAGACACATTGGAGCAGTTTAATATCACAAAACAACATGATAGGTTCACATAAAGTGCATCGAAAATAAGATGCATTTCAATTTTCTTTTAAATACCAGCTTTCACAAGCATTTTCTAATTCATTCATTTTTGTAGTTTTATGTGCATTTTTGTTGGTATATATAAAATTGCATGCAAAATTCTGGAAATGAGCAAAAAAAATGCCAAGCCGGGAGCAGCAAATTAAAAAAATAATAACTTTAATAATAAAATGTCAACTAATACATAGTAAAGTATAAAAACAGATTCCAGCTCACCCAACTGCTCTTTGCTCATCCACCTGGGGCTCAGAATCCAGCCTCTCCTTGGCCTTGCATCAAGGTTAATTGAAAAAATTGGAATCCGGATCAACAGGAATGGTTTACCTTTTTCTTTTATTTTTCAATAAAGATGGTGCATACATAAGAAAAAATTACATGGTCGACATGACTCAGTCGACACGTGTCATGAGTAAGACTGCTTAGTGCAGTTGAAACACGTTGACTGGGTCATGTCGAACAGGTGATTTTTTTTCTTTTGAATGCACCATTTTTATTGAAGTTACTGAAGTTCCGGTCACCAACGCTGAGGGACCAAGTATTAATCCATGAAGTGGCGGCAGTGATTGTGCTGAGGTTAGGGCCGGGCACCCACGGTGCTCCATCCCATATTAGACAAGGCAGATATCCATGAGACAAGGAAGAAGTAGAGGGGCACTCACCGGGTGTGTGGATATCTTTTCTTCCACTTGTGAGTAAAACAGGTTGCATGTTACCGCCATTGAGGTGCAAAGGGGTGGGGAGGTGGTGCTGGAGGCAGGACAACAGCGCCGTTTCACACCTGTCTGGTGCTTCTAAGGGTCCTGGAGCACTGCAGTGCTTGCAATGGAAGAATGATGGACCAGGCATGTGAGTATGCCAAAACATGACTTAATTGTCTCATGACAATTGAAAAAGAAAACAAATAGAAAATCGATTCCTGTTGAACCGGATCCCAATTTTTTCTATTAACATAGTAAATTAATTTGAGTATGTTACTACAGACTTTAAAGGGAACCAACCACCAGGTTTTAACCACCTGTAAATCAGTGCAGCAGGTGATTGACATGTGCAGCTTGACATTACTATTTGTTTTTTTCTCCCCTCCCTTGTGGGCTTGTCTTTCTGCTGTAAGCCAAAACCCCCTCCCCCATGGATGAGTCTAGATGAGAGGAAGGGGATGGCAGTTCAGCTTACAGCAGAAAGACAAGCCCACAGGGGAGGAATAAAAAATTACCTGCTGGTGGTTAAATCCTGGTGGTTGGTTCCCTTTAAAGTAACATGTGGCTACAGCCTTTATGACTAAAAATGCCACAAAAAACTTTTAAACAATATATTGGCTGAAATCACATAGGCAAGTTTCTTTTAGCATTTTCGATGCAGTTTTTGAACAAAACTCAGGAGTGGATTTAAAAAAAAAAGCAAAATATAAAAGGAAGACTGATTGTTGTTTGCCTAGTCTTTTGTAGAGAATTTCTGTTACTCTAGTAACATAGGAGCTAAGTGAAGCATTTCTGGCTTTGTACTTCCGTAACATAGAGAAGCACCAGCTGATACAAGAATAGTTACTTTCACTAATGGTCAGACAACATAATGGCTCTTTCTATTTAGATGTAAAGATGCAACCTCATTTGTTAGAAGTTGCTCTTTAGCTCTGCTTTCAAGACTAATAATGTGCAAAGCTGCCTTATTTGTTTCTTAAACTGTTTTGCTCCTGGAACAGATGATGCTGACAACATTACTATTCAAACTGTGACACAGCCTGGCCTGACACTCATCTTTCATCGAAATGCTACCGAAGAGGAAGCCCGTGGCAGCATAACTGATCTAGAAGGACTAAACTTCACCCTAACACCTTCTGAAGATGGCTTTACAGCAACTCCAGAATTCCCCGGAACGCCTATTAGTCAAGATCTGCTGCCAACGGGAGGATTATTAGAAAACATCACAGACGATGGACTTCAGCTATGGCTGGAAAATATCACAGCTGTTCCTTCCATTGAAGCCACTGGCACAGGAGAAAAGGAAATCTCACCAGTTACAGCAGCTATTGATGCCGCTCATCCAGTAAAACCCATATCTGACACTGGTGAGAGATAAATATTATATCTCAATATAGATCAACATTTAAATTTTATATCATTAACAAAACAATTGCTAAGTACAAAATAAATGATGATATCTAAATGAACCAATAAATACTTCATACCCTGATTGAATCTTACTGTGATAATCTATCATGTGTTTTCCCAATAAGGGGTTGTGTTTCATTACCGAGCGGAATCCAGTCGATATTCTCTCAACTTCACCGAGGCGAAGAAAGCTTGTCTGGACAATCATGCTGTTATTGCCACTGCTGCTCAGCTCCAGGCTGCCTATGAAGCTGGATTTGATCAATGTGATGCTGGCTGGATTTCAGATCAAACTGTCAGGTATGAGAACAAGTCCTAAGATGAATGAGCATTGCAAAATGCAAAATTAGCAAATCTTTATCTAAAGATAACAGATTATAAAACAATTGCTTTTTTGACACATTTCTAGAGTTTTTAAAGGGATTATCGAGTCTAAACTGATAATTCTGCAGTCAGTCTATGTGACTGCAGATTTATCAATCCTCCCAGGACTGTGTGCTTCATGGGTTAGCGGTTTCTGAACCGGGACAGGACTGGAGTTATGTGGTATGCATGCCAGAGCCCCCGACTAGTTGGCGCAGCCTCATTCAATACAATACCCACGTGACGGATGTGCCCGATCCATATACTTGTATTAAGTGAGGCCATGCCCACTAGTCTTGTTGATCCCAGAACATGCATACTGCATAATGTTCGTCGATTTCCAGTTTAGAAACCAGGGCATCCTTGCAGCGCACAGTGCAGGTGCTGGAATGATTAATAAGTCTGTAGTCACATTAAGTGATTGTAGAATTATCAGTTTTAGACCGGACAACCCCTTGAAGTTCATGAGATCCATTGTTTTTTTGCATGAGAGACTATTTTCCTTAAGACCTTAAAACTTTAGCTTTACGTCTTCCCATATCAAATTTACCATACTTAGGAGGCCACTGAACTAATCTCAAAAGGACAGCTTCGACCTTAGTTAAAACGGACCTGTCACAAGATTTCACAACACCAACTCCATGCATTGATAAATAGTGACCTGATGAGGCTGGTGTAATTACTTTGAAAACCCACTGGCAGAATCGCTGAATAATCCATTCCTTTGTGAAAGTTAAACCCAAGATCTGCCCACTTAGCCTGATTAACAGATCTGCAGTGTCCCTCCTGCTACTACTGAAATCTCAGACTGCCCATAAGAAGTTGCAGCTGTCTGTCAGATTGGGTTGGCAGAGATTGAAAACAAAAGGCAATGTGCCCTGACACTCTCTAGCTAAAATGCTCAGTGTATTATATATTTTAGCCATTCTGATGTGGATTTACAAATTACGCCCCCAGCTTCATCAGACTTAAGAGATCAGGTTAATAATGTATGCAGTTTGTATTTTACATTTTGATTTTATTATATATTTAATTAATTAGGAATTTAAAAAATTACACATTTTCAGCCCGCCATCTGATCCTTTGTGCCTCTTCCATGGCCAACAAAGCCTCTGTCTAGATGAGACAGCAAAATATTCGCATTCTCTATAGTCGTAACGAGTAGTTTTTAATGCTTACATATTCATCTGAATATTGAGTGTAATGTTAGTCAATTAGTGATTGGCTCAAACCACACACATCCGGCTATAAAACGAGTCTTTCCGGTACGGGGCAGGTGGATGGACTTTTTTGCGCTTTGACTGCATAAAACACCTTGCTGTGCCCCCTAGAAAGACCCTAACATTCAATTTGCTCTCCCTGGGGTGCCGACTCACTTTGTGTACTGAAGGGAGCTGGCAATTTGTGTCAGATCGATAACGATCTACACCTCACTGATGTGACGAGCACCAGCAATACTCGCCGAGTAACGAATATCACGAATACTGCACTATCTGTGCGAGAAGCGAATTTTAATGATTACACTCGTTCATAAGTACCTCTAATATCAGTACTTGCCGCACTTAGCTGAGCATGTCATGACTAGACCTTGGGGATGCATGTCATACTGTCACGACCAGTGGCATATCTTGAATCTCATGGACTCTGATGCAAAAGCTCCAATGAGCCCTCCAAGTACTGCAAATCTTTAATAGCCATAGTCTTTTTCTATAGGCCAAAGAAACATTTTGGGCCCCCTAGGCTCCAAGGCCCTGGTGCATTTGCAACCCCTGCACCTGTTGTAGTTATGCCCCTGGTCATGATGTCACAGTCTGCACAATGAAGGTAAGGTGTGCAGTGACCTCAGAAGCCAAGTTGGAGGTGGAAGAAATGGCATAGAGTAAAGCAAGCCAAAGCTTTTGTGTGGTGCCACAATGGTACATGAAAAGAAGAGGTGCAGAGGACCGGACAGTTGATTGTAGGGGTAGAGGGACATGTGAGGGGTAGGATGAGGTTTTTTATTTTTACATAATACATTCGTTATGCTCTGAGGAGCATTCATATTGTATTGAATAATTCCAATGAACAAAATGACTGCGGCACTCCTTATCTTCAATCCAAATGCCTGTATTGGCCTTCAGGTGTATTTGGGACATTTTGGGAACATCTCCCTTCCTCTAGCCTCTAGAGGAAGGGAGATGTTCCCGAAACGTCCCAAATACACCTGAAGGCCAATAAAGGCATTTGGATTGAAGATAAGGAGTGCTGCAGTCATTTTGTTTATTGTATACCAGTGAGGAGGAAGATAGACTAGACTGATTTGCACCCAAACAGAGCTGTGCTGCTTATTTCTTTGTTTAAGAATAATTCCAATGCATATCAAAATTTCCTGTAAAATCCCTGTGATTTGGTGAATGTGAATTAGTTGTAATAGTGATGATATATTAATAAGCAGAAAATTATCTTCTGCATCAATAATCATGGAAGTGAATCAGCCCAACTTACTGCCCACATTCAAACTGGCATAATCAATTATCATTTTACATAGATTAATGAAGATTTAATAATTCTGCAAGTGAAATGGAACTGTTTTTTACATACTTAGATATTAAATCTGACAAATATATGTAATCATCTATAAATGGTGGGATTAGCTCAGGGTCAGGGCCAGGAAGAAGGAGAAGTCATGTAGGCAGCTGTCTAGTGTTCAGATAGAGGGGCTAAATTATTGCATTTACGGTAAGTCTACTTTCATATCAGCAATTTTTGACATTCACAACAGATCCGGCAGTTGCTGCCTCTGCCACTTAATGGCTCACTTGCGGCAAGCCTGCATTCAGCCCAATCCATTCCCTACGGGACTTGTGGTTATGTGCAGCACTTGCGGTTTTGTTGAATTCAGCACTTGTAAGTCAAAAACATTCTGCTAGCAGCAGTTTTTTCCATTGCCACAAGTGTCAGATTTTCCAGATCCGGCAAACGCCAGTGCCGCACATGACCGCAAGTCCAATAGGGAATAAATTGGACTGAATGCAGACTTGCCGCATGTGAGCCATTACGTGGCAGATGTAGCAAGACTGCCAGATCTGCCACGAATGGCAAAAATTGCTGATGTGAAAGCAGCCTTATAAATAAAATCTTGCTCTCCCTTTCTAAAATATGTGTTTGCAAAGTCAATTAGATACTGCATTCAACTATGATAAGCATGCAAGTTGCTACCGTAGTAAGTTAATTCTGTGGACAGCAGCTAGTACACTAGGCTGCAAAGGTTGAGAGAGAAGACATTCCAAGGCTATGCTTTGAATCTTAAAAAGCAAGGGAGACAAAGAGGTGCAGATTGTGCCTTATCACACGTTTTACCAAATGGTGACCCCAGATGGACCTTACTCACCTGGTTCGTTGTGTTCAACCACAACTGGCTTGTATGCCTGAGATGACAGCTGCTGCAGGACCCACACCGCCTTGTGCACCGTGGGAAAAGATCCAGAATCATCCAAGATAGGAGTGGAATGTCTGGTCTGTGCTGGCTGCTGCTTGGTAAATGATACACAGGGAGCCGGTGGACCAGAGACACCACTCCTATTTTGGATGATTCTAGGCTATGCTTTAGACACTTCAAAACCAAGACAGAGGCCATACTAATTGTAATGTTCAAGTGTAAGGTCAGTAAAGAGAGCTTCTTATTGATCTTTTTATATCACAGTCAGTAACTATGAAAATGTGGTATCCTCTCTATCTACAGCCACAAAGATTGTACTATAGGTATACATGGGGATTCTTTACTGTAAAGGCATGGAAGAGGAACTCTGGGGAGAGAAAATGTTTATGTACAGTCCCTGCCCTGCTACATAATGAAGCAGAGCTGTACACTGCAGTTCTAGGATCTATAGATCGCTTATATTTCAATAAAAGCATACCTGCTCCTCAGCTCTGACCCTCTTCAGGGGACATAACATTTCAACAAGTCAGTTTCATGCAGCAGTAGATAGCAGGAGGTGTTGTGGGGACGTGGATGCTGGGAGCTGCAGGATCATCCTACATTCCAGGTCCTTCACACTTTTATATAGGTAGGGGGTGTAGCTGCTGTCCCCATGCTCTTACTGCAATCAACCCACTGATATACCATCCTATGTGACAAGGGGGTCCAGGTTTGAAATAGCAATCATGTCACCAAGAACATACAAATACACGTTGTGATCCTCTGCTGTATGATGATGCATTATGTGCACTGTTATTGTGAGGCTTGGAGCAAAGGCAAAGCACTACACTGATCGATTATCTTTTCAGTTTGCCATTGAAAGGTATCAACCACTGAGGACTATCAAATTTTATATTTTCCTATCTACCGGCTAACATGGTACAAATGGGTAATTCATCAAACAAGTGTTTTTCTTGCATGAGGCAATTGGCATCCACATAGAAGTTTTTTTCCTCCTGAGGATTAGTTGAATTATGGGTTGGACTTGTGTCATTTTTCAAACTTATTAGCTATGTAATTACTTATAAATTATGGGGATTTGTATGTTAATAAGACACAGTGCTTTGGAGAGTGGGACACCCAAGGAGAGAAAATTGAAAGGTTGTGAAGGAATCTAGAAGTTGTGAGCGCTTCACAGCAAGATCCTTAGAGCAGGCAACATATTTGCATCCATATATGACATAAAGTAAGGTCTATGTGATGGTGGATGCGCCAGAGATGTAAGTCTGGCACTGTCCTGAGCTTCTGAGGTACTTTGTTGTGCAGTAATATAATACATATTGTAAATTAGTCTTTCCACTTTAGTCAACCTTCTTTATTTTCTTTAAAAAGTAAAATACATGTGATAACGAGTAAAAAAGACTATTGAATCATATTGTACAATCTTGACTTCTCATATTACCATTATATACCAGTTAGTAAAGAGTTGTTAAATCTGCCAAATAAAAAAGTTGTAAATATATCTAACTTTGGACAGGTACCCCATTATAACTCCTCGTGAGAACTGCCATGGAGATAAGAATGGATTCCCTGGAGTGAGGAATTATGGCGTGGTGGATCCATCAGAAGGATATGATGTATATTGTTACATTGACAAGCTACGAGGTATGTGACTAATCTATTAGGAATAGTAAAAGGGGCTAAATAAGCTTTTCTTATACAAAGCATTTTTTCTGTTTATGCCAAACTGCTGCTGAGATAACCACTACCTTGTTTTTTATGTAAATGTACTCATATTATTGTTAGCTATATTACCATTATTATAGCTTGTATTTATTATGTGTAGGTGTTTGCCTTTATGCACAGATTTATATTCTTGGTATGTGGCAGACCATACATTTATTATACTCTGTCATTAATACTCTTACTATTCTGAAAAAAAAAAAGGATTATTTAGACATTGCATAAATATGTTTAATATCCTTTTGCAATATATATATATACTAGCTGTGAGCCCGATGCGATTGCATCGGGATTCTAGAATCTGTGTATAGGGCATTGCTCGGGCTGCTGCAACGACTCCCAATGCCCCCTTTGCGGGCATTGCGAGTGAGTCGCGTGGGCGATGCGCGTCCACGAACAAAGCCACGGAGGTAGTGGCGTGTGCGAGGGAAGTCGCTACAGCAATTATATAATAGATTATGAGTATGTAATATATAATTTCCCTAACGCACTTCCGTAAGTTTCGGCACTGTTTCCGTCGTTGTGGGCGTGGGCGCAGCGCCCACGCGACCTGTGAAGCATTGCCGGCGCCACTGATTCGCAAAGCCTCACTCGCAATGGCCGCCAAGCGGCCGTTGCGAGTCCTTGCAGAATAGGCGCGACTCACTAATGTATACATAACCACATACATAATACTGATAATTCCTATATAATCACATATATATATATATAGATGGCGGGCCGATTCGAAAGAATCGGGTAGTCTAGAATCCATATATAGTATATTTACTAATAGTTAGGGGAGTGGGGTGAAATGAATTGTGTGTATACAGGTGGCTCAGTGGTTAGCAGTGAGTGGGGTGGCTCAGTGGTTAGCAGTGAGTGCGGTGGCTCAGTGGTTAGCAGCGAGTGCGGTGGCTCAGTGGTTAGCAGTGAGTGCGGTGGCTCAGTGGTTAGCAGTGAGTGTGGTGAGATTGGTGAGCACAGTGGCGTGGGCAGAGTGCTGAGTGCAGCGCTGTGGGCAGAGTGGTCAGCACACACATACATACATACACACACACACACAGAGACACTTCGCTATAGTTAGCACCGACCCTACGTCTTCCCTGCCGGCTGGATCCTGAGTTGACATGTCGGCGCCCGCGGACGACTGGATCCAATATGGGGTCCGGCAAGTTTGGCGAGACTTATTGGACGCGATATTTGATCGAGTAGTTCAGGGGCGGCGACATGTCGGTGATGCAGGGCTGGTGGTAAGTATAGCGGAGTATGTGTGTGTGTGTGTGTATGTGTGCGGAGAAAGTGAGTGAAGTGCGGAGAAAGTGAGGTGTGGTGATGTGGCCCCTGGGCGGGTGCATCAGACGGGTTATCAATGCAGGTCTGTGTTCACATGGGCCGGTTTTCCTGATTGTGTGTGGTGTGTGAAACCTGTCCGATGTACAGGGGGTTAACAGCTGAAGGGTTTTCATGAGCTGAGTAAAACAGCTGAGTGTGAGTGCTGAAGATCCGATACATTCATGAGCCTAATGAGCGGCTGAACCTGTGGGGATGAGTGCTTTGCTGTGCGGAGAAAGTGAGGTGTGGTGATGTGGCCCCTGGCCGGGTGCATCACACGGGTTATCAATGCAGGTCTGTGTTCACATGGGCCGGTTTTCCTGATTGTGTGTGTTGTGTGAAACCTGTCCGATGTACAGGGGGTTAACAGCTGAAGGGTTTTCATGAGCTGAAGATCCGATACATTCATGAGCCTAATGAGCGGCTGAACCTGTGGGGATGAGTGCTTTGCTGTGCGGAGAAAGTGAGGTGTGGTGATGTGGCCCCTGGCGGGGTGCATCACACGGGTTATCAATGCAGGTCTGTGTTCACATGGGCCTGGTTTTCCTGATTGTGTGTGGTGTGTGAAACCTGTCCGATGTACAGGGGGTTAACAGCTGAAGGGTTTTCATGAGATGAGTAAAAAAGCTGAGTGTGAGTGCTGAAGATCCGATACATTCATGAGCCTAATGAGCGGCTGAACCTGTGGGGATGAGTGCTTTGCTGGGCTAAACCTGAATGGTGCACAGGGGGTTAATCACATCTCAGGTCTGTGTGTGAGTGAAGATGTGCTGATTGACTCACTGGGTTGCAGCTGGGAGTGAGTAGGCTGGATAGGAACCTGCCAGGTGTCTGAGTGAGGAGAGGACGATTCAGAAGTTCAGAGCACTGCCATGTGAAGAGTTGCTGGAAGTGATCCGTCCTCAGTGGGTAAGTGATGGGAGCCTACCAGCTCCATGCTAGTGCACCTGATGTGTGCATGGCAGCCAGTGTCCAAGGGCCAGGGGGTCACAGCTGACTTTGGGTAGTAGTAGTAGTAGTAGTAGTAGTCTGCTCGCAATGGCCGCTTCGCGGCCAATGCTTCGCGCGTATCCACATGACCACGCCGGAAGTAGCGCCGAAAGGGGCAAAAAAGCGATTCGTGATTATATAATAGATATGTGTGTGTGTGTGAGAGCACAGTGATGTGCAAACGTTTTGGGCAGATATGGAACACATGCAGCAAAAATTGGATGTTTTCAAGACAGGAGTTTTAAAAGTTATTTGTCAGCAAATTTTTTCTTTGTAATTTGACAGCAGCATGATGTAGGGACAGGTACCCAGATTCTAGTGATGTATCACCTCGCTACTTGCTGAAAAATGACTGACGTTTTGAAGCTAGCACTTCTCTGAATGCTGAACTCTGTATACCTTGTCCGTACCATTAATCCTTTTGTGACCTTGGACCTACTGGTATGAATATGTTCAAGGTCGTGCCCTAGCCTTGGATACGAGCTCACACGCTGAGCCAACATCTTTCCCTGCACATGCTGGCTGATCTGGTCAGTCAACATGGGCCTGTAAAAGCGACGGGCACATCGGCTGTCAGCTAGTTAAATCATGTTGTCAATCTCAGACGGCAGGGAGCGGTGTCATTTCCTGCTTCCATTAGCAGCCCCATGACATGATCGCGGGTTACCAATAAGTTGTCATGAAAGTCAGGGGTCAGCTGATGACCCCTGTGTCTGCGATGACGAACTTACTCTGAATGCTGGCCTAGCGCTGGTATTCATAGGAAGACAGCATATGTGCTCTACAGAGCCATGCTGATGCACAGCTCTGTACAACACAAGCGTTCAGATGATCACAGCTTCAAGTTGCCTAAGAGGACTAGAGAAAACAGTAAAGAGAGAAAAAAGTTTTAAAAACTATGGAAGAAATAAAAAAACATAAAAGTTGAAATCACCCCATTTTGCCCATTGAAAGTAAAAGAATAAAAAAAGTATTAATACACATATTTTTATCGCTGCCTTCAAAATTGTCTGCTCTATCAAAATATAAAACAAAATGATTTCTTGGCATCTAAAAGGGTGAGTGCCGCTTATCTTTTTCTACTTGTGGATGAATCTTCATTTTCTCATTGAAGCATGCAACACTTGCCAGCTGGAGGACACCAAGGTAGCTGTATACCTCCATAGATATATCTGTTGATGCCCGGAGCCTATCCTTCTTACATTGAACATTACATTTTATACATTGAGGTACAATATGGATGAAATGTTTGATGGCAACATTAACCCAGTGAGTAGTAGAACTAAATATGTGTACAGAAGATAAGGATTACAACACTCTTTTCACGCCTTCTAATTCAGATGGAAACATTGCAGGCCTAATAACGTTTTTCCAGCCCCTTATTTCTTAATGCGCTAATTGGCATGATTTGAACCTGCGCAGGGATATTAATAATTTACAGTGAAGACATGCATCAGTGCAAGTAAAATATTTCCTCATTGCAGTTCCAATACCTATTTCCAACAAAGTGCATGTGTTCCCATCTATACTACTGTGGTACAGTTCCCATTACATTCATGTTTACTTTAATTGGAAGTTTCATTGCACATTTGTTCTCAATCAAATATTAATGTTAATCCAGAAAAAAGAAAATTCAGGGCACTAAGCAGTATCAACAATCATGTTCCGGGATATCATCCCCGGCGGGTTCCCCTCCGGCGGTGCACATCCAAAGCACTAGGACGTTATACAGCGATTTGAAGAAAGAGACAGCACTCACCGGTATGTGCAGGGTGGTCTTTTAATTCATATTTTCAAGGATAGACAGGGTGCAGGGAGGTGACCACGGAGGGCCGGTGGACAACGACGCCGTTTCGCAAACGATGTTGCTTCTACGGGTCCAGATATATCTGGACCCGTAGAAGCAACATCGTTTGCGAAACGGCGTCGTTGTCCACCGGCCCTCCGTGGTCACCTCCCTGCACCCTGTCTATCCTTGAAAATATGGATTAAAAGACCACCCTGCACATACCGGTGAGTGCTGTCTCTTTCTTCAAATCGCAAATATTAATGTTACATTAGGATCTCGCCAATGCCTGCTATATATCTGTGGTTCTGGTATCCCGGAAGTGTTAGAGCGTGTTATATTGCCTAGGCAATGCTGGGGGGGATCTTATGTGTCTCTTGGCGCTCCTGCGCACGCACTGTTGGACTTTTCATTCCCGGTTGCTATGCCACTGCTCAAACGCATGCTCAGAGCTTAATAGAAGAACCAGCATCCTGATCAATTATTGGAAAGTGCATGTGTGTATTTTTAAGTGCTTATTACTTTATGTATTATTAGAAATGTGTTATGTAATATTGAAACAATAATAGTTATGTTGTTTGATGCTACGTCTCTTATGTGAATATATATATACTAGCTGTGAGCCCGATGCAAATGCATCGGGTGTCTAGAATACTATACTTTGTATGAGGATTGCCGCAAGCGCGCCGCAAGTGTAACGACTCGCTGGCGCTGACCAATTAGAAGCACGGCTCAGGCAGCGACTCGCAATGGCCTCGCGGCCATTGCTCGCGCTACCTGACCGGTAAATCGTTAACTTTGAGGCCGAGCCTCTGGTTCAATTTTCGGCCAGCAACTCGCAATGGCCGCTTCGCGGCCATTGCTCGTACTCAGCCTGCTCATTGCTCGTACTCAGCCTGCGCGAGCAATGGCCTCGCGGCCATTGCTCGCGCAGGCAAGCGACTCGCATTGGCCGCTACGCGGCCAATGCTTCGCTGTGCTGACGTCACAGAGTGACATAGCCACGGTCTTTTCAGGGACCGACACGGAAGTGCCTATGGCAATTATATAGTAGATACTGTACATTGCATATGGAGGGGTGAGGAGAGCGGAGGCTGGAGGGGAGAGCGGAGGCTGGAGGGGAGGGCAGAGGCTAGAGCAGAGGCTGGAGGGCAGAGGCTGGAGGGGAGGGCAGAGGCTGGAAGGGAGAGCAGAGGCTGGAGGGGAGAGCGGAGGCTGGAAGGGAGAGCAGAGGCTGGAGGGGAGAGCGGAGGCTGGAGGGGAGAGCGGAGGCTGGAGGGGATTGGCTGGAGGCTGGAAAGGAGAGGCTGGAGGGGAAAGGCTGGAGGGGAGAGGCTGGAGGGCAAAGGCTTTAGGGCAGAGGCTGGAGGGGAGAACGGAGGCTGAAGGGCAGAGCGGAGGCTGGAGAGGAGAGCGGAGGCTGGAGGGGAGAGCGGAGGCTGGAGGGGAGAGGCTGGAGGGGAGAGCGGAGGCTGGAGGGCAGAGGCTGGAGGGCAGAGGCTGGAGGGCAGAGGCTGGAGGGGAAAGGCTGGAGGGCAGAGGCAGGAGGGGAGAGCGGAGGCTGGAGGGCAGAGGCTGGAGGGGAAAGGCTGGAGGGGAGAGCGAAGGCTGGAGGGCAGAGGCAGGAGGGGAGAGCGGAGGCTGGAGGGCAGAGGCTGGAGGGGAGAACAGAGGCTAGAGGGGAGAGCGGAGGCTGGAGGGGAGAGCGGAGGCTCGAGGGGAAGGCGGAGGCTGGAGGGGAGAGCGGAGGCTGGAGGGCAGAGGCTGGAGGGGAGAGCGGATGCTGGAGGTGAGAGCGGATGCTGGAGGGCAGAGGCTGGAGGGGAGAGCAGAGGCTGGAGGGGAGAGCGGAGGCTGGAGGGGAAAGCGGAGGCTGGAGGGGAAAGCGGAGGCTGGAGGGCAGAGCGGAGGCTGGAAGGGATAGCGGAGGCTGGAAGGGAGAGTGGAGGCTGGAGGGGAGAGCGGAGGCTGGAGGGCAGAGCGGAGGCTGGAGGGGAGAGCGGAGGCTGGAGGGCAGAGCGGAGGCTGGAGGGCAGAGCGGAGGCTGGAGGGCAGAGCGGAGGCTGGAGGGGAGAGCGGAGGCTGGAGGGCAGAGCGGAGGCTGGAGAGCAGAGCGGAGGCTGGAGGGCAGAGCGGAGGCTGGAGGGCAGAGCGGAGGCTGGAGGGCAGAGCGGAGGCTGGAGGGGAGAGCGGAGGCTGGAGGGGAGAGCGGAGGCTGGAGGGGAGAGCGGAGGCTGGAGGGCAGAGCGGAGGCTGGAGGGGAGAGCGGAGGCTGGAGGGGATAGGCTGGAGGGGAGAGGCTGGAGGGGAGAACGGAGGCTGGATGGCAGAGGCTGGAGGGCATAAGGGAGGCTGGAGAGGAGAACGGAGGCTGGAGGGAGAGCACAGGCTGGAGGGGAGTGCAGACTCACCGCGCCGCGGCCCGTGCTTGTGCTGTAGGAGGAGAGGAGGGGCGGGCAGAGCTGCCGGACAGGAAGTTCCGTCCTCCCTCCTCTCCGGGCGGACGGCGGGCGGCTGGTGTGAGCACGGGGCCCCCCAGGGGGTGGAGGCAATGGGCCCCTCATGCCGAGTAGCGGGATGACAGCGGCGGTCGCAATGCCCGCTACGCGGGCAATGCCTCGCACGGCGTGGTGACGTCACAGTGTGACATAGCCACGACGTGCCGGGGTCCGACATAAAACGTGCTACGGCAATTATATAGTAGATATATATATATATATATATATATATATATACCTTAATTTACATAATTCAAATTTTTTTTTTTCCATTATTTGCAGGTGAAGTGTTTTTTGTAACTCGACCAGATCAATTCACTCTGCAAGAAGCAGCTGAATATTGCGAGAGTAAGAATGCGACATTGGCTTCCACTGGACAACTCTATGCGGCCTGGAGATTGGGATTTGACAAGTGCAGAGCAGGCTGGTTATCTGATGGCAGTGTCCGGTACCCCATTGTAAAAGCACGTAAAGTTTGTGGAGGGGACAATCCTGGGGTCCGCACAGTCTACATTCATGAAAACCAGACCGGGTTTCCTGATCCTCTATCAAAACACCATGCCTTCTGTTTCATTGGTAAATATTCATCAGTAGCATTCGCAATATCTCTGTTAAACAACATATACTTGTGAAAGATTATCCAAGATCTTTTTACAAAGATACAAAACCAACACAACACTTAACAGGATGCAGTCAGACCCCATTATGTGGACCAAACGGGCCGCCCAGTACTATGTCTCTGCACCACTGGATGAATGGCGCCCCATGGGGCCCAATCGCACCCCGCAATTGATAAAAAAGTGCAAAAAAATTTTTTATGATGAACAAAGCACTCTTAGCCAAATCTAAAAAGAAAACCCACTCCAACTTCAAAAAATATTAAGCTTTGATATTTGAGTCTTTTGGGTTGATTGAGAACATAGTTGTTGATCAATAATAAAAATAATCCTCTACAATACAACTTGCCTAATAATTCTGCACACAGTGTATGTCATGGCTCCCATTTATAATGGAAGCTTTTATACTGTGTTGGATCCTTCAAACAATTGCTAAATTTATCTGCCAACTGCTAGCATTCACTTATAATTAAACCGTCAGGATATGGTTGAAATGTTGTACTTTTGACGGCATGATCAGAGATGTATGCTGCACTATGTTTGTAATCAACAGTGTTGTGACACTCCTTGGACCTCTGACAGAGGCTCGGAAAACAGCTGAGAACTGAGCCATGCTGTACTTACTACAGATACATTAGGTGAACTAAATATCGAACACGTCAACAATTTTTTTAAGGAAATATATTTCTAAAGGTGCTTTTGCATGAATTTCTTACCGGAAGTCGGTAGCAATCCATCTAATACACGCAAGCAAAGAAATTAAGCTATATCTGTCCATGTAATAAGTTTTAATTTAAGAGAACATCATTATGTTGTGCTGTTTCTAACCATATGGCACTGGCAAACATCATATAATTGAAGGAAGGATATATAAAACGATATAACAACATTCTTGATAAAATCTGCTGCCATCTACCAGGATGATGAAGATGAAACAAGGATGGACATTCCTGCAAGATAATGATGTCAAACACACAGCCAAGGAAACTCTCAATTGGTATTAGAGAAATAACATCCACCCGCTAGAATGGCCGAGATGATCACCTGAGCTGAATCCAATAGAAAATTTATGGAAGGAACCAACACTTAGTTTATTGAAGGACCCCACGTAACCTCTATGATTTGAAAAGTGTTTGTGTGGAAGAATGGCCCAAAATCACATCTGAGCAATGCATGCCACTATTTTCTCCATATAAGAGTTGTCTTTATGACTTTTGCATGAAGTATTAAATAAATTTCAGTAAGCTGTTCAACACTTTTTATCTGCACCATTTCTTACTAATACACATAACTTAAAGCGAACCTGTCACCCCCCGTGGACATCAAAAGCTATAATAGCCACCTTCTGCAGCACTAAGGCTGCATTCAGGGAAGGTGGCTATATGCTTTTGATGCCCTATATTCAGTCAAATATGAAGTTATATAAAGGCTTACACTTAAGAAGACCTAAGACCGGGAGGCGGGGTTTCGCGCTCCTCCGACCCGCCTCCTCTTGTCAGTCATGGTGCTCGCCTGCTGCTGCCTCCCCTCATGAACGCGCGCCTACGTTCTCGTCTATGGAGCCGCGCATGCGCTGTGCGCCGGGTGTCCAGGAAGTCGTCGGGCTGCGCGCACAGCCCGACGACTTCCTGGACACCCGGCACACAGCGCATGCGCGGCTCCATAGACGAGAACGTAGGCGCGCGTTCATGAGGGGAGGCAGCAGCAGGGGAGCACCATGACTGACAAGAGGAGGCGGGTCGGAGGAGCGCGAAACCCCGCCTCCCGGTCTTAGGTCTTCTTAAGTGTAAGCCTTTATATAACTTCATATTTGACTGAATATAGGGCATCAAAAGCATATAGCCACCTTCCCTGAATGCAGCCTTAGTGCTGCAGAAGGTGGCTATTATAGCTTTTGATGTCCACGGGGGGTGACAGGTTCGCTTTAATTTATGAACATCTATTGTTTGATTTCTTTGCCCATGTGGATTGGAATGGGTTGTTGCTGACATCTAGTCAAAAATGCATGTCAATAGCACCTTTAGAAATATATTTAATTGAAAAATTAGTGATATATTCAATATTTATGTTACCCACTGTATATACTGTACATACACAAATAATGTCCACCCCTAATGTGCGCATAGAATTAAGGAAATCAACATTGTGACTCCGAGAGGAATCCCGAGAATAAAAATGCATGAACACTATACAGTCAAACCTCTCTCATACAAACACATAATAATAATAATCTTTATTTATAAAGAGCAAACAAATTCTGCAGCGCTTTACAATTCACAATTCAGAGGTTCATATTGGAACAATCATAAGAAACAGTTACCAGAAAATACAAAACAATACAATGCAATTCAAAATACAAAACAAAGCATAGTACAACAATCAAAGCTAAATAATGACAGCCCAGCTCATAAGAGCTTACAATCTAACAATGAGGTTGTGATGACACAAAAGTACTGGTGTTTATTTACAATGATGAAATAGTCAACTTGAGGAGATGGGGAACAGATGGGAGCAGCATAAGTGGCCACCAACTATTATTTGTGATGCATGTGAGACTGGTGGGGCAGATAGGCTATGTCTAAACTACTTTTATCATAATAAGCTGCCCTAAAAAGATGTGTTTTAAGAGATCGCCTGAAACTTTACTAAATGTAAGTTGTGGATAGACCTAATTTCTTGGGGTAGAGCATTCCAGAATATTGGTGCAGCTCGGGAGAAGTCTAGGAGCCAGGAGTGGGAGGTTTGGATCAATGCAGAAGTGAGTCTAAAGTCACTTCCAGAGTTAAGAGAACGGGTGGGGTGATAGACAGAGATGAGGGTAGAGAGGTAAGGTGGTGCTGCACTGTGAAGAGCTTTTTGTGTGAGAACAAGTAGTTTGAATTGAATTCTATAGTGTATAGGCAACCAGTGCAGAGACTGGCATAGAGCGGAGACGTCTGAGTAACGATTAGCTGGATAGGTGATCCTGGCTGCTGAATTAAGGATGGACTGGAGAGAGGAGAATCTAGTGCGGGGAAGGTCAATTAAAAGAGAATTTCAATGGTCAAGGCGAGCGTGAAATAGGGCCATAGTGATGGTTTTTGTGGTTTCCAATGTGAGAAAGGGGCAAATTCTAGAGATGTTCTTTAGGTGTAAGCAGCAAGAGCGGGCGAGAAATTGTATATATGGGCTGAAGGAAAGATCAGAGTCAAACATACATAACACCCATACAGCAAGTCTGCTGCTTAAGCATTATCGTGGTGTCACACACTGAGAGAGAAATGTCAGATGTAGGGAGGTTAGTGGAGAGCGGGAGCAGAAAGAAGTTCAGTTTTGGAAAGGTTGAGTTTCAGATAGAGAGCAGACATGATATTGAAAACTGGGGTTAGACAGTCATTGGTGTTCTTTATTAGAGCGGGAGTAAGGTCAGGGGAAGAAGTGTATAGTTGTGTCATCAGCATAAAGATAGTACTGAAAGCCAAATTTGCTGATGGTCTGTCCAATCGGGGCAATGTAGAGAGAGAAGAGAAAAGGTCCAAGGACTGAACCCTGAGGGATCCCAATAGTGAGAGGAAAAGGGGAGGAAGTGAAGCTTGCAAATGATACACTGAAAGAGTGATCAGAAAGATAGGAAGAGAACCAGGAGAGAGCCATGTCCTTGATGCTGATGGAGTGCAGCATGGAGAGTGGAAGATGGTGGTCAACAGTGTCAAAGGCTGCAGAGAGATCAAGAAGAAAAAACAGAGAGTGGTCACCATTACGTTTGCTGTCAGAAGGTCATTGGTCACTTTGGTGAGGGCAGTTTCTGTAGAATATAGTGGGCGGAAACCAGACGGTAATGGGTCTAGAAGAGAGTGAGTAGAGAGGTAAAGGGTGAGGCGGGAGCAGACCAGGCGCTCGAGGAATTAAGTGATGAAGGGGAGATTGAAGACTGGTCTGCAGTTGTTTGTGCAGGATGGGTCGAGAGAAGTTTTCTTTAATAATGGAGCAATAATCGAGTGTTTGAAGGAGGGGGGGAAATGCCAGAAGAGAGGGAGAAATTTAAGATTTTGGTTAAGTGAGTGGTGACCACCGGAGAGAGAGACTGGAGTAGGTGTGAGGGGATGGGTTCAGCGGTGCATGTGATGGGACGAGAGGAAGAGAGAAGCCTGGAGACTTCTTCTTCTGTGACTGGGTCGAATGTGGAGAGTGAGCAGAAGGAAATGTGGGGAGAGGTAGGGGTAACAGTGATTTGAGGTTGAGAATTGATTTCCTGATGGATGTTTTCTATTTTCTTAGTGAAGTAAGAAGCCAGATCATCAGCACAGAGGTCAGTGATAGGGGCCTGTACTTTGGGACTGAGGAGAGAGTGAAAGGTGTCAAAGGGTTTCTTTGGGTTGTTGGATAGTGAGGAGACCAGGGTGGTGAAGTAGGTCTGTTTGGCAAGTTGGAGGGCAGAGTTGTAAGTTCTCAGCATAAATTTATAGTGAATGAAGTTTCCTGGTGTGTGGGTTTTCCCCCATAGACGTTCAGCACTTCTAGAGCATTGCTGGAGAAATCGAGTTTGTGATGTGGGCCAAGGCTGTTTAACTCTGTGTTTGGAGATTATGAGGGTGCTACTTGGTCTAGGGTGATTCTGAGAGTGTCATTGTAGTGATTCACCACCAGATCCGGAAAGGAGAAGGAGGAGATTGGGGACAGTGATGAGATGAGAGAGTTTGTGAGTGTATGAGGGTTAATGGCCTGTCGATTTCTGAATGTGTGATAGGTAGGAATGTGCTAGGGTGGGCGAGGATTTTTGAGATTGAAGCAGAGAATGTTGTAATAAGAGAGAGGAAGAGACGAGTTATCTAAGGAGGAGGATGAACAGAGCTGGACAAAGATCAGGTCAAGGGTGTTACCATCATTGTGTGTCTTAGAAGTTCAGAGCTGTGAAAGGTGAAGAAAGATGGTTAGAGATAGGAACTGGGATGCAGATGGGAAGATGAGCCTGTTTATAGGGATGTTGAAGTCTCACAGAATAAGGGGTTGGCAATTCTAAGGACATGAAGTGTGGCAGCCACGCAGAGAATGGTTGAGGAACTGGGTGGGTGACCCTGGGGTGCGGCATAAAACTGCTACTCTGAGGGGGAGTGGATGGAAGAACCTAATGGTGTGGACCTCAAAAGAAGGGAATGAGAGTGATGGAGCTGGGGGGATGACCTGGAAAGTACATTGTGGAGACAGGAGTAAGCCAACTCCACCACCATGTCTGTTCCCAGGTCTTGAGGAGTGGGAGTAATGTAAGCCACTATGAGAAATAGCAGCAAGGGAAACTGTGTCTGAGTCCTGGATCCAGATTTCAGTGAGGGCCAGCAGATTAAGAGAGTTAGTGAGAAAGTAGTTGTGACTACTAAGTAGATGTAGACCTGTTGCATACAGGTCGAAGATTCCAGAGAGCGCAATTAAAAGATGGAGGTGAAGGTGTGCAGGTAATGTTTATAAGGTTAGCATGGTTTCTATGTTTGGTGGGGGAGGGGTGGAAGTTGGTGGAGGGTGGACCAGGTTTTGGAGAGATATCACCTGACAGGAGCAGCGATAAAAAGAGAAAGAGCAAATAGCTTTTTGTAATTGTGACATTTTTTATGATGCAATACCTTGGAATATGATGGTCTGAGATTGTTCAGTATGTTGAAGAGACTATGAGAGCGCAATAAAGTAGAGGGAAGGAGAGAGGGGCTTATGTGGATGAGGGGTGATGGAGCGGGGATGGGGTGGTGGAAGTGAATGGCAAAGGCACATAGGAAGATGGACATTGAAATAAAGGACATGGTTTAATCAAAAAGGAAAAAAAATGTGAGAGTGGCTTACCTGACTCCTGCCCTGACTAACTGCCATGAAGTAACTGTAAGCCACTTAGCATTCAATGCCACTTTGCATGAGATGCTACGCGTGCAAAATGCCCCACGTGTGTACCCTTTAAGACAAAACTAAATTTAAAGGGCACACTAAAGAATCAGGTGAGTGGGATTGTGAGGGGGATTGTGGGAAGTCACATGGTAGCAGCTGCTCCACACAGCAAGGGATAAATAGATGAAAGGTCACAGATCAGACATTGGGCAAAAGCTAGCTCTATACAATCACACCTTCAACAAGATAACATTTACAATGTGGGAAATAGTTATATACTGGTGAGTACAGGAATATTTGCATACAGATGACATGGGAGTGTTTACAATAAATGCAGAGGTAGATTTACCATAGAGCCATGAGTCAGGCTGATATTGCAATGGAGGTCATTGCAGCAAGCAGAGATAACATGATAACATAACATGACATTGAGAAATTGTCATTCTAGAAAATGACCAATCTCTCTCTCTCATCATTATCATTATATATATATACACATTATATATATTATATATATATACACTATATATACATATATACATGAAAGAAAGGAACATTATCATAGCTTTGTCAACATGGTCATAATGGTAAACGTAATATTAACCTGTATTTTGCCATTTTAATGTCAAATAACTTACTGGACTGATGGCATAGTTTTTACATTGTCTCTTCTGGGGTTTTTTATGTTGTAGCTAGAGAGGAGATTCCAAGTACTCCAATTGAAGAATTTATTGCAACCCAAGTAGTACCTATTTTGGAGGGCCTGCCTTCTGGAGATGCGACTGAGGAACCCTTGATTGTCACTGCATTTGAAAATGAGACAGACATCTGGCTGACAAATGTCACTGCTACCCCCACCGTGGAAATACTAGAAACAGGTATAAAAGACATGCAAATATATTGTCATTAAAACATTACCTATATGTTAATAATAGGATGTACGAATTGTACCAGACATTTTGGTCTTCAAAAAAATGCTAAAAAATATTAATTTTATTCTAGTTAATATAAGAAAATATTTGTATAACCATTAATTTTTTTTCTCGTCTGATACAATTGTTTTGTTTAGCATTCTAAATGTTTTTCTGTATACATTTTTTATCAACATCAAGTACCGTATATTTTAATAGTACATTTTTTTTCATTCTTTTTTTAAAGTGAGCCCTTCAGCGATTCCTCCCTTGAGCGTCATCCCTGAAGTCATAAGCGGAGATGCATCTGTTGATATCAGTGGAGTTAGTGGTATTCCATCTGGTGAAATATCTGGAGATATATCTGGAATTTCTGGAATAAGTGGAGAAGCAAGTGGGTTACCATCTGGAGATGAAATTAGTGGGGAGCCATCTGGAAGTGGATTGCCATCTGGTTTTGATCTTTCTGGAGAAACAAGTGTGAGTGGACTTCCATCTGGAGATATTTCTGGAGAATTACCATCAGGTGAAGCTAGTGGTCTGCCTTCTGGAGATGAACTCATATCTGGATCAGCTTCGGGAATCACAGATGCTAGTTGTCTGTTATCAGGAGATGTCGAGGGATCTGGATTTGACCAATTCAGTGGTTTATCTTCAGGGTTAGAATTTGGAAGTGGGCTGCCATCTGGTAGTGGTGATATTAGTGGACTGTTTTCAGGTAGTGGAGATTTTAGCGGACTGCCATCTGGATTTCCAACAATTATACACGTGGATACACCTTGGATAGAAGGTGCAACGAAAACACCAGAAACAGAAGCAGAAGGCAAAGGTCTGACTGAGTTTAGTGCATCTGGAGAACTATCTGGATTACCATCAAGTGATTTCAGTGGTATATCAGGTCTAGAAATTAGTGGTTCTGGATTAGATGTTAGTGGTCAAACTTCTGGATTATTTGATGTGAGTGGAGATATCTCTGGTGTTGATGCTAGTGGAATTCCATCTGGATTCAGTGGAGACCTTTCAGGTTTACCATATGCAAGTGGTGATTTTTCGGGTATTAGTGGTGAAACATCTGGAATGATTGATATCAGTGGAGAAATATCTGGTATATTAGATGCTAGCGGGGATTTGTCTGGCATAAGTGGGGAATATTCTGGAATAATTGATATTAGCGCAGAGTTGTCTGGTGTGGGTTCAGGTATTTTTGATGAAAGTGGAGAATCGTCTGGAGTTATTCTTGTAGATGACAGTTTAACTGAACTGTTAAGACCATCAGTAGAAGAAATGGAAGGAAAAGGGGCAGTAGAAACTAGCGGTTTGTTTTCAGGAGATATCTCAGGTGAAATATCTGGAATTTCTGGCATTAGTGGTGAACCCTCAGGATTTATAGATAGCAGTGGATTTGTATCTGGAGATATTCTTAGTGGAGAAATAGGAATTAGTGGACTCTCAAGTGGAATTGACTTTAGTGGAGAGATATCTGGAATTGAATTTGTGAGTGGTATCACATCTGGCATTGAAGAACTTAGTGGACTCACATCTGGTATACCAACAATATCCCACATAGATTTTACTTTAGTGGAAGCTCCAACATTGGGACCGAGTGTAGAGGAGGCAGGTCAGGGACCATCAGGAGTATTTGAAATAAGTGGATTTCCTTCAGGAGAGACATCTGCAGAAACATCTGGATTTCATGATTTAAGTGGACAACCCTCAGCCACACAAGAAAGTGGAGATGTTTCAGGATTTACATCTGGGCTTCCAGAAATCAAACTTATAACTGATGATTTAATTGAAGCTGTCACCAAACCAACAGTTTCACAAGAATTAGGTGGTGTGACTGTCCCGTACTTTATCGAAAGCTCTGCTTCTGGAGATATTAGTGGGGAGGCACCACTTTCAATTCCTGAAGTCAGTGGGGATCCATCTGGAATTCCTCTAACTAGCGGTGAACCTGTTGATGGAAGTACTGAAGCCAGTGTTGACACATCTGGGTATCAAACTGTTTCTTCAAAAGATTTGTCGGTGAATCATCTGTACCTGACATAATTATTAGCACATCAAAACCAGATTCTGAATTAACAATAGTATCAAAGGAACCAGAGGAAGCAAAAAAAGACACTGAACTATCTACATCTGCGTCAGGAGATATTATAGATGAGGCAGCAATTCAAACACCAGCACCATTGATGAAAGCTACACCTCAAGTTCTACCTGATGTAGATTATGCTGAAGGTATTGTAGTTTTCATTCCCAATATTACTGGTATTTATTGATATTTATCACTAATACTAATTGGGGAGATTTACTTAATACTTCTTTTGAGTGAATGTGCCAAATTTCTTAAAACTATAAATTTACCCTAAATTTCTATCATATTTCTTGGTACATCTGTTCATCTGTTGGGTCAAAAGGAAACAAAATTCTCTGAATAACCACTTGCCACTTTTTTGACAGCTTTGAAAGGCAGTGAGAGGCCAGAATAGTTTTAAATTATCGTCCAATTAAGATATGTGCTATAATTTGAGATTTTGGAAACCACAAAATTGGCACAGATCATTTAAGAAATTCCCTCTATTATCCATTACTACATAATTCAAGTTGAACATAGAATTAAAGGGGACCTTTCACCAAATTGCTCATGGTGAACTCGATATCTATAATATAGCAGCAGTGTCCTAAGACTTTTTTTTTTTTTTTTTTTTTTTACCTGTCTGTTGTGGAGATATACCAACCAAATATTTGGCATCAATGAGTTCCCTTTAATTGATTCCAAGTAGTTTTTACTGAGGGCGTATTTATGTTTACTTCTTGTATTACACTGACCAAACATATGCAGGCTGCAACAAAAGAAAGAGCAAAAAAATCTGTAGTGATAATATCAGGGTTCCATGACCACAGGTTCTGCCAAATAGAGTGTGCAGGCTAAGTAAGCACTAAAGATATATTACAGAGCACAAAACAGAGGAGATATTCTCCCACCTACAGTACCTGACAAAAGTTATATCGTTTATCCATGTTATGTAAATAAAAGCTTATAACCTGAAGTTAAATTCATCCATTGGTTGTATAAATTACTCTTTTGAAAGCTGAAACCCTCCCAAATGTGGTTTAGGTTAAGATAAATAAATTGGCATCAATGCTGAAATATTGATCATTTAATGAACACATGAATGGTCAGATTTTGGCAAGACAAACGTTTTGTCAACCACAGAAAGTAATGTGATATTCAAACAAATAATTAACTTAGAATACAAATATATGTTGCATAACATTGGTGAATGAACTTGTGGTGCTATTACAGTCATACTTAATATTTTGTGTGACTTCCATGAGCTTGAAGGACTGCGTCCATGCGGTTCAACAATGATTCATGCAATTTATTAATGAAGTTTCAGGAATAGCAAAGAATGCAGTCTTACATGCCTCCCAGAGTTCATCTAGATTCTTTGGTTTTGTCTTTCAAGCTTCCTCTTTCATCCTACCTCAAACATGCTCAATGATGTTCATGTCTTGTGACTGGGCTGGCCAGTCCTTAATCACCTTGATCTTTTTTGCCTGGAGGAAACTTTGTTGTAGAGATGAATGTATGAGATGGAGCATCATCCTGCTGCAGAATTTGACCCTTTTTATGATTTGGAATGTAAGAGGTAGCTAATACTTCTTGATATTTTAGGCTATTGATATTGCCTTCCACCTTGCAAATGTTTTGCACACCCTCTACTGAATGTAACCCCAGAGCATGATCTTTCCACCACCAAATGTGGATCCATAAAGGATCCAGTAGGTCTCCTGCAGTAATTCTACTGAAGATTCATCAGAAAAATCCACCTTCTGCCACTTTTCCAGGATCCATCTGTTTAGCAGGCTGTGGGACTTTGCAAATGCCACCTTGGCTTTTTATTTGCCTTTTGTTTAGTGCTGGCTTCTGGGCACTTATTTCAACCATGGAGGCCATTTCGAGACAGAATCCTACAAACTGTTCTAGTTAACACAGGAACTTGAGGTGACCAGGCCTGTTGGAGCTCTGCTGCAGTGAAAGAAGGGCTTGCTTTGGATTTTCTAACCAACAAACGTTCTCCTGAGCAGTTGTCTTGCGGGGACATCTCCAGTCTCTTCAAATCTTTTTTTAATTCTTTTCACTTGATGCTGAGACACACTAAAGGTGCCAGCCACCTCTACAGTGGATCTGGTCTTCAGCCTTTTGATAATCAAGGTTTTGGTCGCAGGGTGTATTTTTGGCATGTTGTCAGAGCTCAAGTTGCAGTTCAAGTGAAGGTCTGGGGTGCTGGGTTTCTTTTTATACACACACACTAATTAACCGATCATTTACGGAGCACAGGTGAGGATGTAAACTCGGATTGGGTGTATTATATGACCAGGCGACAAAATTTTGTCTTGCCAAAATCTGACCCTTCTGTGTTCATTAAATAATCAATATTTTAGCATTGATGCCAATTTATTTTCTTAACCTAAACCACATTTGGGAGGGTTTCAGCTTTCAAAAGAGTAATTTATAAAACCAATGGATGAATTTAACATCAGGTTATAAGCTTTTATTTACATAACATGATAAGCGACATTATTTTTGTCAGGGACTGTTGGCTAAGTGCCAAATATTTGAATGCTAATGTCTTCGCAACTGAGAGGCAAACTAAAAAAATGAAAACTTTTGTTCTGCTCTGGAGCCATTATTACATCGGGTATCCAGTTTTAAAGATCCTTTTTAAGGGCTCAATTCACATATGAAAGCTAACAAACAAACACTCCATTGGCTGCCAGGTGTCTCTCCTGGCTCAGTGAATAAAGCTGATTCAGACATCTCTGGCAGTAACTTACCACCTGAAGAATAAAAGGGTTGTGTGTTACTATTTAAAATGCCTCATCGTTCATCGTTACTTTTCTCTGAAATTATCTGGGGGGTAGAATGGTAGGTCTCCATATAAACATCAGACTACCAGCGGATCCTGCCGATAGTGCGGGTTTGGACAACTTTGAACAAATGATGTTGGGAGAGAGGAGGGTCTGGCAGCTTGAATTGTAAATGATTAGAAGCATGAATAATATTCTTCATTCCAAATCCCATTATGGGATTAATAAACAAGTATGAATGCTTCCATGTGAAATTGAAGGCATGTGGATATTCAATATAGACCAACATAAAATTGTATTATTAAAGGCATGTTGGTATTCAATTGAACCCAATTGTATTATTCCTTTGAATTAGTTGACTGATGCATTTATGGTAACTGCAGGAATTATCGGGACGTGTGCAGATCTCCAGTGTGGTACTGGAACATGTATAGAGAATGAAGGGAGAGTTCATTGTCTGTGTCCACCAGGATATGGAGGAGAAAGCTGTGACATAGGTAAATTACATCATTTTATTATGTTATTGTCACATGTATACATTTTACTGATTATCTCATGAGGTTAATTAAATAGAAACTGCTTATAACGAGTTTCTTCAATCATAATACCATAAGCAAAAAGTATGTTGATGAAGAATGTCAACTAAAGTGCGGTGATAACTATCAAAATGCATAATAGCAAGGGAACAAAAAGGTAAGGAGACCATTGGGTTTGATCTCTACTTATCATCTTGATATATTTTTGATTTAGTGTAGCAATGACATGGCTGTAGATATTTATATTATTTGTGCATAACTTTTCAGACTATTTTTTTATTGCTATTCTTTTCTCATTTAATAATGCTGATAGTATTATACCATGTGGATAACAGGATGCTAAAATAATGTAAATGGCAATGTATTTGGATAGAAACAAGCATCAGATGTACTCAAATATTACCGATATTCAACACATGTTGAGCATGGACAACTCAGACCTACGTAGCGGGATAATATCATTAGATTAAAAAAGGAACCAATCAGTTGGTTCACTGCGTCTTGGGATCCTACACATAAATGGCTAAACTGGGTATAAACACTACCCACCTTGGCTAGCTGTGTACTCTATGTGGATTACCAAAGGCTCTGTTGTATTGTGGGTGCGCAGCTATAAATGTGACTATAGGTAGAATTACCCCTTATCTCCTAACTTCCACTTATCATTTTCAAAAAGAGTATAAAGAAAATATATGTTTTAGGCGGCCGTCACACGCTAAGATATCTAGAACGATATTGTAAGCGATCACGTGCACGCGCGATCGCTTACAATAACGCTCACATCGCTGGTGAGATGTCACACAGACAGAATCACCAGCGATGTGGATCCGCGATCTTGCTGGTAACTATGGTACACATCGGGTTACTAGGCGCCGCGCGTCGCTTAGTAACCCGACGTGTACCATAGTTACCATCTCCCAGCGTAGGCTCTGCCGCTGGGAGATCGTTCATCGTGGTGTCATACACCACGATGAAGCAGATCGCTAAATCGTAAATCGCTAGATCTGAGGACCGGACCTCAGATCTCGATTTTGCGATTTGATCAGATCTCGCTCGTCCTATCTTGCCGTCACACGCACAGACATCGCTCACGCGATGTTTAATCTGCCGCGTTCAAGCGATATCTTGCGCGATATCTGTGCGTGTGACGGCCGCCTTCGTTTTCTATTCTGTTTTCTTTATTATTCATAGAATACTGAAAACCTAATCTAATACCATTTTTTCTAACACATATGCATTTTATATAAGTAAAAAAACTATTATGCTACTAGAAATATAGACTAAAATACAACTAACTAAATAAATAGAATATTGCAACTAAGAAATAATAAAATAAGAAAGTTGTCTAGAATAAGTAATATGTGCATAGTACATATACTCAGGTTCCTCATAACTAATGCTCTAGTCTGTGGATAACAACATCCATATCTTAAAGGGAACCAACCAGCAGGATTTTCATGTAGTAAGTAAAGCCAGTCCCATACAGCAAGACGGCCCTTTGTGGGTCAGGTTCTCTTGTATATAATCTCCCCTTTCTGTGTTAAATTTTGCGCTGCACCACCATTAGCACTTCTGTTGGCGCATGCGCATTGGAATTAAAGTAGTGACATTAAAATGGCGCTGGAGATCTCTGCCACCATTATAATGCTGTTCATATTTGTATCCACACTGCAGTACGCTCATGTATGAACTTCGATGCCATTTCAGTGATGTCACTAGCATAATACTAATGCGCATGCGCCGACAGAAGTAGCAATAGCGGAGCAGTGCAAAATTTAAATAAAGAAGGGGGGGATATGCAAGAGGACCTGACCCACAAAGGCCAGCCCTGCTGCACACATCAATCAACGCTGCACACATTTCGGCAAGTTTCTAAATGCTTTTTTCCGCAATCCAGCATTAAATATTCCAACTAAAGGTATGATTGCTGTCAGCATGCAATGACCAGTATAGCACTGGCTTTACTTACTAGACAAAAATCCGGCTGGTTGGTTCCCTTTAAATGGTAGGAAATTAATAATTTGGCCTGCTTCACTATTTTATATATTTATTTGTATATAAAATACAATGTGGAAATAGATTTACCTATTTTTGAAATAAATTCACCAACAGAGAACCACAAACATGGGGAATTAGTGAATCAATGCACTCCAATGGGCAATGAATCAATGAAATGCAAATCAGGTGTATATTTACTTCACCTACAATCAGGATCCTAAGCTTTACTTTATAACTGAATATGGTAATGTATGCCATTCATCATTTAGAAATGAGGACATAATGCAAAGTTCGAATTCGGCTCTTTGGTATTTTTTCTCTGGAAATCTGACTGTACGTCTCACCATCACCTGCGCGGCTCTCATAGCATTTTCTGATCACCACTGTGAGGGCTAAAACACCTACTCATGCCAGGTCATAAATTCTGGTTCTGATTTGGTCAGGGAGGGTTTTGTGCAGGTGGGCAAAAGATCATAGCATCATGATGCTATGTCCTGGACTTGGACCTTGTACGAATATGCAAAAGCACATCCCAGACCTTATGAGGGAATTTCAGCTCATGTAGTTGGGATCCAGAGACGTGACAAGCATTGAACAGATGATGGTGATGTGCAGGGGGACAGACAATGGAGTGGTAAATTAAGTAAACAAAATTATGTTTTTAATCTCTTGATGGACTCTAAAGGTGCCGTCACACAGCACAACCTGGCCAGCGATGTCGGAAGCGATGCGCGGGTGCCCGCTCGGTTCCGACATCGCTGGCCAGCTGTCACACAGCACGGCTGCGGCCGGCGATGCCGCAGCGATGCGGGCGGTGACATCGCTCGCTGGGCTGGGCTCAGCCCAGCGAGCGATCCACAGCAACGCTGCGGTATAGGCTGGATCGCCGCTGACATCGCTCTGGCGATGTCACACGGCGCGATCCAGCCTAATCGCAGGTCGCAGGTTGTCAGGTTTACAGTTCTTCCCGTAAACCTGACAACCTGCGACTAGCAATGAAACGCGGTCACGTCGCGCTGTCACACAGCGCGATGTCGCTAGCGACATCGCTGATACGTCACTTTTCCAGCGATGTTGCTAGCAACGTCGCCTGGTGTGACAGCACCATTACAATCTAGATAGATGGCGTGAAGCAGCTCCCATTTAACTGAATCCATTAGGAAGCGAATCACAAATGAGCCACATTTTGGCTAATTAGTGGATTTGTGAAACATTTGAGTACAACTCCATAACCCTCAAATATATTTACCCATCATTAGGAATGATATAATAAGATGTCTCTATGTGCTATGAAGCCCAAAAAAGGAGACAGATAAGTCTGCTTTTAAATTTAAACAGCTACAGCTATAGGATTTGCTGTACAAGGGATTAGCTATATGTAAAGCATTAGTCTGAGTTTCTTACTACATATACTGAACATAAGCAGACAGTCACAGAAGGATATAACGTGACCTGAAATACTTCCATTGCTGTTACTTGTCTCCTCCTCACATTGCTGCTTGGTAATACACAGGAGGCCATCTTATATTCTATTTTTACAATGACATTGTAATAGAACTAATAGACACCAATCAAAAAAAATCAAACATTCCTCCTGTTTGTCCATCCTGCACATACCTTTCCTCCCGCACATTGTAGTATCTAATAGATCAAAAGTGGAAGTCTCCCTCAGCTGACAAATAGTGAGATAGCAAAGAGCCTCACTTTAGCTGCCTTGAGTCACCTTTTTCTAAAGGGCCAGAGCTATTTTCACTAAATCAGAGGTGTTTTTTTTTTAAAGTTTATCTAATTCAATATCTTTGGCTAGGGTCACACTTGGCATGAGTTTTTTTGGTGTCTTAAAAATAAGCATGCGTTTTTGCATGCTTTTTTCATTTCTGCATGCGTTTTTTTAGGTGCCTTAAGCCACCCATGCTTTTTTACATGTGTTTTTGAATCAGCACCCAAAGAAAGTTCATGAACTTTTTTTGGGTGCTGATTTAAAAACACATGCGTTTTTTAGAAAACGCATGCGTTTTTTTAACATGGGCCCTTATGGAAAACGCATGCATTTTTGCATGGTACTAAATGGTACTAATGTACCATGCGTTTTTTGCATTCGTTTTTGATGGCAGCTACTCACATAAGTGCAAAAACGCATGCCAAAAACACATGGCATGCGTTTTTGCTATTGGGGCATGCGTTTTTGCTATTAGGGCATGCGTATTTTGCATAGGGGCCTATGGGTGCGTTTTTAAATGCATTTATAAAAACGCAGGTCTCCTAAAAAGCATGAAAAAACAGCAAGTGTGACCCTAGCCTTAGAAAGATCTTATATTTTGGTCTCCTTTTCCAGTCACCTTCCAAAGGGTGAAAAAATATCCTTCTTAAAGTGCAAAAACAGCAACTAAGGAGGAAGACATCCTCTTGATAGTGTTGTCCTGTATTAAAATTTGACGTTGTCCACTATAAACAGCAATGGGACATGTTGTGTCTTGTATTTCATCTCTATTAAAAGGGATTGGACTGATCTGCAATTTTACACACAATCTTTGGTGATATACAGTAGAACAGTTTTGTACAGCAGACATCTTTCTTATATTGGACAAACCCTTTAAAACCAGGACAGCTTATCAAGGGATAAAAATAATATCTTCACAAGAGAACAACTTCCTTTAGTGCTGTAAAGTGTAGTGTCATTTGGAGTAAAGTGCCTGTCAATCACTGCGCACCTGAACAATTATAATAGATTCATTTACTCTATATAACTGTCACAATACACAATCATTGAGCCATTGAAATATAAGTGTTCCATATCCATTTTATGACTGTTCTCCCACATATGGATGTGAAGGCTTTCATAACTAAAGTCATTAGGAATCTCAAAAAAATGTCAAGTGTTATGTTATATACGAGGCACTATATACTTGTGTATATAATACTCACATTATAGGTACAAGAATACTGTGCTTGGAAACCAACTCGTTGTTTAATGTTCTAAAATTCTGTTATTGAATTTATCGGATAGTTTACTGAATGAAATGTATGACACATAGAAAAACGATACGGAAGTCAACAAGCAAATTAATTTGTATTACCAGTTTTAGTCCAGATCGAGTAGCTACTTTAGAGTAGCTATTCCCTTGACCTTGTCATAGCTCCTCATGCAGCCATATCAGATCCCATACTTTGCACTAATGAGGAGCAATCACTATGAAATGCAGCATCTGCAGATTGGGTTTCTTAATCTTAAAGAGGACCTGTCACCAAACCAGGCATGGTGATCTAATTACAGCACTGGATGCAGCATGTCTGCAGCATGCAGGCAAGGGGTCTCCCAACACTTGAGCAGCCCTGTACCCCGAGATAATACACTTAGAAAACTTACATGCTCCAGCCATTAAGGAGGTGGCTAGGGGCTGCAGCCAAGGGCAGATTCACGGCAAGTTCTGTAAAAAAAAACTCTGTTTAATGCTGCAGAAGAGGGAGAGAATGATTGGCAGCGGTGGGCAGATTACACTTGCAGGGGGTGTGAATCTGCCCTTGGCTGCAGCCCCTAGCCACCTCCTTAATGGCTGGAGCATGTAAGTTTTCTAAGTGTATTATCTCGGGGTACAGGGCTGCTCAAGTGCTGGGTGACCCCTTGTCTGCATGCTGCAGACATGCTGCATCCAGTGCTGTAATTAGATTACCATGCCTGGTTTGGTGACAGGTCCTCTTTAAAGGGAATCTGTCAAGTCAAAAATCTATATGTAACTGATATCTTTTTCTAATTCCTTTCTCTAAGCTCTCTCTATTCATATATTTCTATTATTTATACTTTCCTCCTATCCTCTGTAAACTTCAAAATAAATATTCGTTCCATCTGCCAATCACAGTGAGCTCTCTGCAGCTCACTCCCCAAGGAATGGATATTCATGCATCATTACATTGTCCTGCCCTCCTCTCTGATCTGTCTGCTGTGTGACTTATTGCAGAGGAGAAAGGAGAGGGAGAAGATGTGTGCTAAGGGTGCGTTCACACCACGATTTTTAGGGAGCCGATGCTGTCCGATATAAATCGGACAGCATCGGCTCCCTTCTGATGCCTGGAATCGGGTGCCAAATAGGCACCCGATTCCGGCATAAAATCGGCGCCGGAGGCTGCAAAAAAATAAAAAAAAAAAAAGTTATTCTCACCTCCCCCCGAGCCCCCGCCGTCTTCCGCCATCTTCCTCTAGGTTCCCGGTGGCTCTCGCAGGCTGCCGGTGTCAGCAGAGGTGTACCTCTGCTGTACACAGGACCTGCGGTGATGTCACAGTCACGTGACCGCGGGTTCACCATTCACCATGGTGAACCCGCGGTCACATGACTGTGACATCACCGCAGGTCCTGTACAGCAGAGGTACACCTCTGCTAACACCGGAGCCTGCGGCAGCCTGCGGGAGCCACCGGGAGCCTAGAGGAAGATGGCGGAAGACGGCGGGGGCTCGGGGAGAGGTGAGAATAAACTTTTTTTTTTTTTCTTTTTAACCCTTGTGCTCCCAGGAGCATTTTTACTGTACTGAGCTTGCTCAGTACAGTAAAATGGGGTCCGAGGAAACATCACATGTTTCCTCGGACCTTTCTCCATAGGGCCCCATGTTTGGGATCGGGTCAGATCGGATGTGCACTAAATGCCATCCGATTTGGTCCGATCCGAATCTGTCAGATTTTGTAATCGGATGAAAAAATCGTTGCAGGCAACGATTTTTTTCTCCTGAAAAAAATCGGCCAAAATCGGGCAGAATCGGATCGGACCAAATCGGATGGCATTTAGTGCACATCCGATTCGGTCCGATCCCCATAGGGATCCATAGGATCCGAAAATCGGTCCGATGCTGTCCGATTTTTTTTCGGACAGCATCGGAAATACAAAAATCGTGGTGTGAAAGCAGCCTTAGCTGAAGCTCTTATCTCTTCTTGTCATTGTGTGTATGAGGCATATGCGTAGTGTGTGCAGCCTGAGATATTTCTATGTGATTATAAGAACATTTGATCATTTGCTTAGCAGATAAGCAGATAGACACATTACATGTATGCAGGAAAAACAATGTTCTTATAATAGAAATCTCTTACACAATGCACACAGTGTAGGACAAAACACCTTGCCCCTCCCAGCACAGTACACAGAGGAGAGGGACAGAACACCAGCTTGGGCAGGTGTGGATATTTAAATAACACTTATATAGCTGGACTTTTCCTCTGTAAAAGTAATGGAGCTGGACTAATGCACTATCTCCCTTTAGGGTCTGAAAATGCTTATAGCAAGGAAACTACAAATGATACAATAATGATTTTACATGTTTTTAAAAGGTCTGCCCAGGCACAATGCAAGGCTAATATGAGAATCATACTAAAAAATGACCTGACAGAGTCCCTTTAAGGATTTTGGTATCCATGACTGACCATACTATGGGTATGGGGCCCATCGGCTCTTCACAATAGATGGTGTCAGGGCAAAGAAAGATAAAGCTTGTTGAGCTTTAATGTATGATATCTCAGTAAAGAGAACCCCTATCCTCATAGAAAACACATACTTGACTGAACTGAGCATGCATCTGTATGGAAGAGTTAGTAGGAATAGCTGTTGGATAAATGAGTGTATAGTTGAAGGCTTTTAAAGATTTATGGACAGCTTTAGTGGTGACAAGATTGATCATCTTTGGGCAAAAACATATTTTCATCTACTTCCCTCTCTCATGAGAAATAGTTTTTACACTGTTGATAACTGGAATACTCTATGGTGATTATTTATGATGATGCTCTATCATAACATATCAAGCTCCTAGTGTTAAACAAATAATAGGTCATTGTAGAGATGAGTAAATATATTTAAGTTGAATGAATTCTACTCAATTTTGCCAAAAATTCTCCAGAATTCAGATTTTTTTCGATTTACTCCACGAGAACTCAGCAAAATAGCAGCCAGCTAAGGGGCCTTTCATACTTGCATTTTTTTGGAAGATCAGGAAAAACCCAATTCTTAGGCTGGCTTCACACCACGTTTTTTTTTGATCCGGGGCTGTCCGGTGTAAACCAGACTGCCCCGGACTGGTTTTTGGCCCCATAGCAGCCTATGGGGCCGGATGGAGCCGGATGGCAGCTCTCTGCCATCCGGTTTCACCACTCCAGGACACTCCAGGAGAATTCAGATTATTTTCTCCGGACACAAATATGATGCTTGCATCATTTTTGTGTCCGGGGAGAAAAATCTCCCCATTTGCCGGATCTTGGATCGGCCAGATCCTCCCGTATCCGGGGCAATCCGGCGCTGCCTAACATGGGAGCCTATGGGGTCGGATTGCCCCGGTCCGGGAGGATCCGGCAAGCGGACACTGGCGGCTGCACTCCGCTGTTCTTTCAGGACCGCGGCTAGCCGTGGTCTTGAAAAAACAGCAGCTGCGGCTGCAATTACAGGCATCCGGCTGCACACAGGACCGGAGGGCACATTTGGCCCTCCGATTCTGTGTGCTGATCCGGTCCGAGGCTGTCAAGGTCATGCCTGGACAGCCCCGGACCGGATCACACCGTGGTGTGAAGCCAGCCTTACAGTATTTTGCACATTCACTTTAATTTTGTCAGGTAGAATGTTGTTGCTTCATGTTTTTTCCTGAAATCATTAAAGAGAATGGGCAAAAAAAAGAATCCTGTAAGAATCAGGTGTTTGATGAAATCAGTTGTCCAACACCTTCTTGTTTCACACTCATATCAGATATCCCCAAAATCATCGTGTTATCTCACCTGAGGTACACAGTTTCATATGTCATCTGTGTACTTCAGGTGAGGTAACACAGATGATTTTGGGGATATGAGAATCAGGTGTTTTCCTGATCTTCCGAATCAGGAAAAAACCGCAAGTGTGAAAGGCCCCTAAAGGTTGAAAAAAGGTAAAAATAATTAATACTCACCTCACTGCTCACTGGTCTCCACTAGAACATCCTGCCACCGCACATCTTATTATTTTGCTTTCCCTCATCGCATCCATCTTCTTTGGCCCGGTGCACTAAGCTGTTCCAGCACACATAGCGATGTCACTAGGTGCGACCCCTAAAGTGCTGACTAGGCTTTGGGAGATGCAGTGACATCTGAGGCCTAGTCTTTAGGCCATAGTGAAGCAGGCTGAAGAAGACACCTACTACAGAGAATGCAAAAAATATAAACCAGAGGAACAGACGGAAGGTTACAGGGGTGGCAAGCAGGTGTGCAGGGAGGTGAGAATTTATTTTTTTTACAACCCATGTTTTTTATGTTTTGCTGTCGGTCTAGAGAGATCCAAGAACATAAAAAGGATCATTCAATTTGTCATCAAATAACTTCCATCAAATAGAATTTCTGATAAATTTGCGTGATTTGCCACTTTTGAATCTATGCAGATTTAATCATTTCTAGTAATTTTTCATCAGTAAAGTATTAACACAAAGGCATGAAGGTTTTGCTATACTTGATTTTCTGTAACAAATAGACTCAAGCAGTCTTGGAGTTACAGTATAAAGGGAATCTGTCAGCGGGATTTTGCTACCTCATCTTTGAGCAGTATGTTTTAGGTTAAAGAGACACTGAAACTAACGATAAATTAAATAGATTATTGGCTGCAGCCGTTCTCACACAATTAAAAAAATTAGTCTTAAGGCCCGTTACATGTAGCGACGCACCAGCGATCCCGACAACAATCCGACCTGGCCAGGATCGCTGGTGCGTCGCTACGTGTCACTGGTTAGATGCCAGACAGGCAGACTTAGCAGTGATTAGCCAGTGATGCGCCGACTTCCATGGTCGTTGGTATCTGTGTTGTTCTCGGGCGAAGCATGGAGCTCGCTGGTCTTGCCCCTGCACACGCAGCGATTCAGTGCACAGCGGGAGATCACCAATCAAAAAATGGTCCAGGCCATTCATTAAAGATCAGCGATCTCCCAGCGGGGGGAGCCGATCACTGCTAAGTGTCACACACAGCGATATCGCTGGCGAGGTTGCTGCTACGTCACAAAACCTGTGATGTTGCGGCGATATCGTATGTGTAACGGGGCCTTATGAGACATAGCAGAGGTTAGAGAGCTGTCTCTGCCCACACCAGCCTCTCAATAGAGATTTTTCATTGACCCTGAGCTGTCAATCACAGCAGTAGACATATCGGACTGCCATGTGTGTGACATTGTAGTCCTGCAATGTTGATCACTAGGTGATAAAGCCTTTAGTTTCCATAAACAATAGCACACGCACAGGTAACAGTGGCACTGTTAACGTTTGTTTTTTAACCCCTTCAGCATGCTGTCCTCAGCTTACATAGTAAAAACCTGCTGACAGATTCCTTTTAATGGCAATTGTGTTACAATAAAGCTCTCTAAAATCAAATTTAACAACCCTATGAAATATGAGTTAACATTTAAGGTGTTTCTCGCTATATGACACTGTGATATGTTGTTCTTGTTTTCTTTTTCTCCAGGAATTATGTGCAAGAGCTCACAAGTGACCCACTAGATTCAAAGAGGAAGCTTAAAAAGTCCTAATCTCCTGCCTATTAAAACCCCCACCGTCCCCCGCTGTATGCCTTGCTTTAGCTAAATGCCTAATTTTCCCTTTACAGCGTGCTTTAAACTTAATTGTTGCTAATTAAATAATGAAAAAGGAGAACAAGTTACTTGGTCAGCTGGTGTGCATTCAGCGCTGGTTCAAATTGCTGCTGCTTGCTGACAAACACGGAGCATGCTGGGCCCTGGAAACTTAACTCTTTTCGCGATAAAGTCTACACGTAGTCATGTTGTTCCTAGCTTCATCCAAAGATTATACTAATGCAACTTTTTCTAAATATAGAAAGGGCTTGTCATCCCCTATGCAAAAGGCATTCCATTCATCAATGGGTTAGTGTGACTTCGAGAACATTAAAAAGAGTCTATTGAAAAAAGCCCATTGAAAAAATGATAATACATATTTTATTTTCTTTAAACACATGGCCATCCAATTTAAGAGGCATATGTCCCGTAAAGAGTAGGTTTTATGCTAATGCCGACACAAGTGAGAGCGGTTCAGTCTGTGTTTGTGCAATCTAGATTATTTTCTGGTTAGCGATAAATGACTGCAAAGAAGCCTCTTGTAGAAAATAACATCAAACACTAAAATTTCTTTATTTTGCTCATGATGGGAATGCACTTAGTCGCAGGAAATTAGACACCCAGATAATTATATAGACATTTATTGCCAGATTTTTCTAATTCAATCCTTGACATTTAGCAAGCCTGCTTCTGCTATATACAGTAGAGTGATGCATTAGGCATTGTACGTACATCCACAATAAAATGCCTGTAAAGCATTCAAAAAAGAACAAAGATTTCATTTATACCATGTAAAGCTGTAAATGTACATATTGGCTTTCTACTATCTATTTTTGAATCTGATACTCTAAAGGTACCGTCACACAGAGCAACATTCTCCGGCCACATCACCGGCAACTGAGGGGTCGTGGCCAAGTTGCAGCGACATCGCTGGAGAGTTGCCCCATGTAACAGGGTGATATCAATCGGCGATAGTTGCTTCAGCAACATCCCCAGGTTTCAGGACAATGTCCTGAAACCTGGCGATGTTGCTCAGGCGATCTGCCTGCATTGCCCTGTGTGATGCCGCAACTGCGATGTTGCCGGCAACTTCCCCCATAGACTCCCATGTTATGGATCACTGCCAGGGAAGAGTTTAACCCTGGCAGCGATAGTTGCCGGCAAGATCGTAGATGCATTGCCGGCGATATCGCTGCGTGTGACATCACAAGAGCAACCATGGCAGTGCGCCAAAAAGTGCGCGCTCCGTGAGTGCTGGCAATCGTCCTGTGTGACGTTACTTTACTGACCATTTGCATTTTTCCATTTCACCGGCTTTGACTTTGTTCCTACTTGCATTGTGGCTTGCTTCAACAATAAAAGCCACGGTGCTCAATTCCTGTTCATACATTTTCCCCAATGTAGAGCATAGTGATTGCTACATGGAGGTTTTATCTTGCCTTCCTCTGGATCAACATGTTAGGCTATGGGTTGAACTAGATGGAGTAAGTTACCGTCACATAGGGCAATGCAGGCAGATCGCCTGAGCAACATCACCAGATTTCAGGACATTGTCCTGAAACCTGGCGATGTTGCTGAAGCAACTATCGCTGTGATATCACCCTGCTCAGGGGCAACTCTCCAGCGATGTCGCTGCAACGTGGCCACGCCCCTCAGTTGCCGAGGATGTGGCCGGAGATGTTGCCCCGTGTGACGGTACCTTTAAAGTCAACTTTATAAAACCCAAGGGAAAAATCTGGCACAGATTTTGAATGAATGCTGATTCACATAGGGGCAATAAAGGGGTGTTTTATAAAGTAAAGGTCTGAACTCTTGGTTACTGATCCCAGGATGATGGAGCCCTGATATAGTCCTGCATCATCTTCACAGTTTTGTACCACCATAATTTCCCTTCTAGACAAACAACTGATTGGGGTCACTACAGATTGAGGAACATCTGGGTCGCGGGAAATACTGCTGAACACGGACAACATAAAAGGGACACATTGCTATAATCAGCCCAAGGCTGTGAGTGCAGGCATATATTATTGACTGCTAGAACCAGCAGCTGAAAGGCAAAGCCCAAGCAACCTCAGAAACCCTCCTTTTTTCATCAGAGTAGTAGACTAGGAGTCCTAATGGCAAAACCTTGATTTCTTACAGACATTGATGAGTGCCTCCCAAGCCTTTGTGTGAATGGAGCTACCTGCGTTGATGGCATCGACTCATTCAAATGCTTATGCCTTCCCAGCTACGGAGGGGACCTATGTCAGATCGGTACGACCAATGTGGCTTGAGCTAATTGTACTAACAACTGCATCCCACTCAAACAGAACATCCCTCCTTCAAAAGAAAATGGGTGTGCTTGTTTCTTAGTCACAAAGTGAATAACCTGTTTTTGTCTCCTTCAGTTTCTCTTCTCTTCCCCCACTTATAATTTGATTTATTTCAGATTGCAGGACTTGAGCATCTCATCAGGACAGACCTTCATTTTAACTCTTCTTCTCTTAAAAGGTTAAACCACCTGCAGGTTCCTTTCTAAAGATGAACCATTACACGTAAAACAAACATACTTCACCCAAAACCCTTGTTTTTGGTGTAGATGAATAATTTTAAAAGTAACACAACTGTCCACTCCAAATTTTCATTGGTTCCTTGACGACCTCTCATTTCCCTTAAAGTTAATAGTTTTCATTGAGATCTCAAAGATTTATTTTGTACCTAGTAAATAATAAAAAAGATGAACAAAGAGTAAATAAAATAGACTAATGTCACATGGAATAAATTATTACTTTTGTAAAGTTTTCCATATTTTAGTCAATTATTTGGTATTGTATCAAGAATGTTAGTGAAAGGATTTTTTTTTGCTTTGTTTTTTTGTTTTTTTAAATATCCCTAAAAAATGTCAATGTTCAGTTTAGTGAAACCATTCATGATTTGTGTTATGCTCGCTTGGGGGACCAACTGAAACAAAGTGGGACTGAGAGTGACCTGGTGGGACAGGAACGGACTGACTCAGTTTCCTAGTGCGGCAGGTGACACAGGAACAGACTCAGGTACAGTCTCAGATCTAGGAAGGTGACACAGGAAAAACACAGGTACAGTCTCAGAGGCAAGCATGTGACACAGAGACAGGCACAGTTACAGTATCTAAGGATGGCAGGTGCAGTCAGGATGGCAATTAAAGGTAGATGCAGGGGGCACGGCAGTTACTGTTAGTATGGGAAGGCAGGCACAGGAGATGGATAAAGAGAAACAGGACCTGACAACTGCTAAGCAGCATAAGGAAAACTTACTAAACACATTGTTCAGGCACCTTCCCTAGTAGGAGGATGCCTTATATACCTAGTGCCTATCAGGCTGAGGGTCACTTTCGGATAATGGAGCACTGGCCCTTTAAAGCCAGGAAAGGAGCCGGCACGACCCCTAAATGCACGTCTGTGGAACTTGTGCAGTGTGCACAGGACCCAAGAGCCGGAAACAGCAGTTGAGCACATGGGAAGATGAGAAGAGGGAAATAGAGCTGGCATCCCTGCAAAGACATAGGTGTTAGAATTTTGCTGTTATTATGTTCTGAAGACTACAATTAATAAGATAATATATTTCCCTAAATACAATAAAATGTAATAAAAATACAGTTCTATTCACCTCTGTAGTATAAAGTTAAAAATCTAATTAAACAAATTACTACTTTTAGTTCTAGAGCTAGTTTTTCACTTCCCTGATTTCACTAAAGTCCATGTTTTATTTCCATCAATGCTTTAAACTATCGATTTACATGTTAATGATATGGCAATTATGAAATGGAAATATTTTCAAAACATCTAGATTTATTTAGCATTGTGTATGAGTGTCACATGCATACTTACCAGACTTACACACTTTTGCTGCTATTAATGAGGTTATTAAGAGCTGTTCGAGGAGATAGTCTGCCATTCTGAATACCTTTGGGCACGCAATCAAGGTCCACTGCTGGCAGGTGCCTTTGCCGTTGTGGACCAATAACTTCACTGATAACATGCCAAGAAATTTAAAATGTGTATTTCTGTGTGTGGGGTTATATTGGATATTGAATAAATCAAGATATCTTGAGAATGTTGTTTCCATTTTATCATAATTTCCATACCATTAGCATGTCTATCAATCTTGCAATTTCTACAATTTATCAACATTTCCTTCTTGGTGATAAAATTGTAATGAGTGTGGATACAACCACAAAAATGTGTTTATCAAGATTCCTATGTGCTAAAACACATCATTCATATTCTACATGACTAGAATGTAAAATGGAATGAATTTAAATTTAATTTAAATATTTTTATTTTTTTAAAAAATATATATTTATTATATTTTTTTCCAAGCAGTAGGTGTTCACTTAGTGTTGGCACCAGTGTGTTTTTTAGTACTATAAATAGTTTTATGAAAAACTAGCTGTAGTCCCCGGCATTGCCCTGGATAGTAACTAAGCTTAACAAAATAGAATGAGTTAACAAAGTCTTGCCTCTCTCTGCTGAGATGCACAGTCTGAAAGTGTGGGCAATATTGGGGCTCCTGGTGTAATGCAAGGCTATTTATGGGGACAGGCTCTAATACAGGGAGCTCCTGCTTTAATACAGGGCTATGTGTGAGCTCCTGGTGTAATAAAAAGGCTGTATCCAGCTTCTGCTGTAATACTGAGGGCTGTGTATGGCCACCTTCTGTATCTGGGGGCTATGTGTGGTCTCCTGCTGTATACTGGGGTTGTGTGTGGACTCCTGTTGCATATTGGGGTCTGTGTGGCCTCCTGCCATATACTGGGAGCAATGTGTGGCCTCCAGCTGTATACTGGGGACTGTGTGTGGCCTCCTGCTGTAACTATTACTGTGTGGCAGTTTGCAGCCTCCTGCTGTATACTTGAGGCTGTCTGTGATCTGCTGTATATTGAGGATGTGTGTGACTCCTGCTGTATACTGGGGGCTGTGTGTGGCATCCTGCTGTATACTGTGGACTGTGTAGCCTTCTGCTGTCTACAGGGGTTGCATGAGGCCTCCTGCTGTATACTACTGGAGGCTTTTGTGCTGTAAACTGGGGGCAGTGTGTGGCCTCCTGCTGTATACTGGGGGGGTGTAGCCTCCTACTGTATATTTAGGAGCTGTGTGTGGTCTCCTCTTGTATGCTTGGGCAGTGTGTGGCATCTTGCTGTATACTGGGTACTGTGTGTGGCTTCCTCCTGTATATTGTGAGCTGTGTGCGGGAGGTTGTTAGAAGAATGGCAAAGAGGTGTGTTAGTCAGTTTGTGGTTTGCGTAGCTGCTGCTTCACTGAGAGTCATGTCCCACTGTGCGTCATTTTCCAGAAGTCCTTGCCTTTGGCAAGATTTGTTGAATGTTTCACAGACATGTATAAGCTGTGTTATACTATGAATGTCCTTTTTTGCCTATAACAACCAATCAGAAACTGAGCTGTGATTGGTTGTTACAGGCCACCTGATAAATACCCAGGCTAACTATTACCTCACACAAACAAAGAGCAAATAAGTCTTTATTTTTTGGTGAATGACTATAAAGCATGAGGTTAAAATTTTCCCTCAAAACATAGTCTATGAAATGAGGTAGCTTCAAAATTTCATGATTGTAAATTCAACGATGCGGATTCCTTTAGTAGACATACATACATACAAAACAATACATACATACATACATACGCTAAACTTTATATGTTAGATTAAACATTTTTAGGCCAGCTGCATAAAAGGAGGACACAGTAAATATAAAACAGCTGATTGTTAAGAAACTGATGTCATACTTGAAGATGTTAATTTTTTTAGAATTTGGTGAAATATAAAATAATTAAAAAAAATATATATATATATATTACTGTGCCGTTTTCCATTATACCATGTACTGATAAGTACAAACAAACTGAAAATGTAGTTTTTGCTTCGGAAAGGTCAAGAATAATTTGACAGTAATGGAAAATCTATTCATTTCATTGTCTACTTTAGACAATTGGTCTTTTTTAGATGAAGGAATATACAAGATGTCAAACGACTTCATCTTTTCCCTCAAACAGCAGATGCTCCTTGTTCCATATTGAATGACTGTTACAACAAATCCTCTTTTCATAGTTGAATTGTACCAGGCTTTTAATAAAATTAGGACTATTTCATGTATTTTACTTGTGTAATTGTTAAATCCAAAGAACTGGAAGCATGAAAATGTAATCCTGAGTCCAAACGCTAGCTCTAGATATGTAGATGACCTTTTTCATGTCTCCAATGTGGCTCTACTACCGACCGACTATAGGCCAAGCTAGAAAAACAATTTCTTTCTTTTATTTGTTACTTTAGTGATCCTTAAATAAAATAATTCTAGAATAACCCTCCCATTATTATAGAACCTGAACATTATATTTGCATTTTTCTGCCTGCTGTTTAATTAGACGTACGTCAATGCCAAGCCCTACTGATTTTCTAAATATTCTAAGCATCTTAGACTCAAATGGCTTCTCGAAAGGAACCTGCAGATGAAAACTTCTTCCCTTTTACCTCTGTAAGTCATGAATTCCTGTATGCCTGAGGTGGTCTGACTCTTTCTCCTTGTTACTCAAGAGTCTTAGGTAAAAGAAACTCAATAACATTCTCTATTCCCTCTGATATCAGTGTCATTTTTTTATTCTACAGGTTTTGATCTCTCCTAGGGAATCCTGAAAGAAGACGAGGCAGACACGTAACTTCATCCTCTTGATGTTTTCGCCTGACTTCAATCTTTTCTTGTATCTCTTAGATCTTGATGTATGTGATGAAGGATGGACCAAATTCCAAGGATACTGCTATAAACACTTCTCAGAGAGAGAAACATGGGTCGATGCAGAAAACCTTTGTCGTAGCCATCAGTCACATTTATCTAGTATCTTGACATCTGAAGAACAAGAATTTGTGAACGGTGAGTATTTTTATTTGGTCAGCTGTGTGTCTTATTGGTTGTCTGGTACTTTGGAATTGGCCGCTTATATTTTGTGTTAACTTGGGTTTCCTGTAAGTGAGCCTATTGCAAAAATATTGTTTTTTTAGCGAAACTGAAAAGTTAAAAGGAACCTGTCATTGCCTTTTTTGTGTTTAAATGTTTTTTATGTAATGCATTGTGCATCATTAACCTGGTTTAAAAAGTAAATCCATCTATTTATCATAACAAAGCACTTTAGATGCTTAGGTGTATGCATTATGTACCTTAACAAACAGTCATCGGAGGTGGTGATTCAGCTGGAAGCAGTCACGTCAATCCAGTTAAGTCATGATATTTTTTAAAAGTAGTCACGGCCTCCCCCTTCATTGCCGTGACTGTCTTGACGTCACGACAATCTTGCCTGTAATCCTATGCTTGCGCAGTTACTAGCCGTGGCCCGGACATGCACACTGAATCTGAGTGTATATCCTCAGATTTGTTTGTGATATGTGCATACTGCAGAACAGGCTCACCCAGGGTGACAGCAGGACATTGAGTGCAGTACAGGGACATGCTAGGCACTGTATGTGATGTCAGAATGCTCATAGCATGCGCACATTGTAAATTAATCTGGTGACATACACCCAAATTCAGTAAGCATGTCCAGGCCAGGGCTAGTAACTGCGCAAGCACGGAATTACATGGGAAGATTGCCGTGACGTCAAGACTGTCATGACTATATTTAAAGAATACCATGACTTAAAGGGAACCACGAGCAGGATTTAGGGCTGTTAAGTGAACTGGGATACTGAATGCAATCATACCTTTACTTTAATGATTCCATGTTTGATTGCAGAGAACAGTCATAAAACTCCTGGAAAACAGGTCAGCAGATGATGTGTGGTAAACTGCGTCACTATTTGGGGTTTTTTTTTTCCTTCTCTGTGGGCATGACTTTTGGCTGTAAGCCAAACCCTCCTTCCCCCTTTCATCTCTACTTTCAGTTTTGTCAGGCACCCTGTCGCTGGAGTATAGTGACATTGGGCAGGAGCCAGAAACTGAAAGAGATAAGAGGGAGGAGGGTAGAGTTTGGTTTACAGCCAAAAGACATGCCCACAGAGGAGGAAAAAAAAAAACCTCCAAATAGTGATGCAGTGAGGCACATATCAATCATCTGCTGCCCTGTTTTCCAGGTGTTTTATGACAATTTTCTCTTCAATCAAACATGGAATCATTCAAGTAAAGGGATTGTATTCTGCATCCCAGTGCAACTGCCTTCACTTTATGGGTCTAAATCCTGCTGGTTGGTTCTTTTTCAGTCTTGGTATTTTTTATAAGTAGTCATGCCCCCTCACATTGCTGGGACTGTCTTGACGTCAAGGTAATCCCCCTGTAATTCCACTATTATGCAGTTACTAGCCGCAGCCCAGACATGTGTACTGAATCTGGGTATATGTGCCTGTAAGGCTCTAGCTTCACTTTATAGCCCTAAATCCTTTAGGTTGGTTCCCTTTAACTGAATTGATGTGACTGATACCAGCTGTAGCACCACTGACAGTGAAGGTACATCATGCAAATACCTAAGCATCTAAATGCTTTTTTATGATAAATACATGGATTAATTTTTTCTTTAAGCAGAACATAATTTAATTATTGATGCACATTGGATCTAAAAAACATTGGTGGTGGTTTAAAAACAAAAAAAGACATGACAGGGTCCCTTTAATTACAGAATACAGCAAATGTCATCCTGATGCGTTTGCTCTAATGGCTAATGTGAAAACTGGAATACTGTTATTCACAATGAGAGTGAAAACCAAGTATTAAAAAAATAGTTTATAATTAAAATCTGATTTAATTCATACACAATGTTCAGACTTGCTTACATTTTGTAATATCGGTTTTATTTCTGGCATAATTACTTCTATTAGAGAGGATTACTGCTTTAGGAAAAAAAATCATTTAAATTACTACCACCCTTTATTTATAGCCAATAAAGTTAATCTTATTTTCCGCTTTCTGTGTGAGTAAATTGCAGCATCTACTATGACTCTACATGTTTTCTGTTACATTATAGGGATGTTCTAATTAAAAGGTCTTTAAAATGGTTGAAAAACAAATAAAAAGCCCGTTCTGAAAAAAAGAATATGAAGGAATAAATGTGCATTTCTATCCTTAAGCACCATTTCAGTTTTTTTCTCTATATATATTTTTAGATATGTAACTTGGTTTATTGTTCTGTGTGCACTCATTTCTTCATATATCTTTACAGAAGTTAAAGCTCAGCTTTTCGGATAAAAGTTCCCTCCATAGATGTAGAGTTACGTATCTATAGCTAAGACTGGAGAAAGCTGAAAAGCATATTATTTAGCCATTATGCAGTAAGTGACTGGTCATGTAAAGGGAATCTGTCACCAACATTTTGTTATGAGAGCATCATATTCTAGGGGCAGTTACCCAGACTCCAGTGTTGTGTCACTTACTAGGCTCTATGTTGCTGTTTCAATACCAGCAGTGTTTTATCTGCAGGAGATTATCACTACAGGACTAGGTGTCATGTGCCTCCTAGTCCTCCTGCTTTGTATAACGCTGCTTCCACTACTGGTATTGTGTGTACAGATAAAGCTGTCAATCAGTGATGTGGGTGGTGTTATACAGGGCCTAGCATTCAGAGAACTGCAAGATCTGCAAATAGAAGATAGTGATTTTATCACAACTGATGCAGCCAGTAAAGTAAGTGATACGTCGCTGGAATCAGGTCTCTGCTACTACATGATAATACTATCAAACAGTGGCGTAACTACCGCAGTCGCAGCAGTCCGCGCCTGTAGGGGGGCGCACCTCCCTGCAGGGGGGCCCGTGCTTCCAGCCGCCCGCCGCAATCGCGTGTGTCCGAGGAGAGGAGGGAGGACGGGAAGTGAGCGAAGCCTCACTACCAGTAGCTGCGCCCACCCCACCTCTCCTCTTAACGGCGGGGCAGCTGACCGCGGGAGGACACAAAGGCAAGTCCACCTCCGGCTATCCACTCCCCCCCCCCGCTCCTCAACTCAGCATGGGGGCAAAAATTCCCACTAGCACAAACCCCCCCCTGCCCCCTCTCCCTGGGCTCCACAACTCTGCAGGAGGTCCAAAAGTACCACCAACACCCCCCCCCTCACCTCACCTATGGGGCCCCGGTGTAAATGCTGCACCAGGGCCCACAAGGGTGATGTTACGCCACTGCTATCAAATGACGTAGCAAAGATCTGGTGACAGATTCCCTTTAATAATGAATTTTTATTTAAATAGTTATCTCTCCATTAACCCCTTAATGACCCGTGACATCCATTTTGTATGGTGTGGATTTAGTAGCTCCACCAAATGCATACCAAGCAGACGTCACACATTTGTCTTTCAACAGTAGCAACTCAGAATTGCTGAGATCATTGCTGTTTAACCATTTAAATGCCACTGTAAATCCCTGACAGTGGCATTGAAGTGGTCTGCTTGCCAGTGCACTCATACACTTGTGCACCCTTGTGATGCATTTGCAAGCCTGTGGCAGGGCTTAATAGGTAAATGTCAAGTACACTGTAAAACGAGTGCAAGTCTAAGTCCCCTTGGGAAATTAATAAAGAAGAAATAAAAATATTAAACATATTTGTTATCATTATGTCAGTAACAGTCTGACCCGTTCACCCCAAGCAGTATGTTTATTAATCCAATCTAATGAATAACAGGCAATGCACAAGACTATCAGTGGATCGGACTCAATGATAAGACTCTGGAGAATGATTTCCGTTGGTCTGATGGCAGTCCTATGGTGAGTGTTATTATCTGATTACACACAAAGCTCCATATCTGTCCATGAGCTGTCTACGGGAGTTCAACTAAGATAAAATTGAGCATCTTTGATTAAGAATAATGCTTTCCCAAGCAATATTAAGAACGCCTGTTTACCTAATCTTACAATGATATTTAAAATTATTAAATTCCTATGATGTGTTATTTTTTTCTATGATATCATGGAAAGGGGGTAGTGTGGTGGCTTTAATGTCGTCAACACATTTGGGGACACACTAAAATATTCATTTTTCTCACAATGAGATATGGCAATCTTGGTTGTTATCAAGCCTTTAAGCTTAAAGTTAAAGTCTTTTAATAATTTACAAGCATGGTAGATACTCTCAAACTTTCATGGCCGCAAAGGCGGCGCATGCGCAGACCGTGATCCGCAGCTATTTTCTTGAAATCTGGAATTAAAGCATGTATTAGAGCTTGACAATGCATGCTGGGACATTGGTAATGGCGGTGCCCACCGGACGCTGGCACGACCCCCCTGCAGCTCATGGCTTTGTCCCCAATCCTCCATGAATCTGTAAAAACTGGCTCATGCACCACCGTTCCACCTCTGCAACCCCCCCTCGGTATAACATGGTGGGCTATGTACAAAGATGGAAGATATATGTCTCAGAATGGGTGATATGTATGATATATCAGGAGGGGCATAGATATCAGAATGGGGAATATATATATATATCAAGATGATGGACATATATACTGATTATAAGATGAACACTGGCATTATAAGACAGACCTCATTTAACATTTAAAAAAAATGTTTTCTCTTTTCTTACTCTAAATCTGGGGGTGCGTCTTATAATCCAGGCATCTTATAAAGCGAAAAATATGGTACTTCTGAAGAATCTAGCAGGAGGCTATTTGGTAACAACAACCAGATGTGGTATTTTGAGGGATGAGAGCATCAGTAATATACATTTTTAGCTAAATGATACTAGCTAGAAAGCATAATGATTTTTAATAACTGGTGCAGTAGGTGTTGATTGTGATGTTGTGATTACCCCATTAAGAGTACCACTTCAAGAACACATCGTTCAAATTGACATTAACTTGATATACAGTATATACTCCTTGACTCTGGCTGTCTGTGCATTCCTGCTTATTTGTAGAAAGAAAAATACTAAAATGATTCTGTATCATTGGCTTGGTGGTGCAGTTACCTGCACACGCAGACAGTTTTTTATGAGTCTGTCATACACAACAGCCTTGGGGTCTTCTCTATGTGACACCCCTGAGTCTTTCTTCAGAACCACCTTGCTCTAACCCTTTCCTGTCCTCATTAATCCAGATATATTTCACTTTTTTGGGGCCCAAAGACTCCCCAGGCCTCTCTTCCTTATAACCCAGTAACTTTATCCTTAGTAGTCTCTTAGGCCCATGCATTGCCCAATCTCACAGCTGTTTTACTTTCTTTTATATGCTTTCTGCATAAATACCAGAAGAAATGCCAATAACACAACCTTATATGAAGTCAAGTATACATAGTAACATAGTAACATAGTTTTTAAGGTTGAAGGAAGACTTTAAGTCCATCTAGTTCAACCCATAGCCTAACATGTTGATCCAGAGGAAGGCAAAAAAAAACCCATGTGGCAACACTAATCTCCACATTGGGGGAAAAAATTCCTTCCTGACTCCAGATACGGCAATCAGACTAATTCCCTGGATCAACGCCCTATCAAAGAATCTAGTATATATAACTGGTAATATTATAGTTTTCAAGAAAGGCATCCAGGCCCTTCTTAAATGTTAGTAGTGACTCACTCATTACAACATCATGTGGCAGAGAGTTCCATAGTCTCACTGCTCTTACAGTAAAGAATCCGCGTATGTGATTATGATTAAACCTTCTTTCCTCCAGACGTAGAGGATGCCCCCTTGTCCCAGTCTCAGGCCTAAGAGTAAAGAGATCATTAGAAAGGTCTCTGTAATGCCCCCTCATATATTTATACATTATTATAAGATCACCCCTAAGCCTTCGTTTTTCCAAGCTAAATAACCCCAAGTTTATTAACCTGTCTTGGTAATGCAGACCCCTTAGTCCTCTAATAACTTTTGTCGCTCTTCTCTGGACCCGCTCTAGTTCAGCTATGTCTTTCTTATACACCGGAGACCAGAATTGTACACAGTATTCTAAGTGTGGTCGCACTAGTGACTTGTATAGAGGTAAAATTATGTTCTCCTCATGAGCATCTATGCCTCTTTTAATACATCCCATTATTTTATTTGCCTTTGCAGCAGCTGCCTGACACTGGCCACTAAATGTGAGTTTGTCATCTACCCATACACCCAGGTCTTTTTCAGTGACAGTTTTGCCCAGTGTTTTACAATTAAGCACATAATTATACCTTTTGTTTCCTCTGCCCAAGTGCATGACTTTACATTTATCCCCATTAAAGCGCATTTGCCATTTAGCAGCCCAAGCTTCTAGTTTACATAAATCCTCCTGTAATATAAAATTGTCCTCCTCTGTATTGATTACCCTGCAGAGTTTAGTGTCATCTGCAAATATTGAGATTCTACTCTGTATGCCCCCTATAAGGTCATTAATAAATATATTAAATAGAAGCGGGCCCAACACTGACCCCTGTGGTACCCCACTGTTAACTGTGACCCATTCTGAGTGTGTTCCATTAATAACCACCCTTTGTTTCCTATCACTAAGCCAGTTCTTAACCCACTTACACATATTTTCCCCTATCCCCATTGCCCTCATTTTATGTATCAACCTTTTGTGTGGCACCGTATCAAAAGCTTTTGAAAAGTCCATATACACCACATCCACTGCATTTCCTTGGTCCAGTCCAGAACTTACTTCTTCATAGAAGCTTATTAGATTAGTTTGACAGGAACGGTCCCTCGTAAAACCATGTTGATAATGGGTCATGAGGTTATTTTTCTTCAGATACTCCAGTATAGCATCTCTTAGAAAACCCTCTAGGATTTTACCCACAGTAGAGGTTAAGCTTACTGGCCTATAATTTCCAAGTTCAGTTTTTGTCCCCTTTTTGAATATTGGCACCACATTTGCTATACGCCAGTCCTGTGGTACAGACCCTGTTATTATGGAATCTTTAAATATTAAAAATAATGGTCTATCTATGACAGTACTTAATTCCTGCAGCACTCTGGGGTGTATCCCATCTGTGCCCGGGGATTTGTCAATTTTAGTGATTTTTAGACGATGCCGTACTTCCTCTTGGGTTAAGCAGGTGACGTTTAATTGAGAATTTTTGTTATCACTGATCATATTGTCTGTCATGGGATTTTCTTGTGTAAATACTGTTGAAAAAAAGTAATTTAGCATATTTGCTTTTTCCTCATCCTCATCCACCATTTCCCCCAGACTATTTTTAAAGGGGCCATCACCATCATTTTTTAGTTTCTTACTATTTATGTAGTTAAAAAATATTTTGGGATTCTTTTTACTTTCTCTGGCAATGAGTCTCTCTGTCTCAATCTTTGCTGCCTTGATTTGCTTTTTACAAATGTTATTTAATTTTCTGTATTTATTTAATGCTTCATCACTACCTACTTGCTTTAATTCCCTAAATGCTTTCTTTTTGTCACATATTGCACTTCTTACTGCTTTATTTAGCCATAGTGGTTTCCTCCTATTTCTAGCATGCTTATTCCCATAGGGTATATATTGTGCACAGGTCCTATTCAGGATGCTAATAAACATCTCCCATTTGTGTTGTGTACTTTTATGTCTCAGGACATCGTCCCAGTTTATTGCTCTAAGATCATCTCTCAACCGTTGGAAATTTGCCTTCCTGAAGTTTAGTGTCCTTGTAGCCCCTCTACTACACGTCTTAGTAAAGGATACTTGAAAGCTTATTAAGTTATGATCACTATTACCCAAGTGACCTCCAACCCGTATATTTGATATGCGGTCTGGCCTGTTGGTTAATATTAGGTCCAGCAGTGCCCCCCTTCTTGTTGGGTCCTGAACCAGTTGTGAAAGGTAATTGTCTCTTATAGTTTTCAAAAACGTATTACCTTTGCTGGAACTGCAGGTTTCTGATCCCCAATGTATTTCAGGGTAGTTGAAGTCCCCCATAATAATGACTTCTCCCTGAGTCGCTGCTTCATCTATTTGCTTTATGAGGATATTTTCCTCCACTTCCATTATTTTTGGGGACTTATAACAAACCCCTATCAGTAATTTATTATTTTTTCCCCCTCCCCTTATCTCCACCCACAGAGACTCTACATTTCCATTAGATTCACCTATATTATCACGCAGGATGGGTTTTAAGGATGATTTTACGTATAAACATACACCTCCTCCTCGCCTATTTGTACGGTCATTTCTGAACAGACAATAGCCCTGTAAATTAACAGCCCAGTCATGGCTCTCGTCCAGCCAAGTCTCCGAAATCCCCACCATGTCATAATTATTTTCCAACAAAATCAATTCTAATTCCTCCATTTTGTTGGTGAGGCTTCTGGCATTAGTGAACATGCACTTTATGCATCTCTCTTTACCTCTATTCCTTCCTACTAGATTGACTGTTCTAACCCCACCCCCCATGCCACCCCCAATTTTATTACTTGTGCCCAGGTTACTGTTTACACTATCTTCCCCTCCTATACAATGAATACCCTCCCCCCCAATCCCTAGTTTAAACACTCCTCCAACCTTCTAGCCATTTTCTCCCCCAGCACAGCTGCACCCTCCCCATTGAGGTGCAGCCCGTCCCTAGCATAGAACCTGTAGCCAACAGAGAAGTCGGCCCAGTTCTCCAGGAACCCAAACCCCTCCTTCCTACACCAATTCCTGAGCCACTTATTTATCTCCCTAATCTCCCGTTGCCTCTCTGGTGTGGCACGTGGTACAGGCAGTATTTCAGAGAATACTACCTTGGAGGTCCTTGCCTTAAGCTTGCAGCCTAATTCCCTGAAATCATCTTTAAGGACCTTCCTCCTACCTCTAACTTTGTCATTTGTGCCAATGTGCACTATGACCGCTGGTCCTCACCAGCCCCTCCCAGTAATCTGTCAACCCGATCAGCGATGTGCCGGACTCGAGCGCCAAGTAGGCAGCACACTGTTCGACGATCCCTGTCTTTGTGACAGATTGCCCTATCTATTCCCCTAATAATTGAGTCCCCCACTACCAGCACCTGTCTGGCCTGCCCTACTCTCCTGTTTTCCCCCTTACTGGAGCAGACACTCCTCTGGCTTTCAGAGGTCATGCCCTGCTGCAGCAGTGCTATCCCTGAACTCACACCCCCCTCATCTGCCAACATAGCAAATTTATTGGGGTGTGCCAGATCAGGGCTAGCCTCCCTGGCACCCTTCCCTCTACCCCACCTTCTAACTGTCACCCAGCTAGCTACCTCATGGTCCTGAGGCTCCATAGTACCATCCTCCCCCACATCTATCCCATTGAGCAGCTGTTCAGTGAGCAGCAGACTCCTTTCCATATTGTCTATGGATCTCAGCGTTGTCAGTCGTTCATTTAGATCCAGTATCTGGGCTTCCAAATGCACAACGTAGTCACATCTCACACAGCAGTATGCACCCTCGGCCGGCTGGTCAAGGAATGCATACATGTGGCAAGATGTACACTGGATGGCATTGCCAATCATGGAGCTCATTTCCTAATGGGGATTGCACCAGACAGAAATGATAAGTAAAAAGAAATGCAAAGTATTAATAAAATACAACCAGCAATTCAGTAAGTCCTCCCTTCCAAACTCCCTTAATCCAAAGTCACTGAATCACAAGTCACACACTTACTTCTGTCGCACTTGCGCTCTGTCACACAAAGCTCGCGGTCACACTCGCTAGAGAATCAGATATAAAGAGGTTTTTTTTTTTTTTCTTTTTTCCCTTAGCAGCAAATCAGCCTGTATCTCAGTGCACTTCCAAAGGACTGGAAGCCCCAACCAGCTGCTTCTTATAAACCCTTAATTATGCACCCCCACCCTTAATTAACCCCTTGTAAGTATAGCTACACCACAGGTTTTAAGTGCAAGTAGTTAACCCTTTAACTTACAGGTAGTAAAATAGGAGTCTATACACTTGTAGAGAGAAAAGAAAGTTAAGAAAGCCCAATAAAATTAAAAAGGTAAAAAAAAAAAAAAAACAGTCAGCAATTCACACAGGTATTTGTTGCAGGATTCCCAAACACCTCCTCACTGAATCACAAGTCACACACTTACTTCTGTCGCACTTGCGCTCTGTCACACAAAGCTCGCGGTCACACTCGCTAGAGAATCAGATATAAAGAGGTTTTTTTTTTTTTTTCTTTTTTCCCTTAGCAGCAAATCAGCCTGTATCTCAGTGCACTTCCAAAGGACTGGAAGCCCCAACCAGCTGCTTCTTATAAACCCTTAATTATGCACCCCCACCCTTAATTAACCCCTTGTAAGTATAGCTACACCACAGGTTTTAAGTGCAAGTAGTTAACCCTTTAACTTACAGGTAGTAAAATAGGAGTCTATACACTTGTAGAGAGAAAAGAAAGTTAAGAAAGCCCAATAAAATTAAAAAGGTAAAAAAAAAAAAAAAACAGTCAGCAATTCACACAGGTATTTGTTGCAGGATTCCCAAACACCTCCTCACTGAATCACAAGTCACACACTTACTTCTGTCGCACTTGCGCTCTGTCACACAAAGCTCGCGGTCACACTCGCTAGAGAATCAGATATAAAGAGGTTTTTTTTTTTTTCTTTTTTCCCTTAGCAGCAAATCAGCCTGTATCTCAGTGCACTTCCAAAGGACTGGAAGCCCCAACCAGCTGCTTCTTATAAACCCTTAATTATGCACCCCCACCCTTAATTAACCCCTTGTAAGTATAGCTACACCACAGGTTTTAAGTGCAAGTAGTTAACCCTTTAACTTACAGGTAGTAAAATAGGAGTCTATACACTTGTAGAGAGAAAAGAAAGTTAAGAAAGCCCAATAAAATTAAAAAGGTAAAAAAAAAAAAAAAACAGTCAGCAATTCACACAGGTATTTGTTGCAGGATTCCCAAACACCTCCTCACTGAATCACAAGTCACACACTTACTTCTGTCGCACTTGCGCTCTGTCACACAAAGCTCGCGGTCACACTCGCTAGAGAATCAGATATAAAGAGGTTTTTTTTTTTTTCTTTTTCCCTTAGCAGCAAATCAGCCTGTATCTCAGTGCACTTCCAAAGGCTAGTATAATCCCACTTAACCGCGCTACTAGATGGTGCAGAGAAAAACTTGTATTGCCAATAGTTGACTGCAGAACAGTAGTAATGGCCCCCTCTAACTTACACTACCTACCCTGCAAGATGGCGCCCCTGCATCAATGAACAATTTAGATTTGTCACCTTAGTGGAGACAGTTCACCCCCACCATCCTTACGTCATTACGCTTCATTACATACATTGTATGGATGTTTTTTTGACAGCTACAACTTATGTTTCTCTCAACATTATTTTTGTTATGAACGTAAACACTCTCACACATGGGTTATGGAAAAAGGGAAGACATGTTAAAGGGAGATGCCACACACCTGCACCCAACTTGTCCTTGTATAAACCCTAGGCACATAACTCAACACACCACATCGGAACTGAATTGCCCTTCAGTTAAGGGTCTTACCTTATTGGGTAGCCAGAATTGTAATCCCTGCAGTGTGTTGATTTGCTTTTCTTCCACCCTCTTAAGGTTTCTGTCAGATTTTATTTGATCCGCATATTTGTACCTTTCTTTCTTATATGAATGTGTTTTAGTTTTCTCACTCTGGGTTTTTGTATCTTCCTGCACACCTTCCTTTCCCCTTATTGGCAGTGTATTGGGCCTTCACCCTAGTCCATCAGAAGATATGAGAAACCCCTTAATGGCCTTTAAGGGAGTCAGGTGCAAGGCAGTGGTTTGTGTTGAGCAATTGGGATCCTTCTATTCTGTACAGCGATTAGTTGGATGCGAGTGCGACATCTCACGTTAATAGGTCTTCCCTTTTTCCATTACCTATGTGTGAGAGTGTTTAGGTTCATAACAGTTTAGTCTATTGCTTATTTTTGTTTCCTCGGGAAAAGCTAGAACAAAAGACTGAACTATAAGGGCCAACAGACAGCAATGAACATTTTATAGAAAAAACCCAATGTCGTGTTAACAGTGCCTGAAGACATCAGCTATAGTATAAGCTTAATGTAACCTACTGATGATAATAATAAAATAACCTTCTGCAGCCTGGTTAATATTCTACAAATGGGTTGCCTTACATTTTACTTAAATACAATTTAGTTTTCCTCCTCCCAGCTTTAATAAAATGCTTTGGTTTTTTTGCTACCAGCTTTATGAAAATTGGAGACCAAACCAACCCGATAACTTTTTTGCTACTGGAGAAGACTGTGTGGTGATGATCTGGCATGAGAGAGGAGAATGGAATGATGTCCCCTGCAACTACCACCTTCCTTTCACATGCAAGAAGGGAACAGGTACTGATTATCTGAAAATGAACAAATATGCAAATAAAATGCAATGCAAGGGTATGTGCACATGGTTTTTATTGATGGGCTTTTTGTAGAATGTCCACTTCAAAAGGCGCCTGAAAAATTGTAGAAAGCCATTAAAATAATGTTGTGTATAGCAACCAAGCAGATTATAACTGTTTTTTTCTATGCACCAATGGGCTGTCATTATAGAGGAGATAATTAATGAGATGCAAAGCTATATATGATGCTATATAAATAAATAAATAATCATAATAATAATAATAATGCAAAGTAAATTCATGTTAAATTTTTGGTCAATTTAAACCATTTGTTATTTGATTAATCTGAATCTGGATAGCGAGAGGACGTCACAGCTCACAGGTTTGAAATATAGGGAGAAATTGATGTAAGACATAAAGATTGTGTGTCTGCGACAGCATAGCTATGTGGAACAGTCACCATTCATTTATCTACCGCTCTATCTGTTGAGGTCACTTTGAAATTACTAATGCTGTGTTCCTTTGAAGAGCTAGTAATCACTTGGTACAGTACTTTACACCTTTATTTCATGGCAAATAAAGTACCTGTGATTTGTAGCAAATGAAACTTCTTTGAGAAATTGGAATTTTAAAATATTCCCACTTCTCTAGCTGCCAAACATCATTTTTGGCAGTCCATAGTTGACCAGCTACTAATGTAAAGAGACTCCAGCTACCAGTATAAGAGCCTCCTGATGGCGCTATGGCAAAAATCTGAGAAAAAATAAGGTTGAGCTTTGGGAAAGGGTGTCTTCAGGAGTCGGCACATAAAATTCAGGATAGTACAAGGCAAATCCCAGTAAGTTTCGAAGCTCCCAAAAATATTTGAGACCACTTCTTCATCCCAGACAATGTGTGTCCGGCACCGATCACAAGTTAGATAAACCGTAAGTGTCCAGAAGCTTAAACCCCCTTAACTTCATTTATTCACTTGGTTATTTGTTACATTTATAAAATCTGCTTTTTGACCACTTCTTAAATCAGGGGTGGGGAACCTCAGGCCCTAGGGCCGCATCCTCGATTACCTTTTTATGTGGCCCCCGGCAGATTCCTGGGGACTGCAGTGCTTGGGCAGGAAGCCATGTTTTGCTGACTGCCTGCCATCTAAATCCAGCTCCCCAGTGATCTCTATGCCCCATCCTCAGCCTCCTCAGTGATGTATACACCCCCCGCCTCTCCTTAGGTGTCTATGGCTCTAACAATCTGGAAAATCAGTTGAGAAGCAACATGATCAATAACACCTAACATAATAGCCACACCAAAGAGCAGCAGCTACACCCATCACAGTAGGTCTGAGTCGATTGTTCAACCAAATATGTCGGGCAATTTTCAAGTTGATAATTTAGTGCGGCCCTCGATGGATGGTAGACATTTCCAAATGGTTCTTGGCCGAAAAAGTTTCCCTACTCCAGTCTTAAATAGACTAGTAAGGAGATATATATTTTGTGTATCCTATAATAAATTCGACATATGAAAAGGGGTGTTGTTTGGGCATATGTTTTCTTTATTTACCATTTTATAACTATTTTCCTGTTTTGCATTTTAAAAAGTAAAATACAAAGTAAACCACCAAAATATGTAAATAAAAAAGCCGAGAAGCCAGCGCTGCTTATGGTCAGCATGCAGTACAAAAAGTGCATATGCACATATTAATTTCTAACTGTACTTTAAAATTGAGATATTTAGCAAACAATTGATCAATTAATTGAGCCACCCTGCCACTTCAAGGCAATCTCAAATAGTGCTGTCCTTCTCTATGGTTTTTATACATGTTGTGCCTTACAGCCTCCTAAATACATTAAAAGCCGGACTAGGTCAGCTAGAGGTCAGCTAGTCTGAAATGCCCCCTGCTGGTATTAGTAGCTCTCTGTCTTTATATATTGTATATTGAGAGCCTGGTGTGGGTGGGGGTAGCTTTCCAAGAACTGCTACATGGCTAAATGGCTAAATCTAAATATTCTTATTGAGAACAACTGCACCCAGTAATGTAAGTGATTCATAGTTGGATTCAGAGTCTCCTTGCCTACAACATGCTGCTCTCAGATGAGGCAGCAAAAACCAGCTAATGGATTCACTTAAAGAGCAATTAAAGTGGAGCAGCCGAAAATTTACAGCCATGACTGTTAATGGAGCAGCAGTAATTTCTTGTGGGTACTTTCTCATTATTTGCTTTCCTGTAGCCTCCTACAAAAAGGAAAGTCTTGTGCCACTTTTTAATGAAATAACATGTTTTGTTTAAGCAAAATCCTCTTCAACATTGTTGCTAAGCACCGAAAACTCAGAAAAGCACAGAATGGTATATAAATATGCTGGGCAAGGGTAATCCAGGGAGGTATAATAGGGAGACTTTGTATAATTATTTACAAAAAAATTAATTAAGATGGCTATTATTTATAGTACAGTACCAGTTCAATGGCAGCCTGGGAAGTGTTTGACTTAGCTTTCCATGGTTGGCACAGTAAAGGGAGGCAGCTTCAATGTGAGCCTAGCAACCAAATGTGGGGAATATACAGTATGTGAAACAAGAATCTGCATCTTGTTGCTTGCCTTATACTGCTCTACAATTGTAATATTTTATTTTTAGAAAATATAATTATACAGCATATTAATAAATACATTGATAAAAATAATACTTCATTTAGAAGACATTTTGCTAAGTCCTAGATCAGGGGTGCATAATCAATTTGATCACATTGCTATACTGAACCAATCTCCACAAAAAAGTACAAAAGTACATTAATACATTATAAAAACCACCATCAGTACATTAATACATCACCTGAAGCACATTTTAAGTATTTGAGAAGGATTTGGAGAGTTTCTGCTCAATCTCTGCTCCCAAAAATTCAGCGTGAACAAATGCTAATTTAAACTGAATTTTTGGAGCAGAAACTCAAGAAATCCTTTTCATAAAAATGGTCAAAACCTAGAGATTTAAGATTGTTTTAACATAGCCATATAACTTTTGTTGTATTGCTATATTTCTAGAAGATCAGAACCACCATCAGTACATTAATGCAGTGCCACAACCACTGTCAGTACATGTATACAGCACCAAGCATAGTGCACTGATAAATAGCAATATTTTGTCAGCCCTATATACAATTGAATTGCTTGAACCTACAATTCCCAGTATGTTCCTAACAATGGTAAGGAAATGCTAGGAGTTGCTGTTACCAGTCATCATCAGACAGTGGACCATAAGGAACCTCAGTATTCACGAGACATAGTGGGTGTCACAAAAAAATATTTACATCATTTTATGTCATTTCATCCCTTTTGTCTTTATATAGTACAGATGCCATGATGAGTTTCATACCCAGAACTCGTCTATGCAAATTTCCCTCCTCTCCACCTTGTGCAGCACATTCCAACATGATTCCCTTAAAAATAAAAGTATCAATATACTGACAATAAATAAAAATATCTCACATGCTACTCCCCTAATGATTGCCCCCAAACATGCTTTCTGCATAAAATATCCCTCGCCACATTGCCCCTCTGTATAACATGCCCCCCACACTGACCAGCTCCATATTGTTCCCCCACACTGCCCCTCTCCATAATATACCCCGTACACTGCCTCTCTTCATAATGTCATCCCCCCAGACTGCGTAGCCCCATAATATCCCCACACACTGCCTCTCTCCATAATATTCTAGCATTCTTCCCCTCTCCATAGTATCTCCCCAACACTGCTCTTATTCATACTATCCCCCTCACACTGTGCCTCTCCATAATATCTCTCCACACTTCCCCTCTCCACGATACTCCCCCACACTGAGCCACTCCATCATTTCATCACATTCCCACTGTCCAAAATATCTCCTCAAACTGCTAATTTCCATAATACTCTTCTCATGCCCCACTGGCCCTCACTGTGTTGTTCCCCAGTTTACAATATCTCCCTATAGTGTGTGCACCTTGGCACACATTTAATCTTCAGGTCCTTCACGGAGCGCTTCCCAGGGCTGACATATCCGCTGCTTGTGCGGCGTCACAAGCAGCATGATGAGGTCAGCAGCGTGAAGACCTCTTCATGCTGATGTGCAGCAGGGGCTGACAAGCTCTCTCCTGCTCTGCCCTAGTACCAACGCTCAGGTTTTCAAATGTATTCATGTCTAAGGGCCCTTTCACATCAGCGTTTTTTGAAATTCGCGGCAGATGCAGTGAAAAAACCGCATCTGCCGCGATTACCGCATACCGGCTGCACTTGCGGCGCGGTTGCGGTAAACGCCATACTATGTATAGGCGAACTTGTGGCAGGTGCGGCAAGTGCGGTTTTGGCACTTGCGGCAGGTGCGGCCGCGAAAAAAAATACTGTCAGCCGTGGGTTTTTTCGCGGCCGCACCTGCCGCAAGTGCCAAAACCGCACTTGCCGCACCTGCCGCAAGTCCGCCTATACATAGTATGGCGTTTACCGCAACTGCGCCGCAACCGCGCCACAAGTGCAGTCGGTATGCGGTAATCGCGGCAGATGCGTTTTTTTCACCGCATCTGCCGCGATTTGAAAAAAACGCTGATGTGAAAGGGCCCTAAGAGACCTAAATACATTTGAATATTAAAAGCAGACAATGGCATCTGCTAGACAGGTCAGCAAAACCTCTAGCGGGCCGCATGCGGCCCACAGGCTATATGTTGTAGATATATTATATATTTCAAAACAGTATTACACTAGTAACAGCACATAGAAACTTGGACTACAATTCTTTAGAACACCACTCCAGCATTTTGTTTTTTTTTCAGTGCTGGAGTAATGTTATTAATGTAAAGTTTCTGCCCCCTGTATTATACCACCCACTGCCATCTTCACCTTGCAGTGCCATCTTATGATTGCAACTTCTGACTGGCCAGAAGTCAGAAGTAACGGTCACAGCCTTGCCTAGGTTCCCCATCCATTCTCAGCAATAGTGACTAATGTGTCCCATTTTCAGGTGCCTGGAAGAGGACGCACAGGGACCAGTGGGGGACCCAGGTAGCACTGGAAAATCTTTCATTTTTTCCAGTGCATGTAATCAATAGATGGTAGGAATAATAATTGTTGAAGTATTACTCCTGAAAAGGGTCTGCCAATGCTATCAAGACAATACTCATATTATCATAAATAAAAAGCTAAATCCATGCCCCTTTGTCTTTTATCTGACAATGCACAAAAAGCCTTTGACAGGGTACATTTGGGGTTCATGAGAGAAGCTCAACGATATATAGGCATTGGCCAACATTTTCTTGCAAATAATCTTTTCCTTATACACAGGCCCCACAGCTTACATTAGAGTCAAAGGATCCTTATCCTCTCCGATTGGGATTCAAAATGGGACTACACAATGGTGCCCACCTCTCTCTCGACTAGAAGCCATAGTAATGGAACATTTAGCTTATGCCATCAAAAATGACATCAACATACATCATAATAATATAGGTTCACTATAAAACAGCTTAGTATGCTGACAACCTCCTCTTAAATATCTCACAGAGGAAAATGTAATGTGAAAAAAGCTATTAACCTGCAGATGTGGGGTTAAGCAGTAGGCTAATAGCAATCTGACACTGTGTTACTAACACATTGTAAGCTCTGTTGCCTGGAGGAAATGAACTTTATTTCTCCATGCATACACTGGCATTTAGTCATAGGGCGCACCCAGCGCAGTTTCAATCACCGCTTAGTGCATAGTGGCTAGGCACTGTAACCACACCCGCTTCACTAACTGACAGCCGACTCAGCATTGCATCAATTCAAAGCCGGCCGTCTGTGCCAGGGGTGGGGTTACAGCCACCAGACACTATGCACATAACGGTGGCTGAAACCACGCCGGCTGCATCCATACGACTGAAATTCTGATGCTTCTGCGAGGAATAAAGTTGATCCCGGGCTCAAATGACAACCCATCGGATACTAATGACCATGTCACAGGTGCACCGATTGGTGCAGGCAATGACACATCCTCCTGCTGACGTTTGTTAAATTCCACAGTCAGAGATTGACAGTAATAAAGATAAAGGAGACAAACACGAGGCGCAATAGTGCCCTATCAATATGGCAAAAGTTTTCACACAGGTCACAATGATGGTGCACTCACCTTTTCTAGTTGTGTGCACCCACAACTAGTTTAAATCGCATGTAGTACAAAAAGCTGCTGCAGGACTTCCACCTCCACGTAACACGTGTAGAAATATCTGGATCCAGGGATGGTGTATCACAGTCCGCGCTGCTTGAAATGAACACTCAAAGAGTCTAGGATAAAAGACCCCCCTTCTTACTTTATTTGCCTACGCGTTTCAATCCTATTCCCAGCATCGTCATCAGGGCATTCCCTGATGACGATGCTGGGAATAGCATTGAAACGCGTAGGAAAATAAAGTAAGAAGGGGGGTCTTTTATCCTAGACTCTTTGAATGTTCATTTCAAGCAGCGCGGACTGTGATACACCATCCCTGGATCCAGAGATTGACAGTGGGAGTTAACTGATTAAAATCCATGGACAGATCTCCTATCCACCCATGGCTGTTAGAGACACATTTTAAAGACAATGTCCCCATGCTATGCTTCATACTTGCAGCAGGGCCACCGCCTTACCACCGCAGCCCGGTCACAGGCCTCCTATCCCCTCCAAGGGCATCCACAAGGTCGTCTGTGATCTCTTGCTTCCTGGGCCTGTGCACACTGCATAGGTCTGCCAACAATGCACCTAAGGCTCGCAGCAGTGCTCCTACCCTAAATCTAAAAGGCCAATGCACTATTTTCAGTAAATACCACTCAGCATATGGCTGATTAGCACTGGGTATTTAAGGCATCATACCACTAGGTCAATGCTTTTAGTTAGTTTAGCCTATGTCTGGCTAGCTAGTTGTCAGATCCTGTGCTCTTTCCACTCCCTGTCCCTGAGTCTTACCTTTCCATATCTGTCTGCTCCTACCTAGTACAGTCCCTGCCTACCTGCCTACAACAGTGTTCTTACCCTTGTCTGTCCCTGGGTTGTCTGCCCACCGTACCAGAGCCTGAGCCCTCCATATCGGAGACTGTGCCTTCCCTATCTGCTATTGCCACCCTAGCTGCACCTGCAATCCCAGACATTGTACTTGAGTTCGCTCCTGAGTCCGTACTTGCCCTGGGAGTTAGCTTCCACAGCTCACCCTGTTGTCCAGTGGGTTTACACCCAAACTTTCGCCCCCCCCCCCCACCCGGAAAGACAGAGGGAAAGATGCATCAAAGGAAGAGAGAAAACATTACATGTTTACTTCATATGTCGTGAATGGGTTTACACCACTTTTCTCCAATCCATCTTTTTTATCCTGGATACATCAAAGAATCCATTCTTGGGTGGATAGCTATGGAGGACACCAACTTCCATGAATTACTTAATGACTAGCATATCATCATATAATGCTTTAAAGCTTATTTTCCAACCAAAAAACTTTTCTGGTCTGAATACTCAAAAATTACGGTACATTATTTTTTTAAACACTTAGAGAATTGATTGTTCATTTCAGTTCATTCCTACCTCTTTTTGAAAGATACGTTTACAAGAGTCTCCACCTAGACATGAAATCTCATTGATTTAACACTTTTCGGTTAGAGAGGGAAGCCTAATAGTTAGGCCTGGCCACTACTATATCTGACTGACAGAAAGCATTTTTATTCAGACACAAACTCTCTGCTGCTTTTCATGCTCTGGAGAAGAATTCCAAAATTCTAACAAGATGGTACATTCGCCCATTCAAGCTTCACACAATTTTTCCCTCCATTTCCTTTTTATCCATGACACACGCTGGTGATTTAAACAGGAAGAGGGCACTATGCTTTATATATGGTGAAGTTGTGGCAAGATTAAGCCCTCTAAACCTGAAACCTGAAGACCCACCTCTTCCGCCAAGCTTACAACCTGCAATGAGAATCAGTCCATCGCACTACCCCCTCCTACGGTATCCCCTCCGGTCCCCCGTAGACTGTGAGCCCTCATAGACAGGGTCCTATCCCCTCCTGTTTCTGTTTGTCCGGACTACATGATTATATTGAACTTGTCCTCATCTACCCCTTATCATGTAAAGCACAATGGAATCTAATGGCACTATATAAATAAATAATAATAATTCTAGAAGAAGTGTTTTTAATAGGCCATCAAATTACTGGGTGCAGTGTTGGTAGCCCTTTTATCCATCCTACCCTCATCAATGAGCTACTTCTGTTTAACAGCACCATGTTCAGTGATTCCACAACATTGCGGTTCAGTTCTGCCTACTATAGCCAAATAGTATACAAAAATGGAAATATATGCTGGATGGAGGAACTTTCTGCAGAAAGTTCTGGTCAAACTGATACATTTCTATTTCCAACAATTTTTATTCGGGTTTTAAAAGTTTTACAGGAAAGGAAAAAAAGGAAATTAGCAACACAAAAATAAATACACATTATATATGGGGAGATGGGAAAGGAGGGTAGGAAGGAATTTAAAGATTTATTGACGGGAAGGATACGAGAGGAGAAAGGGAAAGTAAGGGAAAAGTTACCCTTTACAGAAAAGAGAAGACTGACAAATTTAACACAAATACTTACAATGTTTCTGTTTCTTATTAGTAAGTTACTTAAGGTCTAATGCTACTAATAGCTTAGTGTGTATTAGTCCAAAGGTAAAACGTTGCTTAGTCTGTAAACATTCTAGTGAAGTACCTTATTAATATGATGTTGATAAGTCCAGCCCTAATGATGTTGGAGGCTTGATCAGTATTCATCCAAAAGAAGTTGCTTAGTGTTTGTATCCAATAAGTTGTTGATAAGTTCAGTACTGATATTGTAGTTGCTCCATCCGTTGTAGTCTGAAAAAAGTTGCTTAGTCTTTATAAACCTATAAGAAAAAAAGAAAACCTAGAAAAAAAAACATGTTATTATTTTTCTATCTACTGGCTAACACGGTACAAACGTATATTTACCTTTCCTTTCTGATGTCATTCACTACTTTATTTCGGTCCTGTGTGGTCAATATGTGCAACTATTTATCATCTATTATTATGTGTTCTTATATTTATATAAAAAATTCATTTCAATAAACATAAATTGAATAGAACAGAATGCCTAATGATAACATAAGTCATATTCTCTTTCCTCTCTTTCTTCTCAAGTGGCTTGTAATGATCCTCCAGTGGTGGAGAATGCTTATACATTAGGAAAAAGGAAGGAGCGATATGAAATCAGCTCATTAGTCCGGTACCAATGTAACCAAGGTCTCCTACAGCGTCACGTTCCTATAATTCGGTGCCTACCAAGTGGGCAGTGGGAAGCCCCTAGAATACAGTGCATAGACCGTAAGTGTCCCTGGGAACTATTAATTGTTGTGAATAATTATTATACTCTGATTTCTGTACACGACCTAATGATTCTATGATTATTCCTGCTAATGGGAGGTAGCACAAAATGATGCCAGGCACTGTTACTTATTTAAATTCAATCTATTTCTTATTCTATATGATCATAACAAAACGTAAGTGAATACATCTTATACATTGCTATGGCACTGTAGTATTAAATACAATATTCATAGTTTGAGTCATTAATACTACTGTATAGTTAAAGGTAAGTGAAGAATAAGGGAATGATAATATGCTGACATCGCTGGATGATTATCTTGTATCTAAGCCAACAACTCTCTGGTGTAAATTCTCATACATTTTTTGATTTAAATGTTTTAGTTGTTTAATATCCAAACTATTAGAATAGATCCTCTACCGGGTACTTAACCATGTGATGACCACTTTGTTTCTCCTGTGCTTGGTATCCAAGAATACAAAAGTATAGGGAAATAAGAACCAGAGGTTTCATGTTAGACATCAATAGCTTTTGGATCGTACAGTTGAAGAGCACATTAGTAGAGTGAGGATGTAAGGATCCGATCACACAAATTGTAAAAAAGGAAAATCTACTCTATTATTCCCCACTGAGACTGGAGTTTACATAAATGATTTATATAAAGTCTATTCAAAATGGTTTTTTTTTTATGTATATATGCTAAGGTCATTGGTGATTTCTCTGATATATAACTATTAATTCCTTAAAGCACCACTACAGCCATTTTTATTGCACCACTGGAGAGATTCTTTAAATCCAAGTCCCCTGTGTAATACTCACCTTCCGTCGGTTTCTTCTTTTATCACCACTACTCCACTTGGTCTCATGGAGCGCGCTAGAGGTCACTTTTCAATACAATTCTATGAGGCCTCATTCTGGTCTTGTTCTGGCTCTCATAGAGATGGATTAAGTGCTTTGAAGTAAACTTCTGACTTCCAAACAATCAGACTTTATGGTGACAAGGGCTGGCGCCACGGGACCAGAGCAGCATCAGTAAAAGATGATCCCGCTGGACGGTGAGAACACACCCAGCAGCAATGGGCTCAAAAAAATGCTGAAGTGGTGCGTTAAAGGGAGTCTGTTAGCGAAAAATTACCGTTCCTAGCAAGCACAGGCGCTCAGTGTGGCCTTCATGTGGTTAAGCAAGTCATGCACCTTTTCACTTGTTTGTCATTTATATCTGCTCTTCTTACGATCTTTTTCCTCCTGTTATGTATTTTGCAGATTTGCTGGAAGAGATAGATAGATAGATACCAAGATATATAGCAGACTCCAAAAAATTCAAAGGGAATAAGATAGAAGAGTCTATTAGCCATATGGATGGCACCCATATGGGCCCTCAAATAAAGTCTCTTTAATATTTAAAAAATTGAGTGATGCCTCTATTTATGGTACATATTATTGGACTAGGGGTATAGTCTTTTTGTAGATTTGCAACCAATTTTTCATTAAGTTGAGTGCTTTCTATTTTTGATTAGAGATAGATATATAAGTAGAAATACAGTGAAGTGCACCAATCTTGAGCAATTTTGGGTGCAATGTCTATGTTTGATAGAGATAGATCAAAGTTTCATTCAACAAAAACTTGATAGTACGATGTAATACTTCCTGAGTCATGCAATTGTCCAATGCATAATGTATAGAAGGAAAAAATCAGGCAGCACTCCAGTTCCAGGCAGAAAAAATGTGGCTTAATCCAGCACGCAGTGGTGCAACGTTTCGACCTTACAACATGTCTTTGTCAAGTACTTAACAAAGAGTGTTGTAATTGAAACGTTTACCACTGCTTGCTGGGTATTACAGCCTTCATTTTTTCTGCCTGATTTTTAGGTTTGCTCTGGTTTTTCCCTGATTTTTGTTAATTATTAATCCTGACGATTGGATTACAGCTAACAATGAGATTTGAAGCTTAAAAAATTTGTGGTTTTTTATATTGGTTTTCAGTTTTTCATAGTTTCCACCTTTTCAATAGAAACAAGTACTCAATTTTGAGCGTATGTTCCAGCGGTTCCATTCAAATGCACTAAAAATTTTAAAACGCTAGCAAACGCCATTAAAAACCCACTAAGTCTAAAGTAATAAATGGAAACCTTCCATAACGTATAAAAACGGATGGACCCTGGTGGTCAGAAACTCAGGGTTCTGCAGTCTCCACACTTTCAACAATCCTGTGAACCCAGAACGACATATGTGACAATTAGACATGGTCCAAAGCATGGGTTGATGCCTGGACTATCTGCCTGAGTTTTAATTGTATTGGTATATGACGATGGATGATGAAACAGATTGTCAATAGTGTATAAGTAACCTAGAATTGTAGTATAGTATATTAATAGTTTAATGCAGTTTAAGTTCACTTATACTTTTTTATATTGATACAAGATGACATGAATCCATGGTTCTTAGAATTGTACTGTTTCGTCCAGCATTTAATACCAGCTACATTACAGATACAAAGAAAAGACCAGATTGATGAGAAATCACTAGTAGAGATACAGAAACAGCATAAGAGAAAAGATAATAAAAAATATTGAAAGAACATTTATGTTAACAATGTAATTTTATGTTGATTAATAATGGATATTATAATAGATTAATTTTGAGATTCAGTAAGTTAAACCTAAGTCGATATTAATAAGACAAGACAAAGCAAATAGGTTTCATGCTATTTTCTATGTCAAGTAGTGCCTTTTGGATCACTTACCTTTCCTAAGAGGAGCAAGACTTGATCGAATAAACAAGCAGTGAAGCCAAAACACACTCATTGCTTAAAAAAAAATAAAATATTGTAAATATTTTTATTTAAACCAGTGTCATCTTTTTATTAAAAAAATATAAAGAGTTTATATAAGATGCAACATTAAGACTTAAATAAAAAAATTGAAAAAGCTAAATTAATTAGATGGTACAAATGGGGTCAAGAATTGAAGAGGGATGCACGTTGTGCTTGTACTAATGGAGGTGAAAGAGTTAATGACAGTAAAAGGCATGTGCTACCATAAAGCCTTCTCCCCTGCCTTCAAAGTTTTAAGGTATGTCTAAACCTGGTGGATTGTCATAATCTGTATAACTTATAGAATTAAACTTACTTCCAGGGCTCCCTTATTAAAAATTAAATATGGCTAATACTACTTCTTAAAACTTTTATTAAAAATATAATATGTGAAAAATGTGCACGTACCAAATTAGATACAAGGGATTATGTAGAAACTTAGTTAAGGAATGTCAAAATAGTGTTTTAACTAATGGTGTCCAAATTCAAGCATTAGGCAATTTCAATGTTGTTTTTTCCATAAAGTATACATGCGTCATTACCCAAAGTTACTTGATGACCATGTCTTTATTATGCCTGGTCTTGGGTATTGCTTCTATCTACGACCATAGAGATAAACTTGACTTTTCCAGGAGGCTTCCTACCTATAGACGATTCACTCATGCATGGCCTAATGCTGCTCATCTAAAAAGTTTTTTTTACGTCATATGTTTAAGTATGCTCTGAAATATTTGCACACACATTATATACTAATTCTGCACTTATGTAACAATGCACTTAACTAGTCTTAAGCAATTAAAAAGAGTCGTTATTGCAGATCTGCTTCTAAGCATTTATGCAAATCATTAGATTTTGTTTCTTTTCCTAAGTATAGATGCGTCATTTGGACAAAGCAATGTCGTTGTGACACATCCTTTATTTATCTCTGTTAATAGATGCTATGCTTCCTATCTACGCTAGTGTTATGTTGGCAGATTATTACGTTACTCTTCGGATAGAGCTTGGCATGCCCTGTAATGTGCAAATCTATTGGACCACTGGGACACCCTGTGGATTTGTGAAATGCTTGACAGATGCATCTGTGTCTCATACATCATCCATAGCCTTGAATGCAAGATTTTTATCTATAACACACCTGAAAGCAATGATATGTTCTCCCAATTAGCTGAATGCCATCTGCAGTGGGGCCTACTATAGCTACCGCTCTATAGTAGGGCGAGGACTATTATTATTATACCGTGGACAGATTTTCTGAATCATGATGACATACTCCACCGTCACTCTGCTTCCCCTGCATTGCCAGCTGTGCCTGTGTCTCTTTGATAGAAGAACCTCATGACTCCCCGTAGTAGGACTGAAACAGTTTGCTTCCATTTCCCCACCTTTGCTCCGGGGACCGTGCAGTGCATGATGTTTCCGTGCACCTATTTATATTAAAAATAATGTAATGTTATTAAAATACAATAATTGGAATACTAAGTTCTAATTTTTATTTAAATGAAGTTGCAATATTCTCCTAGGATTCTGGAGGAGCCTCTGTGTGTAATGTCAGGTACAACATTTTCTATATTTTTTTTGTAAAAAGCAAAAACAAATATTTTATAAATCGTGCATAGAGAGAAGACAGAGTAAAGAATGTGTAACATCAGGAAAAAAAAACATTGTGAAATGTGTATAATAAAAAAGCAAAACCTGTTGTATTTTATTCTGCTGGATTTGCAGTGGTATCTTTGGATGAATGCGTGAATATGGTGCCAGCCGAAGGTGTGTGAGTACTGTGTGTCTACTGATGAGTGACTTACAAACTTTGATACAAAGGCTTAGTGTCCTGGCCGAGCCCAAGTGTTTTCCTTCCAGTAAGAGGTGATACTTGTCTATTTATGGCCATCCGCAAATAGGAAAAAAAAAATGGTTATTTCCCGAAAATATTCAATTTATATTTGGCTTCTGATCAGCTTGGTAAACCATGTGAAGTCAAATTAGATATTAGACGGCAAATCCTATAATAAATATGTTTACAAAAAGTTAACTAAAAATAAACTTTAAAATGTAATTTCCAAACTTGGAAATAAAAATAGTTTGCAAATTATTGTCATTCAGTTTTATCTGCCTCCTTGTGGTGTAAGCAGTGGTGTAACTAAAACAGCTGCAGGGGTTCCAGTAGCATCTGGGCCCTGCAGCCAAGGGGGCCCCAAAAGTCCCTTTGGCCTATAGAAAAAGACTATTGCTATTAAAGATTTGCAATAATTGGGGGCCCCTTTGGATATTTTGCATTGGGGTCCATAAGCTTCAAGTTACGCCACTGGGTATAAGCATTTGCTTTATGGAACTCAAGTGCATTTGGACTCTCGCTACAATAAGACTTGGTCAGCATCGGCCACTGCTTGTTATTCATTTAATAATGCTTTTTCGTTGACCCATAATACTGCAGATGATTTGTACGTATCCGACGTACCCTCAAAACACTCTTCACAAAATTCATACACTGAAAGCCAATGGATTTATGATAGGAGCAATAAACCAATATTAGTACAATTTAGCGTTGTCCAAAGAAGTCTTTGCACTGTACTCTGTACCATGTAACACCTATGAAATAAAGCACTGAGCCAATAAAACATACATTTTCTATTTTTTTCAGTTATTTCACTGATGTTACGACCACCAGAGACTTGCCTTCAATGCTTGTCCTACAATGGTGATATGTGCTTCAATACTAGCCAATGATCACCCGGGCAGAACCTATGGGTGATTCTGGACTCATTACAAAGGGCACTCAATTTAATAAAATCTACTAAATCATATATATGAATGTATAAATTTGTTGAGTGCAGGCTAATGGAAGAGGCTTTGCCTGAAACAATAAATACTAGATTGTGCAGTGTTTAGTGAGTTAGGGTACCATCACACTTGGCGACACACCAGCAATCCCGACAGCGATATGACCTGCTAGGGATCACTGGTGTGTCGCTGTCGGGATCGCTGGTGGGTTGTCAAACAGTCAGATCTCAACAGCGATGCAACAATGATCCGGAATGATACGGAGGTCGTTGGGACCCAGTTTCTCAGATCTGTAGTATTGAGGTCGTTGGTCGCTGTCCTTGTCAAACACACCGATGCATGCTGCCCAGCGAGACCCCAACGATCAAAAAATGGTCCAGGCGGCTCTGACATGACCAGCGATCTCACAGCAGGGGCTTGGTCGCTGCTAAGTGTCAAACATAGCGAGATCACTGGCGAGGTCGCTGTTGCATCACCAAACTTGTGGCTTAGCAGCGATCTCACTTAGTGTGATGGGGCTTTACAAAATGCAGAAAAGTCTTTCTGTAGCAAATGTGTGACGATAGCGAGCAATTATAGTACGTACTGTCTTACAATACGTAATGGAGAGTGAGTCACGCATACAGCTGTAATAGAGGCAATGTCTGTGAGAGGAGAGAGGATATGATTAGAGATTAGTGAACCTGTTCGGGGCTGGAGTTCCGGGGAATTCTGTCTTCTAAGTGCTGGAGCCAGAACCCCTGTGCTCCAGTATGATGAATAGACGAGCCTTGGGGTTAAATCCTGCGTTATTTTCTGTAGTTTGGTAGGAAAATAAAAAAAAGGTAAAAACATCTTCCCCTGAAGTCTTCTGCTTATGGCTAGCTGTATATGGGTGGAGAGCCGAACAGCCAATCAGTGACTTCTGGGGACTTACGGGGTCATATGTGGGTCCCAAACAGGCAGCATCCAAACCCAAACATCCAGACATTCACTCATCTCTAGATATGATGAACAGTAGTCCTTGGCATAACAATCATGCCACAGAAAATCCTGGCAGCACAGAGCTGGGCGAAATTATTAAAGTGATAAATTGTGTATTTATCCGTGGTGGCATTCAGGCACATATAGCATGTAGATATGGTTCTAAAATTTTGTAAGCTTGGAAAATCTGTTGAAGTTTATGGTACCATATTTTTGTGAAAACAAGCACTGGAAACATTGTAAAATGTTGTTCTGCTGTGGGTCATCCAGATTTCTATGTATTGAACCACCTATTGCCAGCCATTTATGGCACATATCTGCCTTTTAGTTACAGCAAGTTATTAAGAAAGTCCAAATGAATTAAATTAAAATAAAATAATAATTATCATCAGAAGGAAACAGCCATGAGATGGTGATAGTGTATTACAGTGTATCATACTAAAATGCACTAGATATTAAAAGGTTTTTTCCTTGAACAAAGTTCATTGTAATGTTTATTTTATTCAATAGATATAGAAATAATAATAAATCACACATTTGTAAGCATTTTATTAAAATATATATGTCCTTGGCCGTGTCCCGCCCCCTGATGCGAGCTCATGCTGTGAGCTCGCATTCTCCCCCACACATCTCAGGTGATCTCATCAGTTGAAATGTGTAGCTAACACCACCAATCGGATCAGCAATCCAATCGGTTGTGTTACCTCTTTGGATCTCAATCACTGACAGTGCAATCCAAAGGTCCGCGGCAAGGATCATGCTTCTCCAAGCTGTGATTGGACGTCCCGTGATACGATCAAGGGATCTCCATTTGTTACCTAGACAGCCCAGGGTCCTCTGATGACCTCAGAAGCAGTACTGAATCACTTCCTGCTGGCGTTCTCCTAGTGAGGTCACCAGCAGAAAGTGATCATTTCTCCTACCTAGAGAGATGCAAAAGCAAGTCGCTAGATAGGAGAAGTGATCAGTGTATTGCAGCACTGAGGCCAAGTAAAAGAAAAATAATTTAAAAAAAGTGAAAAAAAAAACACAAAAGTTCAAATCATCCCCCTTTTGCCCCATTGAAAATAAAACTGTTAAAAAATTAAAAAAATATACACACATTTGGTACCGCCACATTCAGAAAGAAAATGGGGGAGACAGCCCATAGCTGTCTGCTTTACCTGCACTGAGAATCAAAAATACATAGTATAATATTTTTACACTACTATATGTGTGACGGACCCAACAGCCAATCACAGACATTGTCGCAAAGAATAGGCACCTGCTGGAGTAAGCTGAAACCCGTTCATATATTCTACCATACTAGAATGTATGGGCTAATTGCAGATTACTCAAACAGCCAATCACAGTCGCCCATCCTGTGTGACAGCATCTGTGATTGGCTGTTCCACCTTCTGTAGTGAATATCCTGGAAGATAATAAGCAGCCCGGAAGTAGACACAGCGGGACAGCAGGGTGGTGGGCCAGTCCCCCCACCCCGCCCCCAGACCTGAACTGAAACATGGTCTTTCTAGGGAGACCTGTGTTCGGGATCTGTGCACGAGCACTAAATGTTCAATACGGCCCCCAAACTTTACAGTTTAGGTTCGCCCATCACTAATCTTTATATCATACTTTATATATCCTAAATTATTGCAGAGATATTGTCTACTTAGATATATAAGGGATTCAATGTAATATGGCATAATTTTCACATAAATGGGGGGGTGCATAGTGTTACAGGATTTATATTTGATGGTTGTTGTGGAAATGTAATTCAGTCATAATAAATCCATTAAACATTCTAATGCTCATTTTATGAGTGGCTAATTAGACACAAAATTTGCAAAAATGTAATTTTCCCTGAAACATTTCTTTTGGAGCCAACATTATGACCGTTATTAACCTGAAGTGGATTGTGCAAATTATTTTTTCATTTAGTATTTTGTCATTAGAAAAGACGCTGTTTTGGATATTTAGGGCATTACACATTGTTTCTATCAGCGGGTCACACGATTAAAATTCAGGACTAGAAACAATTCAAAACAGAAAAAAAACAAAAATAACAACCCTTGTGCGAAGTGCGGTTATTTACTTGTATTTGGAGCCTTCAGCATTCCTAATAATTATGTGCCTATTTCTAGTACAAGACCTCAATCAGAAGCAATTATGCCACACTGTAGTTTTTCAATCTATTGATTTAGAAAAAGCAAACATGAGCAGTCATTTTTTTGAACACCTAATAAATAGATTATAAAGTATAAAATGATTAGGGAGGAAATCACTTTATCCTTCCATGTGTGCTTGTAGCGCTTTTGTTGTTATGAGCATTCAAGGTTCTCTCCACATAGACTCTGCTTAAAAATAAATTAATTTCTTAATTATCTTGTATGGAGACGGCAAAAAAATGTTGTTTCGGTCAATCACAAGCCGGAAATTGTGTTTAAGAACACTTAGCATTCTTGAATGAGTTTTGAGCAGTTCACACAACTAGTAATTCTATATCCAAATTAGCAAATTTAGTTGTCTCCATTGGGAGAAAGAACATGGCATCATCAAGACGAAAGGAGGAACATGACAGCGGTAAGAAGGATTTGAGGATGGATCTAGTGAGAAGAGGAATATTGCGAGAATAGTTAACAAATTCCATAGTACCAAGTTTAAAACAAATATTAAAACTAGGGGTTAAGATTCTGTTATATAATACCCAAGGAGGCGTGCTGAGTAGAGATGAGCGAACCTTTTGCAGTTTGGATTCAGGCGGTGAAGCCAAACGTTTTGGCGCACTGTTCGTTAACCGGAACTTGACACAAACCTCATTGGAAGTCACTGATTGGTAGTTCAGCTCTTTGCTCATATGCAGCGAGCCATAAGTAAAACACTTCAGGGGTGGAGGGTGAGATTCTTTTTTCTTAAATTAATTTTGGATACACACTACACCCAAGGATTGTGCTTTTAAGCCCAGCGTGAGCCGATCAAATACTGTACGCAGATCACACATTGCCAAGCACCAAGTGTACCTGACCACAGCAATGCTCACTCCAGTGCTTTGCAAACATAAAGCACGCGAACTCCAAATCCAAAGAGGTTTGCTCAATAGTGATGGGCGAACCGTTTGTTTTTGGCAGGGTTCGTGACCGCAGTTGCTCTGTTAAAGCACGCCAACAGTTAATACCCCTTATACTTACCGGGTAGGCGTTCTCCCTTCCTGCTGTGCTGCGGTGATATGTCATTTCTGGGCTGCCCCTTATCTTCTAAGCATATGTGATTGGCTGTTGGAGCAAGTCACGTGAATAATACCAAGAGATAATGAGCTGCTCAGAAATGACCCAGCAACATGGCACAGCTGGAACGAATAACACAGACCCGGTAAGTATAATGATTAGGTGTATTAACTATTGGCTTGCTTTAACAGAGCAACTGCATATATATATGCCTTTGCTATGTACTGTGTAATGGATGTGTCTGATCGTACAGTGACATGGTCTGATCATACCACATCTCCTGAGCAGTGGATGAAGCAAAAAATCTACAGACATTAAAGCATGGGATAAGAAATTATTCTTTTTTTGAGGTAAAACAGGCAGAGAAATGCTGTGAGCTGTGTGCTGTAATGTCTGTATACTCTTTTGTTTCCATCCTCTACCAGGAGCTGTGGTATGATCAGACCATGTCCCTATACGGTCAGACACATCCATTACACAGTACATTGGAGGGACACATATATAAGATTATCTCAGCACAGGAGATGTGGTATGATCAGACTATGTCCCTGTACAGTCAGTCACAGACATTACACAGTATATAGCAGGTACACAAATATAAGATTATCTCAGCACAGGAGATGTGGTATGATCAGTCCATGTCCCTGTACAGTCAGACACTGTCATTACACAGTACATAGCAGGGACACATATATAAGATTATCTCAGCACAGGAGATGTGGTATGATCAGACCATGTCCCTGTACAGTCAGACACAGCCATTACACAGTACATAGCAGGGACACATTTATAAGATTATCTCAGCACAGGAACATTTTTTTAAAGGGAATCTGTCATCCGGTTATTGCAATGTAATCTGAAGTCAGCATGCTGCAAGGGATAAAACCTAAAATTCAGTCATGTGTCTCTTATCAGAAAGTATACTTTTGATTACTTGCTATAGCAGCTTCTGTCTATAGGAATTTACACTGAGATACTATTTAGAGTTGGGGCAGCTCTCTCACCTCAGCTGCACGGCTAAAACTAAAAACATTGATTAAGTCATAATGACTGCACTCAGTTATCTAAAAGATACATTGTTGGATGCAGGGTCTCTGCAAAAAATTACGCTGCTCTCAGATGGGGTAACAAAGACCTGCTGACAAATTTCCTTTAATCACATCCAGTTGTGGAACGTATTTTTATTCCAATATCAATTGATTAAAATGAGCTTTGGCAAGGAGGCTAGTACCAGTCCAAACAAGAGGAGCTTCTATGTATACAGGAGATGATGACAGAGACAATTATGAGACAAACCATGCATTTCATATTGTTCAGGACAAGTTGATCCATTGAGATTGCAGTTATTCTAACTCACGCTTGAACCTTGGGTACCTAAGTAAAGCCCGAGAGCTACTTTGATTATAAGGAGGCTTAAACCTCAATAACAATTTTTCTCAGTTACCTGCATGATAACCTACTGTATAAAATGTCTCTATTACTAGAAAAGGGCTCCCAATAGCAGAAGGTCGTTCTGCATGCGTGGACAGGCTGGTTCTTCTATTGATTCCATTGGGTTCTACACTGTACTGGCATTTATTTATGGAATGATAAATACTCTAATTCTGTTGGTAACTTGTAAGAAAAATATTTTCTGTTGGCTTAAAATAACCAACAGTATATTATCAGCATGAAAGCACGTATTAGCTTGAAAAAGTGACTCAATGGACCTTTAACAAGACTAAATTCATAAAGAAGGCATTAACTGCTTGCCCATGTATGGATTGGACACCATGATGTGCAAGACAGGGAAGGCACACAGTGTGTAGCGCTTTTCTACCTAAGTGGTCTTGTGTAGATCTGTTCTGTTTATCTATTTGCTGTTGGCCACCTGGAGACCTCGCGGTTTATACACAAACTGGGAAGTTCATTGAGAAACTTGGAATGTTGCCATCCTCGAAATACAGAGCAGAGTTGTTCATGAAGGAGCCCTTTTTACTGCCGACCACGTGGACGTCTACTTTGAATAGGCGCCGCAGTGTGGACACTGTACACCAGGAAATGCACTGAGGATCTCCACTTCTTACCGTTAACTGGGTGTAACAACATCAACACATGGGTTAACACCTCACCTGCCAAAGTAAAAAAAAGTGGATATTAGGATCTAACAACAGAAAGGATTAATTATTATATTTCAGCACTTGGTTTTCCACCAGATACATTGAACACCCTACATTATGGTGGAAAACGTAGCTGTAAATAGTATATCAAGGTATAGGGGCCAATGTTACTGAAAGGTATATAATGAGAATAAGTAGTGGAAAAACTGGGCACCACACTTACACAGCTTTACTTTGCTTGCCAGAACACTCAACACAAATGGCTATTAATAATTGTGCATATTTAGTCATGGGGTGCTAACCTAGGGGCAACATCATGGAGCAAAAATTGGAAGAAAAGGTGCACTCACCCGTTGATGACTTTTGCACATAAAACTTTTATTCTCAGTGAACTGTTACATGAGGCAGGGAGGGAGGAGAAGGAGTGGACGAGTTGTTTCGCACCAGGTTTGGTGCTTTCACTGGTCCTCCAGTGGAAGCACCAAACCCGGTGCAAAACGACTCGTTGTCCTCTCCTTCTCCTCCCTCCCTGCCCACTGTTCACTGAAAATAAAAGTTTTATGTGCAAAAGTCATCATTGGGTGAGTGCACCTTTTCTTCCAATTTTTGCTATGTAATGAGAATCCTAATAGCGTAATATATATTCTGTTGTGTAATGGATCCAAAATTCAAAAATTAGATTATAGTATTTTTAGAATTAAGGATCATTTTCATTTTGACTGCTCTTATAAGTGTTTTTTTTAATCAACAACTTGCAATATTTCTAAGTACCAACATAAGAAAAGTGAAAAAACATTTATCACAGAAAATTACATTTCCATAAATTGTGTGCCAGGAAACAATAAAGTTTTACTTTTAAAGGGGTTGTCAGGTCTAAAACGATAATTCTACAGTTACTCTATGTGACTGCAGACTAATCAATCCTCCCAGCACCTGCACTGTGCACTTCGAGGATTCGCAGTTTATAAATGGGTAACGGACCACAGTTATGCAGTATGCATAAATGTATGGAGCAAAGCTACACCCACTAGACGACTGCTCCCAATAGTCAGACATGCACACTAGTCATGTTGTTGCCTTGAACATGCCACCGCATAATTATGGTCCGTTCGTGGCTTAGAAACCAGTGAATTCTCGAATTCTCATAGCGTACAGGATCAACACTATTTTTGAAACATTGTTTTGTTAGAAAGTTAGAAGGGTTTAAGGTTTATCAGCAATTTTTCACTTTTCCAACAAAATTTATAAAACCAATTTATTTATGGACCACATGACATTTTAAGCAATATTGAGGGGCATATGTAATAGAAAATACTTTAAAAGTGACACTATGTTAAAAACGGCACCCCTCAGACTGCTCAAAACCACATTCAATAAGTTTACTAAGAAGGTAGTTGCTTCACAGGAATTAAAGCAATATGGAAGGAAAAAATGAAAATGTTACTTTTTCCAACAAAAATATTGTTTTAACTGCAAATTTTGTATTTTTGCAATGGTAACAGGAGAAAATGGACATTAGAACTTCTACTGACTACACATATGTAGTGGAAAATGAATGCTTGGGCACACGGCAGGGCTCAGAAAGGAAGAAGCCATATTGGAATGCAGTTTTTTTCAATGGTTTGAGGGTTCCATGTCACATTGGCAGAGCCTCTGACATTCCAGAAAAGCAGTCACACATAAGTGACCCCACTTTACAAACTATACCGCTCAATTAATTCATCTTGTAGTGCAGTGAACATGTTGTCACTGGAGATGAGCGAACCTTTTGAAGTTCGGGTTCTGTTTGCCGAACCTTAATATGTTCGCTGAATAGTTTGATGAACTTCCGAACCCCCTAGGATTTAACCATACGCAAAACCAAAGAAATAGAAAATACCTTCAGAAGGGCTTGAAAGCAGCAAAAACAGGTCAATTCAGGGGCAGATACCACCAAAGTGACATCAACTGAACCAGAATAAACATTGTATAATGGCACAACCTGCATGCACAGCACAGGGTCTGGAACAGGGCCTGGTCTAGCATTTGAAAGGTGGGGTCACACATAGAAATCCGTTTTGGAAGTCCTTTTCATCACCAATCCATTTTTATAGGGTGCTTTTTGTGTCTCCTGCACTCCTGAACGTTTTTGGACTTTTCATTAAAAAAACGCATGCGCGAACGCATGCGCAAACGCAAGTGCCAAATATGGCATGCGTTTGCGCATGCGTTTCCCATAGGGCCCCATGTTAAAAAAACGCATGAAAACGCATGCGTTTTTAACTGATGCCAAAACGCTGTTTACTGCGTTTTTGGCTCAAAAACGGACAGGGCAATGTTTTGAGCTCCAGAGAAAAACGCACAGGGTGTTTATTACACCCAATGCGTTTTTCTGTCAGTTTTTGGACTTAAAAAAAAAAATGACAAAACTGAAGCCAAAAACTGACTGAGGGCTCATGTGGAACCCTGGCCAAAGTTAAATATTGATAAGTAACTGAGGGAGGAATGAACGTGTAGGCATCGTGCTCAAAGAGCCCTGCTAAATTCAGGAAACAGGCAAGAAAGAGACCCCAAGAAGAGTTTCCACATTTCAAAAAATTAGGGGCAGATACTATGAAAGTGGCATCAATTGAGCCAGAACAAAATTATATAATAGCGCCGCCTGCATGCGTGGCACAGGGTCTTAAACAGGGCTTGATTTAGCATTTGAAAGTTAAACATTAATTAGTAACGGGAGGATGAGTCACGCATATAACCAGCATGCTCAGAGAGCCCTGCTGAATTTAGAAAACAGACAAAGAGAATGGTTTCCACATTACAAAAAATTAGGGCCAGAAAACTCGAAAGTGGCATCAATTGACTCAAAATTAAAATTGTATAATTTCAAGATCAATGCAGCACACCGAAAAGTACACCATCACCAAATCTTCCTAGTCTGCAACTGGGGTGGAAAAGTCCATGGGGAACAATGACTTGTTCATCATGATGAAAATTAGGCAGTCTACACTTTTAGAGGGCAACCGGATGTGCTTATCCGAAAGGACACCACCAGCAGGGCTGAAGACATGTTCTGAGAGAATGTTGGCTGGCAGACATGAAAAAATCTCCAAGGCGTAACCGGTCAGCTCAGGTCCAAGCCCCCCCCCCCTGATGGCATGGATATTGTACTCTAGATACTCTTGTACCATCCTCTCCAGTCGTTCACAATGTGTCAGACTTGTAATCAATTCTGCTGGTGGACAGACTGTTTTAAAAAATTGGTCAAACTCCCAGAAACTGATTCTGACAGTTAACCTGCTGCTACTATAGTTTGTGCACTGATGTCTTAACGTTCCCTGGGTTGGAGTGTAGATTTGTGATGCGTACTGTGTCCCTCACTGATGTGTTGGGGAAAACCAGTCCTAAGATTGTCTACCAACTTTTTTGATGCTCCAGTATGCATCTGTTCCTGTCCAGGGTGGGAAGCATCTGGCTAAATTTACTCTTGTACCGTGGTTCCAATAGCGTGACAGCCCAGTAGTCATCAATGTTTTGAATCCTGTAAAAATACAGGCATCATGTTGCAGATAGTGCAGCAAGAAGGTGCTTATGTGCCTGACGGATCCGTTAGGCCCAAGTCCTTGTTGCGTTGGTGATGGGGTAAAAATCAAGCTTCCTTCTTCTTTCCTTCTTCTGTCCTCTCCCACCAACCTTGGACAACAGAAAGGGAAATTATTTCTTCTTCATCTCCTAATTGTTCTATGCCCATCACCTCTTCATCCTTGTCCTCCTCCATTTGTTCCTTGAATGCTGCTCCTGCACCCTCACTAACAGTTTGTCTGGTACAATGAGCCCCCATCTATTGCTCTAATCCACCCTGCTATGCCACCTGACTGTGCGACAAGAGTCCAGACCTTTGAGATATTGGTATCCTTTCTGCATCCTACTCTTCTTCCTCCTCCTCTTCCACGACCTAATACCTCAAATGTTTCAACATTTTTCCAGCATATAGATGACAGAATAGTGATGTTGATGATGACATCGTCAGCATTAATCATCCTGGTAGCCATTTTTAAACTTTGCAGAAGAGTGCAGAGGTACTTAATCTGTGCCCATTCTGGAAGTGTCATTTGCCCCACACTCGTCTCGCTTTGACTTACTTTACACATCATGACATGCTGCGCCAGAGCTTGTCACTGCTGCTACAGTTGTTGTAACATGTGTAAAGTGGAAATCCACCATGTAGGCACATTGCATATCAATCAGTTAATTGGTCATCTAAAAGACCTCTGCAGTGATGCTAGTTGGTAATCTGCAGTGAACAAATGGCGGAAATTAGCACACAGTGACCGTGCCTTCTGCAGCAGCTCATCCAGGCCAGAAGAGTGGAACAGATATCCTTTACATTCAGGTTGAAGATGCGAGCCATGCAAGACGTGTGTAAGTTTGCCCTGGCTTAGGGCCACCAACCGGTTCGCCCCATTATCCCACACCGCCTTCCCTGGCTCAAGGTTTAGTGGAGACAGCAATTGTTCAAACTCAACCTGCTTATCTGTCTACAACTCTACAGCTGTGTGACTCACATCTCCAAAGCATTTTAATTGCAACACTGCCTGATGTTGGAGAGCCCTGACAGTGCAGTATGGAGGTGGGGGGATTATGTCTGGACTGTTTGACCATCAAGGAAGAGATTGAGGGCGCAGCTCAAAGCCCTTGAGGGAGTGGAGGAGGCAGAAGCAGTGGATGAAGTGGTAGATACAGAGGTTTATACCAAAGGTCTTGGCGAATCCAAGTCTTGGAATCGTTGGTAGCCTTGCCCTTCCCCTGCCTTGCAACACAACCAACAGAGTCACCCAGTGCCCAGTCAGCGAGTTATAATGACCCCAGTCATCGTGGTATGTCCAGATGTCAGTGGTGATATGCACCTTATCAAAGACAGAGTTTCTCAATGAAGAGTGATGTTCTCTGCAACATGCCGGAGTAGTGCAGGTACAGATATCTTTGAGAAGTAATAGTGACTGGGAAACTGGTAATAGGGGATTGCGATGGCCATCAACTTTCAGAAACCATCTGTATCCACCAGGTGGAAAGGCAGCATTTCCGTGGCCAACAAATTGGACATGATGAAGTTCAAGCTCTTTGCTTTGGGATGTGTAAGAGAAAATAAACTTTTATGTAACCACAAATGCGGGATCAAGGGTTGGCTGCTGTTCTGAGAGAGGGTGGAGTAGGGTGTACACGACAAACCGCTGCACTGTGAGGGAGGTGCGGGCAGAGATGTTATAGTGGGTTGACAAAGACTTGGTGTGTTTGTGTCTGAGATCGGTCAAAACCAGAAGGCATGTCTATTTCCGTAACAGCTGAGAAGGCTCTCTCTTGTCCCGCCCTTAGCGGTTAAACAAGTGAAGGTTCTGGGACCGGAGACCTGTGTGATAACACTTGACACGGTGACGGAGGAGAAAGAAGCTGCAGATGTGGTTAACGTGGTTAATAATGTTTTGTGAGGACCGCTAGGCACAGTTTTAGTGCAGTATGTTTGCCAGAGTAACACATGTTGTTGAGCAATGTGCTGAGTCATGTCGTTTTTTTTTGCCTCTACTGATTTTTTACAAACTTTGCTAACAACATGAGTTGGGTAATTCTTTGCATCACAAAAAAGGCCCAGGCTATGCAACCCTTGCCACCCCTGACAACAGCAGACTTGCAACTGCTGCTGTCCAAAACCAGAGTTGCGGTTGATGATGCTGTGCTTGTCATGGTTGCAGAACTCAGTTGTTCTGTGCGGGAAGATGCAACATAACCTCCTTGTCTTTCTCCTCCTCTACTTCCTCTGCTGAGCTACTCAGCTGTGTGACTCTGAGTTGATTCGAAGTGGGATCTCGAACCTCATCATCATCCTGTCTGTTGTCCCATGCATCGTCTTAAAGTCCTCCTCCTACTCTTTCTGCCCTGAAAGCACAGTACACTGCGTGTGCTCTTCAGGTATGATTATCATCATCGTCTCCACCCATGGATATTAAAGTCTGGTGATAAGGGTCTGGATTCTGCTCGGACCCTACTTCGTCCATCCCTGGATTTTACTCTAAAAGATTTTGGGCATCGATGCAGATGCTTTCCTCCTCTGGAGTCTGTAAATCTTTGGAGCAGACCTCTGATGCCCATGAAATTGAATGTATGAATATCTCAGAAAAAAATGTTCCTGTGATGAGATAATCTTATATATGTGTCCCTGCTATGTACTGTGTAATGGATGTGTCTGACCACACTGGGACTTGGTCTGATCATACCACAGCTCATGGACCGTGGAGGAGGCAAAAGAGTATACAGACATTACAGTATGGGATTGCAAATAATGCATTCTTTGAGATAAGACATTTTTTAAAAAAACAGACGGAAACGTTTTACCTCAAAAAAAGAATGAGCTATGATCCCGTGCTGTAATGTCTACATTTTTGCATCCTTCTCTGCCCAGAATCAAACCATGCTTCCTGTATGGTCAGATGGCCATTACACAGTACATAGCAGGGACAAATATATAAGATTATCTCAGCACAGGAACATTAATTTTAATTCTATCCAGTTGTGAAAATTATTATTTATTACAAGATCTACTGATTAAAATTAACTTTAAATGACCTTTGTTTGTGGGGAAAACCCTTTTAAGGTGCCCTTATTCCCAGCCTTTTCTACAGTCAGCATCAGAGGATTTCTTCTCTGTAATACTAAGGAAAGCCTGAAAAAATTAACTGTTGGGGGTCGTCAGGACTGGAGTTCGGGAAATGCTGGTGTTATGCGTTCATAACACATAGGAGGCAGCAAAATAAAGAGTACACATACGTACAATGAAATAAAGACAAGCAAAATGATGTAGAGGGGGAGAAATGTATATGTGTAAATTATTCACCTATCAGAATAAACCTATTTATTGGCTGTGTTGATCCAGAGCAAGTGAAAAAACCCTTGTGAGGAATGGGCCAACTCTCCTCATATCAGGAAGGAAAATTCCTCCCTGACACAAATTATTGTGGTCAGAATAGATCCCAGGATCAAGGGTGGATACCTATCCGGTGAAATTAAAGTGAACTAAGTGGCTAAAATATTTTTTTTACACAGAGTCAGTACGTATATATATACAGTTAGGGCCAGAAATATTTGGACAGTGACACAATTTTCGCGAGTTGGGCTCTGCATGCCACCACATTGGATTTGAAATGAAACCTCTACAACAGAATTCAAGTGCAGATTGTAACGTTTAATTTGAAGGGCTGAGCAAAAATATCTGATAGAAAATGTAGGAATTGTACACATTTCTTTACAAACACTCCACATTTTAGGAGGTCAAAAGTAATTGGACAAATAAACATAACCCAAACAAAATATTTTTATTTTCAATATTTTGTTGTGAATCCTTTGGAGGCACTCACTGCCTTAAGTCTGGAACCCATGGACATCACCAAACGCTGGGTTTCCTCCTTCTTAATGCTTTGCCAGGTCTTTACAGCCGCAGCCTTCAGGTCTTGCTTGTTTGTGGGTCTTTCCGTCTTAAGTCTGGATTTGAGCAAGTGAAATGCATGCTCAATTGGGTTAAGATCTGGTGATTGACTTGGCCATTGCAGAATGTTCCACTTTTTTGCACTCATGAACTCCTGGGTAGCTTTGGCTGTATGCTTGGGGTCATTGTCCATCTGTACTATGAAGCGCCGTCCAATCAACTTTGCAGCATTTGGCTGAATCTGGGCTGAAAGTATATCCCGGTACACTTCAGAATTCATCCGGCTACTCTTGTCTGCTGTTATGTCATCAATAAACACAAGTGACCCAGTGCCATTGAAAGCCATGCATGCCCATGCCAGCACGTTGCCTCCACCATGTTTTACAGAGGATGTGGTGTGCCTTGGATCATGTGCCGTTCCCTTTCTTCTCCAAACTTTTTTCTTCCCATCATTCTGGTACAGGTTGATCTTTGTCTCATCTGTCCATAGAATACTTTTCCAGAACTGAGCTGGCTTCTTGAGGTGTTTTTCAGCAAATTTAACTCTGGCCTGTCTATTTTTGGAATTGATGAATGGTTTGCATCTAGATGTGAACCCTTTGTATTTACTGTCATGGAGTCTTCTCTTTACTGTTGACTTAGAGACAGATACACCTACTTCACTGAGAGTGTTCTGGACTTCAGTTGATTTTGTGAACGGGTTCTTCTTCACCAAATAAAGTATGCGGCGATCATCCACCACTGTTGTCATCCGTGGACGCCCAGGCCTTTTTGAGTTCCCAAGCTCACCAGTCAATTCCTTTTTTCTCAGAATGTACCCAACTGTTGATTTTGCTACTCCAAGCATGTCTGCTATCTCTCTGATGGATTTTTTCTTTTTTTTCAGCCTCAGGATGTTCTGCTTCACCTCAATTGAGAGTTCCTTTGACTGCATGTTGTCTGGTCACAGCAACAGCTTCCAAATGCAAAACCACACACCTGGAATCCACCCCTGACCTTTTAACTACTTCATTGATTACAGGTTAACGAGGGAGACGCCTTCAGAGTTAATTGCAGCCCTTAGAGTCCATTGTCCAATTACTTTTGGTCCCTTTAAAAAGAGGAGGCTATGCATTACAGAGCTATAATTCCTAAACCCTTTCTCCGATTTGGATGTGGAAACTCTCATATTGCAGCTGGGAGTGTGCACTTTCAGCCCATATTATATATATAATTGTATTTCTGAACATGTTTTTGTAAACAGCTAAAATAACAAAACTTGTGTCACTGTCCAAATATTTCTGGCCCTAACTGTATATATGTATCAACTATAACTTCTATTAAATAAATATGGCGCCCCACTGGTTAGGCGTCACAGTTGGGGTACTGCATCCATAAAAGAGTGTGCGGTTATCCATGTCACAGTGGGAATGCAAGGTTTGTAGGAGGCTCCTGTCGAGCCCCAGGCTCTGGGGTACTCGGGTACCAGGCTGGGAGGGGTTTTCACTGGGATGTCATGGGTTGCAGCGCCTGATCCCGTGGGTGACACGTCAAAAAGGGGTGTATTTACAGGGGATAAGAGTTTGTCACGTGACGCCACCTGTAGTACCTGGTGATGGGTCACCAGCACCGCCACAGTCCGCCGGAGGTAGATGGTAGTGCGGCTGAGATGGCAAAGCTCCCTACAGGCGGAGCTGTTCCTCCGCGGCAGCGTTCCTGAAAACAAACAGGTTGATGTAGAAACTCACACACAGGCAAAGTCACTTTCTCCCGGGTACTTTACTGTCAACTTGTAGCAGCATTATACAGAGTTCACAGTCCAGCATCAGATGTTAAAATAACAGGTAGCTCTACGGGTGGCTGCAATAGGATTCCAGGTATGGTATGGTGGAACCCGTGGTGTACCTTAGTTGACGAACCCGTATCCTTTCTTCCCTGGGGCGTGTCATAAAGCTTTGTTTTTGTATATTATATTATCAGTTTTGATTACAACAATCAAGCTATGGCTGGGTTATTACAGGGAATGGAAAAAATTACTTCCTAAGCCCAATTCTAGTGGTTGGAGTGACTCCTGGGATCAGAAGCTGATGACTTAGGCTGGCTTCACACCACAGCTTTTCAGGTCCGGGTCTGTCCGGTGTGAACCAAACAGACCCGGATCCGATTTTACCCCCCACATATCCCTCTGGTGCCGGATTGTGCTTATTTGGCGTCCAGTTTTGTTGCTTTCCAGCTGGAAAAGCACCACGCAGTTTCTGAAAAAATGTTTCATGTCAGCATCAAGCCAAGATGGAAATTTTGGCTTTTTGGTGGTAATGTCTATGTAAGTCATTTGCTTACAGGGCCAGTGTACAATGGGTGGTGTCCTTCCACCATCCACGAAACTACATTCCCCAGGCGTCCATAGTCCACTGCTGTGCCATATTGTTTTGCATGATGCACCTCAGGGGCCATATAATTGAAAGTGCCTGTCACTCCAGAGATGGTATTGGAGGGGGTGAGCTCATCTTGGGCGAGCTCAAGCTCAATAATATGAATGTGACCATCTGCATCCAACATGATGTTTTCCAGCTGCAATAAAATAAGAAAACAGAATATGAAATGTGCTCAGTTATACAAGAGATGGATGAAGGGTCACTGGAAGTATCAGGTAGAATAGCCAGACAGTATTAAAAGAAAATGGGACTATATTTCTAACATCTAAAGGGGACAGAGACAAAGGATATTTCTGCTTATCGGTGGACAATTTTGTGTCAATAAAGGAACTGAGGCCATAAACCATCTCGGCTGTGTAAAATCTGATAGAGAGAACAGAGCGTAGTATCACTTTCATCAAATCCTTCTGAAGCAACCACCTACACCACCATTGGACCCCACCTCCTACACCCAGTACCCCAGATATATGCCATACCAGCACACACTTAGCTACATCCAGACCTCATTTTTTCCATCCTAGTTCTTTTTTAGGTGTACTCCTTGCTTTCTTAGCTAACATTGCCGATGTTCAGGCAGCCACACATCCTGATCAAATAATTCAGGCTGCCACTGGACGGATAGTCCGTGATGAAATACACCGGTGCTGAAACTGATGTGCGGCATAGAGGCGGTATAAGATCGGACAGTCTCTGGCCACCAGGAGCATCCACCTCTCTCTGAATGTTTTCATTGTCCCCTTTTTTGGTGATCACCTGAGAAAAATACGTGGAGAATACTTACAAGGTGTCTGCAGAGGGTGGAAGAGATCTGGATCTTCTAATACACAAGACACATGAGTAAACTGAATGATCGCTCAGTCTGTAGTAACCAGGAACATGTAGATGAGCAAATCCATGTATCAGGATAATGCACGGTCTGCTCCTTGTATGTTCTATGGAGGAGTGTAAAGTATATTCATGATTCAAAATTCATCATTTAAATTTTTATTTCATCATTCAATAATACACATAAAAATAAGGACCTTTGTAATATATCCGATCAGAGAAATCTGCTTTTTTTCTCTAACAAGATCATTAGTTTCTTTTTCAGAATTCTGTATTTCCAGATAAAGTCTGTATTCAGTGAAGACGAATTGTTACATTACTGATATAGGAGATGACGTTTGATAATATTCTATGTAGGTGTAAAGGGGAGGAAAAGGTGTAAGGAGGAGTTCTGCATTTAGGTCTTCCCTCTTCCTCCCTCCCTGCCACATAGAATATTATCAACACCAACTGTCACCTCCTATCTCATTAATGTAACAATTTGTCTTCACTGAATACCTTGACATAGTAGCACTAGATCTAATGATAGTGATGTCTTATAAGCCCAGGAGATGTGGTATGATCAGACCATGTTCCTGTACAGTCAGACACCTCCATTACACAGTACATAGCAGGGACACATATATAAGATTATCTCAGCACAGGAGATGTGGTGATCAGACCGTGTCCCTGTACAATCAGACACCTCCATTCCACAGTACTTAGCAGGGACACGTATAAGATTATTTCCGCACAGAAACATCTTTTTATACACATCTAATTGGGAAAATTATTACCGTATTATATCAAGATCTATGATTACTGACCTTCATACACCCTGAATATTGCATAGTGTAATGACATATCCCCCTCACATTACCAGTTTAGTATGGTAGTTTAATGTTCCTGTGCTGAGATAACCTTAACCTGCTGTGTACTGTATAACGGCCATGATTGTTCATGCCACATCTCCTGTGCTGAGATAACCTTATATATGTGTCCCTGCTATGTACTGTGTAATGGATGTGTCTGACCGTACAGGGACATGGTCTGATCATACCACATCTCCTGTGCTGAGATAATCTTATATATGTGTCCCTACTATGTACTGTGGAATGGATGTATCTGACTGTACAGGGACATGGTCTGATCATACCATAGCTCCTGTACTGAGATAATCTTATAAATGTGGCCCTGCTATGTACTGTGGAAAGGAGGTGTCTGACCGTACAGGGACATGGTCTGATCATACCACATCTCCGGGGCTGAGATAATCTTATATATGTACTGTGGAATGGATGTGTCTGATTGTACAGGGACATGGTCTGAACATAACACATCTCCTGTGCTAAGATAATCTTATATATGTCCTTGCTATGTACTGTGGAATGGATGTGTCTGACTGTACAAGGACATGGTCTGATCATACCACATCTCTTGTGCTGAGATAATCTTCTATATGTGTCCTGCTATATACTGTGTAATGGCTGTGTCTGACTGTACAGGGACATGGTCTGATCATTCCACATCTTTTGTGCTGAGATAATCTTCTATATGTGTCCTGCTATATACTGTGTAATGGCTGTGTCTGAACGTACAGGGACATGGTCTGATCATACCACATCTCTTGTGCTGAGATAATCTTCTATATGTGTCCCTGCTATGTACTTTGTAATGGCTGTGTCTGACTGTACAGGGACATGGTCTGATCATGCCACATCTCCTGTGCTGAGATAATCTTATATATGTGTCCTTGCTATGTATTGTATGATGGCCATGTCTGACTGTACAGGGACATGGTCTGATCATGCCACATCGCCTGGGCAGGGGAGGAAGCAAAAGAGTATACAGACATTACAGCACGGGATCATAGATGATTCTTTTTTTGATTAAATATTTTATTTAAAAAAACAGGCAGGGAATTGTTTGAAAACTTTGCATAAATGAAAAGTATATGCAAACATAAGAAACTTTGCAATATATTAATCCATCTTATCAGAGAAATCTGCTTCTTCCTTCACTTATGAGACACTTCTCCTGCTACCCCCTTATTCCTGAACTCAACATTTACTGTAGTCTGAATAAAAACAGCTCAATTGCATCTTGCTCAACACAAGACAGACTGCCAGCACAATTATGTGTCATGGTATACCATTTATTTTATTTTATGAGGAAGAAAGGGAAGGAAGAGTAAGGAGCAGAGTGAGAAAGCGTAAAAGGAGACACAGAAAGGTCGTCCTGCGCTTTCTTACAAGTCCATGCCCTCACCCAGCATTGGGCTTAATATACACAAAATTCTGTACTGCTGTATAATGTGCTCTATACTGCTGCCACGTTTGTCTGTGTGGTAAGAAATGAAGAATATGAATTCATCCCTCTGTGTCTGTGATATCAGAGCACCAAATCTCCAACTACTAGAGACCAACACAGTTAATTGCAAAATAAGGGACAAAGGGTAGGGTCACATTGGCGTTTTTTGTTTAAAATCCTGATCCGGTTTTGAGCTTTAAAAAAGCTCAAAACCGGACCAGGAAAGGCTCCTGATGGAAGCCTATGCAAAACACCGGATGGCTTCACAAGCCATCCGGTGGCCGGATCCGGCACTGCTGCCTGCGTTTAAAATCATGCAGGCAGCAGTTTTCGCAGCGTTTACCGGGCCGCACTGCGGTCACCGGATGGCTCAGGATGTGTAATCCTGAGCCATCCGGTAACTGCCGAGGTTGCGGTTCCCGGCTATTGGCGGGATCCGCAACCTTAATAAAGAGTAAAATTGTTGATCTAAATGACTTTTTAAGGTCTGTAGGGGGGCTTAGACCCTCCTACAGACCGGCCGCCCACTTCTATAGTGTACTTCAGCTATATCTCACGGGGCACGGGCTCCCCGGAGCAAAGTGCCCCCCCCCGTATCACTATACAGGGGTGCCTACACCCCTCTATTACAATGATGCTTTAATGATGTCCAAAAATGCAGTACAAAAAGGATTTTAGCAATCGCAATGTAAGTTTATACTTACATGCTGTTGTAGGCAGAGTCCCGAAAAAACCATGGGCGGGGCTGTGTGCAGCAGCCTCCGCCCACTCCTTCTTGATGGCCGCCCCCTCTGGCCGTAATCCAGTGTTGTGAGGGCGGGCACGTCGTTAAAGGGGCGTGGCTAACTATTTGCCGCGGTTAGCCACGCCCCTTTAACGACGTGCCCGCCCTCACAACACTGGATTACGGCCAGAGGGGGCGGCCATCAAGAAGGAGTGGGCGGAGGCTGCTGCACACAGCCCCGCCCATGGTTTTCTCGGGACTCTGCCTACAACAGCATGTAAGTATAAACTTACATTGCGATTGCTAAAATCCTTTTTGTACTGCATTTTTGGACATCATTAAAGCATCATTGTAATAGAGGGGTGTAGGCACCCCTGTATAGTGATACGGGGGGGGGCACTTTGCTCCGGGGAGCCCGTGCCCCGTGAGATATAGCTGAAGTACACTATAGAAGTGGGCGGCCGGTCTGTAGGGGGGTCTAAGCCCCCCTACAGACCTTAAAAAGTCATTTAGATCAACAATTTAACTCTTTATTAAGGTTGCGGATCCCGCCAATAGCCGGGAACCGCAACCTCGGCAGTTACCGGATGGCTCAGGATTACACATCCTGAGCCATCCGGTAACCGCAGTCCGGTATTCTGCACACATTTTTGTAACAAATGTGTGTGCCCGGCATTGCGTTCACCGCATCCGGAGATGCGGTGAATGCAATTTAGCTTAGCAATGTGACCCTACCCAAAGTCTGCAAAATGAAAAACTTAAGAAAATACAAGCTACAATTCATAATTGCCAGAAATAGTGTTATTCATATACGCCCAGGACAGATTATTTTTGAAAGTTGCATGAAACTACATTTATTCTTTAATGAATAATAACTATCTTTTACAACGAACAAGTCGGCAGAGCTAACGGGTCCTTTTCACTACACTGCTCATTAGAGACGTATATGGTTGATATAGGGTCTGCTCCTCTACCTAATACTCACGACAAGTCTATAAAGTACTAATCTTGTTTAATTTTCATCTGCTTGGTGTGACAAAGTCTGCCAGTGTTAATCATGTAAATACATTTCAGGCTCTTTGAAATGGGTGAAATACTAAAAACTGCGCAATGATCTAATCAATACCGCTACTGTCAAAGCTCCAAATCTTTGATTTCTCAGGAATCATTAAAAAGAATGAGTGGTACAGATGAAATGCTCGCTCATTGATTTTGCATCAAGTAGGTTTTTGATCCTTTGACAAAATAACTCTGTGTGTCTGATGGTAAAATCAATTTCCTACTGGGAGAGCAACACTGTAACCTGTGACCTGCAATCACTTTGAAAAGTCTATTAGAGAACCATTGACAGCCCGGACCTCCTGTGCATTTATACTGAAATAGTAGGTGTGACGGCACAATGACTGGCAGCAATAGCTTTATGGGTAAATGAACCCACATGGCTCCAGAGCAATAAGAAGCTCTACACTCTGCTTTTATGATACAAGAATGTCATTTTGTCTCTTCTTTATGTCAATGATCACTTTCAGGATGTAAAAGTGATGTAGGGGAAAACTAATAAGGTTACTGGCCTGATGATAGCTGAGATACTGCACGTATTTCCACTATGTGTCAAAATATGTCTACAAATCTATTCATGTCCTAATTGCCAAACAGTAGCAGCTTATAGCAGAATTTAAATGGGTTTTCCAGCCTCAATAACAATTTCTACCGTCACTGTATGTGACTGCAGATTGCTGAATCCTGACTGTGTATAATGTGCACACTGTCTGGATTACCCTCTATTTCAGCTCAAGTGAGCAGAAACATGACAATAAGCATGATACTGTACATGTATATTTGCAGTCACTTCGCCAACTCAACTCTTATATGCTTCTAGTAAGAGAAGCAGATGAGAAGCTAGTCAGTGCATGTATCCAAACCTCATACTTGTGGTCAGGTGATTGTCCATTCAATGTGAAAATAGAGGGAAATCATGACAGTGTGCACATTACACACTTTCAGGATTCAGCCATCTTCATGGGTTGACAGGCCATAGGAAGCTGAATAAAATGATACCTTGACAACTGATGTCTTATTCAAAAGAAATCTACATATTCCTTATATGTAAATTAACTGTTCCTGACTATGGACTGGACACTGATCTGCATGAGACTCTGCCTCTAGTCTTCAAGATAAATAGAAAGGGGTCAACTCAATACCAGTTTGAGACATGTAAGTAACACATGTTCCACCATAGCTTAGTAAACAATTTGGCAGCACTAGGTTACACCAATAACAAAATAACATGATAATGTTCAATACCTTGTTCTTTTACTGCAAGAGGGTCTTAAAGTGTTGGAGGATCCAGCTCTACATGCCATGAGCACACAGTCTGGTAGTTCAGGTCTGAGTTTATCTAGAAGATCAGGCACCTTCCAGGGGACATTAAGGAATGTTCTCCTTTATTTTGCCAGTAACCTATAAGTTATAGGAAGTTACAGAAGTTATGTCACTTATGGTAACCATATTATGTAAGTAAAAGCTTATAACCTGACGTTAAATTCATCCATTGGTTTTATAAATTACTCTTTTGAAAGCTGAAACCCTCCCAAACGTGGTTTAGGTTAAGAAAATAAATTGGCATTAATGCTGAAATATTGATCATTTAATGAGCACAGAATGGTCAGATTTTGGCAAGACAAAAGTTTTGTCGCCCACAGAAAGTAATGTGATTTTCAAACAAATAATTAATTAAAATACAAATATATGTTGCATAACATTGGTGAATGAAGTTGTGGTGTATTAGAGTCATATTAAGGTGCCTTCAACAGGATCACATGTGGTTCAACTGATTATGATTTATTATGAGTCACATCAGGCATAGCAAGATGCGCTTACATACTTCAAATCGTTTTGGGTTTTGAGCTGTCACATACCAGACAGACTCACAGTGTATCTTGACTCAGCTACACCTTTGTGGAAACGATTTAAATATCGTTTAGATGTCTGCTCCCGCTGCCAGTTGCGTAATGGGAGCAAGCTGGTATCTAAGTAACTGCGGTATCTAGGCAGAAGCGGCTGCTAATACCCGACGATGTACCATAGTTACCAACCTCCTCTGCTCACCTGGTGGTATTAAGGTACACAGCGGGTTCCCTAGTTACCCGCACAGATACCAGCCGGTGAGCGGAGGAGGCTGGTAACTAAGGTACACGTCGGTATCTAGGCAGCGCGCGCTGCCTAGATACCCGCAGTTTACCTTAGATACCAGCTCCCAGCGCTTGTGAGAGGTGCTGGGAGCTGTGCTATCGGTCGTCTGCCTGTGTCACACGCAGCGATGCTGCGTATCCACTGGGCGACGTACGATAGATTTGAGGACAGGACCTCAAATCAAACGATGAACGATCAGCCGACTGATCGTTCATCGTTTCCAGTGTCACACGCAATGATGTCGTTCCGACATCGTTCAAGCGTCACAAAACACGTGAGTTTTGAACAATATAGGCAACGATATTGTTACGTGTGACGGTACCTTTAGAGTCATATTTAATATTTTGTGTGACTTCCATGAGCTTGAAGAACTGCATCCATGCGGTTCAACAATGATTCATACAATTTATTAATGAACTCATCAGGAATAGCAAAGACTTCAGTCTTACATGCCTCCCAGAGTTCATCTAGATTCTTTTGGTTATACTGAATGTAACCCCAGACCATGATCTTTCCACCACCAAATTTAACTGTTAACTGTTAACTGTTCAACTGTTTTCTGGGTGTATTTTGGATCCATACAGGCTCCATTAGGTCTCCTGCAGTATTTGGACGGCTGTGGTCTAATTCTACTGAAATTCATCAGAGAAATCCACCTTCTGCCACTTTTCCAGCGTCCATCTGTTTAGCAGGCTGTGGGACTTTGCAAATGCCACACGTTTTTTTTATTTGTCTTTTGTTTAGTGCTGGCCTTGGGACTGATTTGACCATGGAGGCCATTTCGAGACAGAATCCTACAAACTGTTCTAGTTCACACAGAGACTGGAGGTGACCAGGCTTGTTGGAGCTCTGCTGAAGTGGAAGAGGGGCTTGCTTTGGATTTTCTAACCAACAAACGTTTCTCCTGAGCATTTGTCTTGCGGGGTCTGCCGGACCTGGGCTTGTCAAACACATCTCCAGTCTCTTCAAATCTTTTTTTAATTCTTTGTACTTGACGCTGAGAGACATTAAAGGTGCCAGCCATCTCTGCAGTGGATCTAGTCTTCAGCCTCTTGATAATCAAGGCTTTGGTCGCAGGGTGGATTTTTGGCATGTTGTCAGAGCTCAAGTTACAGTTTCAAGTGAAAGTCTGGGGTGCTGGGTTTCTTTTTATACACACCCACTAATTAACCGATCATTTACTGAGCACAGGTGAGGATGTAAACTGAGATTAGGTGCATTATATGACCAAGCGACAAATTTTGTCTTGCCAAAATCTGACCATTCTGTGTTCATTAAATGATCAATATTTCAGCATTGATGCCAATTTATTTTCTTAACCTAAACTACATTTTCGGAGGGTTTCAGCTTTCAAAGAGTAATTTATACAACCAATGGATGAATTTAACGTCAGGTTATAAGCTTTTATTTACATAACAGAATAAGCGACATAACTTTTGTCAGGGAGTGTACAAGCAGGAACTGAGGAACCACTCAGTTGGGGTACAGGCTATTCATCAGAGGTGAGACTTTAGGGTATGTGCCCACATAGTGGTTTAGTGACGTTCAAACCGTCCAGTAAACCGGTGGAAATTTGCAGGACGCTAGAGTTCTGAGCTCTGAAGTCTCCAGCTGTTTCCAGCAGTTTTTTCAGCGTGTGCACAGCGTTTTTCAGTCGTTTTTTCCGGCGGTTTTTCCGGCGTTTTCTATGGAGGATTTTGGTTCATGAAAACGATCAAAAACCCGCTGAGAAGAATTGACATGTTGTATGCTCCTAAACTGCTAGAGAACCCGCTCAAACCTCTGGCAGATCCGCTCACATAAACCCACTATGTGTGCACAGCGTTTTCTAAATTACATAGGGTTACTTGTAAGTCCTAACGCTGCTTAGGATTTACATAAATTTAAATAAAACCTATGCTAAACCGCCGCGGTTTTCGCTGCTAAACCGACATTAAACCACTATGTGGGCACAGACCCTAAAGGGACTTTGCAACCTAATCTGAGAATGACATAATATAGGACCCGAGATCCTGATTCCAGCGATGTGTCACTTATTGAGCTGCTCAGTGTAGTTTTGATAAAATCACTGTTTAATCAGCTGGAGATTATCATTAGCAGTCTACTTGGCCTGCTACCACGTAGTCTGGCATATTCACAAACTGCTAAATCTGCAACAAAGAAAAGACTAATTTTATCAAAATGACAGCAAGCAGCTCAGTAAATGACACATCGCTGGAATCAGGGTCTCTTTTTCTACATTATGCTGCTCTCAGATGGAATGGCAACAACCTGGTGACAGGTTCCCTTTAACATTCCAAGGTGACTAGGAATATATTAATGGGCAACACAGTAAGACCTTATTAAAACAGTTATTTCTATTATTTTTTAGACCAGGAAGTTGTATAATCACCGCAAGGGACTAAAATTATCAACGGTGAACGACGTGATTGCAGGACCCTGCCTGGCACAGCGAATACTCGCCATTATAAACAGTTCATCTCTTGAGCAATCTGCTGAAACATTGCAATGGTCACTAAATATCCACCTGTTTACACATTGATTTGGAGTGCTGCCTGTTTTATTCATTTGTTTGTAGATAGGGCGTGTGTGCTCGAAACGTAGCCAAACTCTGTACCCAAGGCCAGAATAAAGGCGTAAGATTACATCCAAACTAGGAGTACTGCAACTGCTTTACTAGTAGATATATAGATAGATAGATAGATAGATAGATAGATACTTGTAGATAGATAACTTCTAATCTCTCTTGCAATCATTTATCCTGTAGATTGGATGATGGTGTCTCTGGATGATAACGATCGTAGTAAGAATCCCTCCTTTGGTTATACAGGGTTGTTACTAGCTTAGGCTGGGGTCACCCTGGGTTTAGGACCCACGTTTTCAGGCAGCGCAAATACTGGACAGCGTTAACGGTAAGCTCTGCCTGGAAACGTGGGTCCGTAGAAACCCTGTGTTTACCTTAGTAGCAGCCGCACACAGAGGCTGGACAGATATCTGCCTGGGATAATTTAGTGAATCCTCCTTTGAGCAGTGGGTAGGACCAGACAATCTAGGAGGTGCCTCTGTGTGAAGACTGCCATTGAAGGAGAACTCACCACCTCTCGCTGATTTTTTCAATAAGAATGGCATGAGATACTTTGTAAACTGAAGTCAAGATATACTATATCTACTGTGTTTCCCTTATCCACCCAATTAGTGCTACGGTCTTAGAAGTAAATTAAGTTAGTCTGACATGACTTATTAGTTACAAACTCATGCTGGCTCTGGTTAATCACTTCATTCTCATCCAGATAATTACATACATGTTGTTTAATAATTTGTTCAAAGATCGTTCCTGGTATAGAAGTCAGGCTCTTAGGTGTATAGTTCTCTGGGTCCACCTTCTTTCCCTTTATGAAGATAGGAGCAATAGTAGTGAGGAGTGCAGGATATAATTTGACTGGACCCTCTGGGTCACCCCAGGATGGGTCCAGGACTCGTGGAAGTGGGGCTGTCCCCTGCCTCAGTACATAATCTCTACTCAGTGTGGGTCACCCGGGAAGTGAGTGTTCTTTACGGTACCTCTGTGGTGGACTTCTACATAGTTTCAGGTGAATGCTTTATCAGTGACCTTGCATTAAAGGAACCCTTGTCTAATGGTTGCCTTAACAGTTGCTTGGAACACATTTCATGTGGGTTGGATAAGTCTGGTGCTGTGGAGAAACTAAATGAATTTTAGACAATACACAATGTTGTTGAAAGGGTGGCAATTGCCCCGAAACAAGTAATGTATAAGAATCGTGCCTGTGATGTCTTTGTTTGGTGGGAGTCACGTGTTGTTGCAAGTAAAAGACTTTTTATAAAGAGAATGGACTCCATGTCAGCTTTGGTCATCAGTGATGGCTTATTTGTACTTAACTATTGCACTGGGAAGCCATCCAGAGTGTGTGCTACAAAATCAGAGCTGCTCCTCAGCCGAGGCTCTGCATCACCCATGACAGCCAAGCCCCCTATGGCCGACTCCTCAACAGGAGTGCCAGAGAGAGGTGAAACCCCCACAGATCATAAAATAATGACATATAATATAAATATATCATCAAAGTCTGAAATTGAAAAACCTCCTTACTACTTGAGTCAGCTGAGAAAAAAGCTCTTACTATAAGCTCTTTTATACTAGAGGGTTTGAGATAAATGTATGATGGCTGTGATCCTCCACTAAGGCCCCCAATGATTACTGGAACCCCTGTCCTTTCTTTCCAAATCCTTTGTAAACTTACAGATCATATAATTAAAGGTACACTACACCTTTAGTAGAAATGACGTGCTTTATAGATTCATATAAAGTGAAAACAAACAGGATAATTCAAATAAATGCATATAACTCCATGGCTTTTATTGTTTAATCTTACAGGTACAGAAACGTAACAGTACTCAAGATATATGCTTTTTCAGGATTTATTTTATATTCTCCTTCATAAACCATAAAAAGGCATACAATGTTTGCTTATTTTTAATAAATATACATCTCCTCTAATGACGCCCCTTGGCTATTCCACAATCCTAGTAAACTATTTCCTCTGTACCCTATATAGTAGAGTACAGATATGTCCAGTAAATTATAAAAAAACAGAGAAATCTGAGGCACCATTCAATAACTCTTAGGAAACTTTTATCTTTATTCCAAAATATTAATACATCATAAAAACAAGTAGGAGATATAGAAAGGCGAGGTACTGGTCATTTTGACCTTTCTGAAGACTGAAAACTGCAGATTACATTGGGCTTTAGAAGGGCCAATATGGATGAAACCTTGCCTTACTGTGTCTCCTTATTTTTGTGATGTCTATTAATATTTGATAATAAGAATCAAAGTTTTATAAGGATCATTGATGGTGCCTCGGATTTCTCATAATTTCGACAGCCTTTTGGACCTAGTGGAAGGATAGCATCAATGGTGCATGGGAATATTTAGCTGGACTGTCCAGTGTACTATGGATGTCTCTCTCCCAATGTGAGGATCGGTAATGTAAGAATTAATAATTATGTTAATCCGCACCAATGCTTTGACCTGTATTATATACATTCCTTCTATAATTTAGCCTATATGACTGACTCTAAGAGCAATGAACTGTGAGAACATTACCATAGTTAGTATCATTTTTTTACCTCCATAAAACATCAAATACCATATGGCAACTGTGAAAAAATATAGTCTTAAAACTGTCAATAATAAAATATAAGGACTATATAACAACACCGATTTACTTGATAGAAGCCCTCCGGCTCGTGTTTTCTATGCCAGTCTCTGCTGTAGGACAAGTCTGTAAGGCTGGAGATCTCCATCTGTACATCCACCTTCCTTCTGGTGTAGCAAGAGAATACCCTGCATAAAGTACATGTTCACAGTCCCCTGTGTGGGGGCCGCAGCAGCATTTAACTCATCTTGTAGCAATAAACCCCATATTTTATGTGTTTTCCGGGGAAACCAAAGCTCCGTACGCCAGGTTCTGGTGGTCCACAATTAAGACGGGGGAAAGCGATTGGATATCTGACACTTCCGTCATCCAACCATCCGGCATCACAGCGATCTAAGTCCACAAATTTCCATGCAGCGTAGAGTTGACCGATTTTGGCAATTTGAGCACCGTCTTGTACACAGGCATCTCTGGCCTCTTCAAATGTCAGCTTGTCAGGGTGTTCTAGATAGTAAACTCGACCTAAATAAATAAAATAAAATAAAAAAATGGAATAAAAAATAATGCACAAAAATAAGTATTTATACTTACCGTAGCTATTTCTGTACATGCTTTAAATACATTGGTTATAACCTTTTAGAATTTAATGAAATGCATGAGAAAGTTGTCCAGAGATGTATTGTATTGATATGAATATAGAATACTTTATTTTTTATTGAATATGAAATTGAATGTATGATAATCATATATAAGGATAGCGTAGGCAATGAAGTTCACATCCACGTGTATTTGATGGATACCTCATTCAAAAGCCTAAGGGTGCCGTCACACCTGGCGACGGCATCAGAGATGTTGGCGGCAACTGGCGGGAGCGCGCATGTTTTTGGCGCCCCACCAGTGTCGCCGTACCCCATTTGCATGGGGCGACACCTCCTGCGGTGCACCGTCGATCTGACAGGCGGTATCGCCGCTGGGGTGTCTCAAAACCCCTGCGGCGATGCAGTACAATGGGAGCCTATGACTCCCATTGCCTGTCAGGTCACCGTCGGCCGTTTACATGGGGCGATGTGTACACATTGCCTCAGATCGGCAGCCTGGTTTCACATCACTGATGTGAAACCAGGCGAGCACTCACAGGCGCCGACATCGCCCCTTTACATTAGGTGACGCAGGGGCAATATCGGTGCCGATAGGCCACGCCCCTACGTCGACTAAGAAATCGGCGGTGCCGTCGCCAGGTATGACGGTACCCTTAGGGATTATTATGAATTTAGTTCTCCAGTAAGTATTACTGGCTGTAATAGTTAAGCATTATAAGCAATAAACCGCAAGGCATCCAACACTACAATTTATTTGACAAGTATTTGACGGGATTTAAAAAGCAGCTAAACTTTTATTTAATTGTCCTCTAGGCATTGCAAGTTTATAAATCTTTTTAACATACTTTATTACCTTTTGTTTTCTTCTCTCCCAAATATCAATCTGCTGCAGTGCAGTTTTAGTGCCCAGTTCATGCTCCTTTAGAAGCTGCTTTTATTTGCTGCTCAACAAAAGATCGACCATATCTAACATTCATACAATCTGTATGGATGGAACTTGTTTGAGTCTCTCTATGAGCCTGCCAGGTACTGAAAGAAGGACAGTCAAGTATATGGACTGTTTGATTATTGTGTACGGGATCTTGTTGAGCAGCAGTTGAAAGCAGCTTCTGGCTGAGCATGAACTGTGCATTGAAACAGTATTGCGGCATAGAATTTGAAATAACGAAGCAAACCAAGGTAATAAAGTATATTACACAAATTCAGAACTACTTGGAGGATAATTAAAATGAACTATACTTATTCTTTAAGTCATGGTCCTGTACAATGGTACAACCCGTCAATGGTTTCCACTTCAACCCTTGTAAACAATTTCTAATCATCTATATATTGTGTAAAGGGAGACTATTAAAACTATTTCCATTGTTACCATGCAAACCCAAGTTACTTAAACAGAATTTTACAGGATAACAATATAGAAAAAAATGTAAAATCAACCTTTTTTTTGCAGTTCAATATATAGAAAAAAATAACCATATTTGGTACCTTTACATCTGTAAATGACTGATCTATCAATATAATATTCATTAACCCACGCTAGTCACCTGTGGCGTAACTTGAAGCTCATGGGCCCCGAATTATTACAACTCTTTAATAGCAGTGATCTTTTTCTATAGGTCAAAGGGACTTCTGGGGCCCCCTAGGCTCCAGAGCCTGAGTACGATTGCAAATCCTGCACCTATTGTTGTTACGCCCCTGCTAGTCAGTAATGGCAAGTTGTAAGGCAGGGCAGGTAAGCATTTTGGGGTCAGGTACTTGGTGAGTATGTCAAGGATTAACACCTTCAACTCTAGGCAAATTTCTGTTTCCATTTTTCCTTCCCCGTCTTCCAAGAGCCATACGTTTTTATTTTTTTCCATCAACATAGCCATATTAGGTCTTGTTTTTTGTGAGATGACTTGTTCTTTTGAATGACATCATTGGTTCTACCATATACTGTACCAGAAAACGGGAAAAATATTCCAAGTGGGGTGAAATTGCAAAAAAAAGTGCAATTCCACAATGATTTTTTGGGGTTTTTATATAATTGAGCCACTGAAAAGAAATCCCCCGCCACGCATGTTATATCGCTCTGTCAAAAATTCACAGCAGGATTTAACTAGTTAACAGAGAATCTGCCCGCGCCTGTAAACTGCACATCAACTGTTGAGATTAGGCGACATGTGCGAGGTTGATGTGGCTCAGTGTGTGCATATACATCCTTGGTCGTGAAGGAGTTAAGAGGATAAACAGAGGCATATCAGGTCATAGTTTGGAGACAGAATATCTGGAGAATACTGGATAAGAGTAAAGGGGCTAAACAAACAGATGGTCAGAACAAGGTCCAAGGTCAGGCAGCAATAGATCATTCAAATAGAGCACTGGAGCCAGGCCAACAACATCACCGAACGGAATGCTACAACTGGCAGAGTTCTGGGAGAAGCTGCTCAGCTAAGTGGCTGGGAAAACACCAAGCACAGGGAACATCTGCATAATCCAACACCTTCCAGAAATAGATTGGATGACTGAGCTATCACTCACCAAACTGGCCAAAGACAGCTCAGCTTCCATAGTTACAACAAATAGTCACTCATTGCATAAAAGAGTGTTGGAATCATGACAACCCATATGGTAAAAAATGTAAAGAGTTGCAGGCATTTTTAGTCGCTGGACCTTCCTAAAAAATTAAATTAGTGTAGACAACTTGTCATATGTACCTTAAAGCAATATCAATAAAACATGAACTCGCCATGAAAAAAAAACAAGCCAGATTATAATATGATACATTAAAAAATTATTACCATAAGAAATTAAATCCTGATATAAACGGTGTCATTTTTAAATGACTCATTCTCATGGGCGTAACTACCATAATGCAGGAGTTGCGATCGCACCCGGGCCCTGCAGCCTAGGGGGGCCCAAAAGTCCCTTTGGCCTATAGAAAAAGACTAATAGTACTAAAGATTTGCACTAAATGGGGGCCCCGTTGGAGCCTTCGCATCAGGACTCCTGGACCTGAAGTTACGCCACTGCTCATTCCCTTTAAATACCAAACCAAATTAGCATTCAGCCAATATCGACTGTAAGTGTGAGTGTATCCTAAGTCCCTCCATACAACTTAGATAGATGTCCGTCTGACAGCTATCTTGCCTTAATTTCCCATACACAGTAGCGCTCGCTGTAATGATTTCATTTCTCCTGCGTTCTCTATGAGGGAACTGCTGCCGACCTAGTAGCTAACCTCACTGAAAACAAAAGAATTGTCAAATGAAATTAGTCATGTGAGATATTTATGTACCCCAATCAACTATTGAGGGTCCCATGCACGTTAAAACGCCAGCAAACTTGTGATTTCAGATGTTAGTGGGTATAAAGAGGATGGCCACAACTAATTTTTGATTGGTAGCGTATACTTCAATAAACCTTCAATATTTCATCGTAGAAGTGCATCTCCCAGCACCAACAGAGGCTACTAGTTCACAGATGCTGTGAGGACACAGCAGCTCTCTCAAGTACAATTGTGGCTGCAGCCAGGTACTCATTTGATCAAACAGAGGTGGATCTCCAAACTACCCAAAGCCTTAATAGCCATATATAGAAATGACCAAGTGGTTGTTTGTAACCGCCAGAATTCTGGGAACTTCCAGCTGCCAGTATACACTGGTAACTGCTGAATGTCAGACCTGCCCTGATTAGATATTGATGACCTATCCTAAGGAAAGGGCATCAATAAAAAAAATAGTGCCAACCTCTTTAATTCTATAATGAAGTCAAAATCAACAGCCTCTAGTCTAAGGACAAAGAACATCTGTAATATACTGTATAAATACAAAATGTTTGGGGTGAATCTCCTCCCATTTCCTTTGTTGTTACAGGCATCCCTTCTTCCTGACTAGTCAACTTTGTGAGCAGACTCCAGATAATAAACCATCAAGGACAATTTACAGATCTGGCTTTTGGAACTCACCTTTCAGTGCTGAAGAAAAGCAGAAGACATCATATTTGTGCAGGTGCTTATGACGCTCCCCATAGCTCCTTACTCCAGGTGCTGTGTCCTTCCCACCACAAGGATCTCTGGGTAAAGTAATAGGGTATTGAACAGTACCATCCATTAACCATCCAGCATTGCACCAATCCAGACCTTCTTCCCAAGCTCTAAACATCTGCTCAAATGAAGCCATCATGGAGTCTTGAGCTTCGCAGGCTTTCTTTGCATCATGGAAATTCAGCTGGTATCTTCCATGACGTGGTTGGTATGGAAAGACAACCCCTGCACAGAAGAGTATTTTATTAGGAACACACAAAGACTAAGGCATCTGTTACTTTCAAACCGAAAAAGAAACATGCCGGGAGCATGAGAAAATAGACTTTGGTAACAGTTTCATATGCTAGAGTTAACGCAAGATAATTTATGTCACTTGGGATAATATCTCAAAATAGTACAATGGACTGATAAATGGAGAAGAGTAGATTTACTCAGGTGGAATTGAAATCTCAGAACTTCATATCATTCAGAATGTGGATTTATTGTACTTAGCTCTGTGCAAATGTAAAAAAACTGGTTGCAAATAGTTAAAAAAAATATATAATAATACTCACCTCACCGCTCACCTGTCCTAATGCCCTCGTAGCCCATTATCATAGTCCGCAACTCTTCTTCTTTTCCCATTGCCCCAGTCATGGACATCCTCTTTAGCCTCTACATTCCAGGTCAGAATATCTGGAATTACTAGACTTTTGATGCTTTTCTGCAACATACCATTGTGACAATGTCCAAGTAATGACACTGTCAGAGGCCTAGTTGTGTGGGAAATCTTGACCTGGACTGAATAGGCTGAGGAGGATATGAGCAACTGGGGGAAGAGGAAAAGAGGAGGTTCGAAGGACTGGATTGGGAAAATGAGGACAGGTAAGGTATTCATTTTTTGAGCATATCCTACACTTATTCTACTGTTGGTTCGTTAACGACATCGTCTATTTAGAAGTGAAGGACGTAGGCGAGCTAATGACCGCAAGTATCGTTTGCTTGTCACGGAATCGTTGCTGCGTCGTTAACAATATCTATACGTGTGACATTTCACTAGCGATCATTAAACGTCGTTTAAGCGTCCTAGGTCAAGTCGGATCGTTGATCGCATCGTTCAACTATTGAAGCGTGAGACGGGGCCTTCACTGAGTGGCTTTCTAGAGGACTGCTCATTTTTCTTAAATTAGTAAAAAGTAAGGTAAAATTTCTCAAACCTGTCATTTCTCTTACTATGAAACAAAACGTCAAAATCCATGTTCTGGAGCTGGAGCCTCTCAGTGAAAAGGTGCAAAACCATTAATGGTGTGTACTGACAGTGTCCAAGCACCAGCCCCTGTATAGTGCAGAGAATGATACAGACACTCTCCCCAGAAGCATGGAGATCAGGCAGTATCAGACAAATACCGGACAAAGGATTAAGGAGGCAAATGACAAATTCAGCTTTTGCTACATGAACTAAATTAATAAAATTGTGACCCCAATATATTGACACTCGCTCTTATTTTTGCGGCCTTTCACATGACGAACAAGCAGTGTTTTGAATGCATCATTCTTCCAAAACTAAATGCAACAATATTCACCAAAATGCAAAAAATCTTGGCACATATTCTGCCAAAGGTAAGGCATACTCACAAAAGTAAATCTGCCATAATTAGTCAAACTAACATCAAAAAAGAAAAAAAGAAAAACAGGGTGTTTTGAGCCATCAAACATCAACAATGCATTTTATTCTAAAGCAGGGGTGGGGAACCTTTTCTCTGCAAAGGGCCATTTGGAAATTTAGAATATCATTCGCGGGCCGTATAAATTTATTAACGTAAAGCAGTGTGGTATACAGCAGCCTCCCCAGTGGTATATACAGACCCCAGTGGTAAGGGGTAATACAGCAGCCCCAGGGGTAATACAGCTGCCCCAGGGGTTATACAGCAGCCCCAGGGGTTATACAGCAGCCCCAGGGGTTATACAGCAGCCCCAGGGGTATACAGCAGCCCCAGTGGTATATACAGACCCCAGTGGTAAGGGGTAATACAGCAGCCCCAGGGGTAATACAGCAGCCCCAGGGGTTATAAAGCAGCCCCAGGGGTTATACAGCAGCCCCAGGGGTTATACAGCAGCCCCAGGGGTATACAGCAGCCCCAGTGGTATATACAGACCCCAGTGGTAAGGGGTAATACAGCAGCCCCAGGGGTAATACAGCAGCCCCAGGGGTTATACAGCAGCCCCAGGGGTTATACAGCAGCCCCAGGGGTTATACAGCAGCCCCAGGGGTATACAGCAGCCCCAGTGGTATATACAGACCCTAGTGGTAAGGGGTAATACAGCAGCCCCAGGGGTTATACAGCAGCCCCAGGGGTTATACAGCAGCCCCAGGGGTTTATCAGCAGCCCCAGGGGTATACAGCAGCCCCAGTGGTATATACAGACCCAGTGGTAAGGGGTAATACAGCAGCCCCAGGGGTGGTGTATACATGGCTCAGTGGTGGTGGTGTATACAGGGCCCAGTGGTGGTGGTGTATACAGGGCCCAGTGGTGGTGTATACAGGGCCCAGTGTTGGTGGTGGTGTATACAGGGCCCTGTATGCGGACCGGGGGGGAGGGGCGCCTGTGCACAGCACAGCACACTCACCGGACACCGAGGCCGCCGTCACCGTACGTCTGCTCTGCAGGCTGTAAGTCGCTGTACGGAGAAGGATAGGAGGGGCGGGCAGAGCTGCGGAACAGGAAGTCGGAGGCCAGCCCTCCTTCCTCTCTTGCCGGCGCGCCGCAGCCGCCGGCGGCCACCACGGGGCCCCCCAGGGGGGTCGGGCGGGCAATGGGGCATGAGGTAAAAAAATGCGCCCTGCACAAAACAGGCAGAGTGGCGCGGGCCGCACCAGATGACTTGGCGGGCCGGATCCGGCCCGGGGGCCGGACGTTCCCCATCCCTGTTCTAAAGGTTTGCACAGTTGTGGCCATTAATGTACCACTTGTCTGCTTTGGCTCATTGAAGAGGAGGTCGTCACCGTGGGGACCCTCTTTATGATTTCCATATATGATAAATATAAGACCTTCGATGATTTATTTACCGTATATACTCGCGTATAAGCCGAGTTTTTCAGCCCAAAAATTGAGCTGAAAAGTCCCCCCCTCGGCTTATACGCGAGTCAAACGGCACAGGCCGCCCACCCGCCAGCCCCATCAGTATACAGGGCACCCCCCATCAGTATACAGGACCCCCCTTGGTGCCACAAACCTGTAAAATAATAGATCATTTTACTTATCCCTGTGGCCGCCACCGCTGCTCTGCATCGCGCTCCTGCGGCTTCATCCGGCTTCTTCCGGCTTCCTCCTCCGGTGGGCGCAGGCAATGACGTCATTGTCTGTGCGCCAGAGGAGGAACCCGGAAGAAGCCGGAAGAGGCATGAAGACCCGGAGGAGCGTGATGCAGAGCAGCGGCGGCCACAGGGATAAGTATAATGATCTATTATTTTACAGTTTTGCAGCAGCAAGGAGGGGCCCTGTATACTGATGGGGGTGGCGGGCGGGCGGCCTGTATACCTCTGGGGCTGCTGCTGTATATACCTCTGGGGCTGCTGCTGTATATACCTCTGGGGCTGCTGCTGTATATACCTCTGGGGCTGCTGCTGTGTATACCTCTGGGGCTGCTGCTGTATATACCTCTAGGGCTGCTGCTGAATATACCTCTGGGGCTGCTGCTGTATACACCACTGGGGAGGCTGCTGTATATACCACTGGGGAGGCTGCTGTATACCACACTGCTGGGGGCTGTATACCTGTGCTGGGGTCCACCCTCGGCTTATACACGAGTCAATAGGTTTTCCCAGGTTTTGGGGCAAAAGTAGGGGGGTCGGCTTATACACGGGTCGGCTTATACACGAGCGGCATGTGGATTGCCTCCCACTACTATTTTAACCCGCCCCTTCCCCCTCACTCACTAAGCCCTCAGACGAAGGAGAACTTCCGAAATGCGCATAAGGGCGCATGCATGATACAGACGCTGCAAATCGCCAGGTATTGAATTACATTATATCCTACTGGTAGCTGCGGTATGTTAATTAGGTGACTTAAATGATAGGTCCCAGAGTAGTGTTTGCAATGGGATGCTGCAGTTTTATATGGATGGATCATGGTCATTTTAGGATTAGAGCTGGTATCCTGGTGTGCTGTATTAAGAGGTTATAAGTGGAACCTGCACACATAGGTGATTGTGTGTCCAGGAGGTATTGCTCATTGGACACTGCTAGATTAACATGTACTAGCATAGAGATACTATATACCTAGGATGTCACTGGTCATGTCCTGATACATTCAGAAGGATTTTTGCATTCAGTTTTCTCTATGTATATGCTATAGAGGTAATTCTGGCTGTAAGTTTATCTCAAAGATATATATATTTTTTTTTTCTAATTCTGGGACCTGTGCAATATACCACATATAACGAGAGCTACTAATATTCAATTATTTTATTCTTTACCTTAAATATTGAATATGTGTACCATTGCCTGACTGTTAATGCTGTAACACTGTTATGCTTTGATTATACATGAGTAGACATATACAATATCTGTAAAATCATTCTGTATTTATGCTGGTGTTTCTACCTTACTCTCACCTCCCTCCCCTTTTTTCCGCACACTATGTAGCTAATAAAATTTACAAGTTCATATAAATGACCGTATGATCGTCTTTTCTCTTCCCTTCGGGATAGCGTGTAAAACTAACTATTTAAGCGATCGGTCAGGATACTCATATGTCTATACTCTGTCCAGTCTAACTTATTGTATGTTCTATACAACTGATATGAATAGGGTTTAAATAACCATAATGTACTGGATACCAAAACTGTGGTGTTGTCTAATTATACACGAGTATATACGGTAATTAACAAAAATGAAATTTATATTTATTCACATTACAGATCAATTTAAAAAAATCTGCTAAAAAAAATAACGTATTTGTATAAGAAGCCTGTGTTGTTTCTATCCACCCAGTTCAGATTTATCTTTTGTTTCATAGGTATAATAAATGATATATTTTGATGATTGAAATTTTAGATGTAATAACGATATATTTCAAACACCTTGGTAATTCTGCCATCTAGTGGCCACTTTAAGGAGTGTGACACACAAACCTTGCTAAAAAAAAGCCTTTCATAATTATTTTGTCTGTTAGAAAGGCTATCCGGGCTCATTTTATTTTTTAGCTACTGTTTTAAGAACCAACAGACAGATTTATTCCGCCAAGGAGAGATGTCTACCAGGACTAAGCAGTCATGGGCCGCTCCTGCAGATGATCCTGCTGCCTCACATCAACAAAGCAGCTGAGCTGGGCAGCGGGGAGCCGGCTGTCTATCAACATGATATCATCAGGACCTCCTGGTCAATAGAGCAGCGTGAAAGAGAAGCTGCTGCCCTGCCGATCTGACATAACTGGAAGCTGCATAATCGCTGGCAGGAGCAGACTGTGACTACTCTTTGGCAGTAAAGAGATGTGCCTGGCAGAACAGGCAAGTAGTTAGGAACTCCCTGCCTGTTAGTTCTTAAGCTCATAGTTAAAAGTATAATAGTCTTACACAACCACATAAAGGCCCTAGTTACCGACAATACATCTTATTACTGACCTGAGATATAGGAGGATAGCAACTTTCAATGGATGAAAATGCCGCAGCTGTCTGCTGTGCAAAAAACTGACACCCTCCTTTATCAACCACAATTGGCTGTTGACACTGACCACAGACTTTATACCCCTTAGATGTTGCTGTCAATAGTGACTGTGGCATCTTGATGGTTAACAGAGTGTGGGGGCTCCTCCTCCTCTTTAACCCCATAGACATCCTGAGGCCATGATTGTGCAGTTATGATGGTTGCCATTGCAACAAAGTAACAGCCTTAGGCTAGGGCCACACTTAGCAGGGCACTTACGTTAGATGGATGCTGTTACTGCAGAGGCAAGCCTGCAGTAACGGCCAGCATTAACGTCAGGTGCTGCGAGCAAACGCTGCTCCATAGTAACCCACTGTTTACCATGGATGCAGCCACACAGGAAGACCCAGGAACTGCGCTTTAGCAGAGCGCACAGGAAAACATTGTTAGCAAAAATTAGACAATGGTTTCAATGGGTAAAACGGATCAGAAGAGCGCAGCCATAATTAACAGCTCATTCTTTTTGCAGATCAGTTTTCAAGGGAAAAAAATGCACCAAGTCATGAAAACACAGATTGAAAAGTGGAAAAAACGATTGACTTTGCTGGGATTTCATTTAAGTGATGTATTCACTGCAAAAACAGATATAAAAAAAGATAAAAAGACGCACAGTGTAAACAGAGCCTTAGGGCCGCTTTACACACACCAACTTCTGTGACCAACTTCTGAACAGATCTCTGGTTGCAGTGAAATCATGGACACATTGTTCTATTGTACACAGCCACAAAATGGAACAATGTGTCCATGATTTCACTGCAACCAGAGATCTGTTCAGAAGTTGGACACAGAAGTTGGTGTGTGTAAAGTGGCCTTAAGAGCCTTGACAGCTGCAGTGACCTGTTCAGATGTTAGCAAGACTTAGCAACATAATGGAAAAAAATTACACTTTTCCTTCCTGTCATACCTCTTTGTGTTAATTCGCAAATAGCATATGAAAGGTAATAAACTCCTACTTCAGTAGTTTTGAATATTTCGATGGGCCCTGTTTTTAAAAATAATCACCTTGTTTTTTCCAATATTGTACAATGGTCATCCAAAGTCACTTCATAACTGACTTGGGATAGGGTCACATTTACGTTTTGACCCTAGCCTACCGGATTGCGCTTTTATCTTAGTACTTTTCCCAGCACTGCATAGCGTTACCGCTATGCGGTGCTGGATAACGCTGCCCCTAATTATCCGATATTTACCTTCACTATCTGTCACACAGGCAGCTGCTGGGAGTGACTTTACAGCTGAGGAGAGTGACCAGCTGAGGAGAGGTCGTAGAACAGCTGAGAAGAGGCCATTGAACACCAAGGTTAAGTTGGAGGGAAGCTAGAGAAAGTACACCTGAAAAGTGTCCAGATGACTGGAGGAAAAGGAAGCTTGTCCAAACCCTAGAGCAGAACATCTCCTAAGTGGCTCCGGGAGGAAGAGGGGATCCAGAAGCACGGGAAGTGAGCAATCCACCAGTGGGACCAGTATCTATTGTCAAGCGCAGGTAAGTGGAGGGACTAGGCCGCAAGGGACACCGGGAACGCAAAAAACTAGTGGAGAAAACCAGGCTCAGCTAGCAACCCGTAGGCTGTGGCTCTTCCAAGGTGACACAGTCGACAACCGCGTACATCTGCTGAAGAGGTGGCAACCATAGGCTAAGGGGAGACACTGCAGGGGAACCCCTATGAAAATCCCACAGTCATTGGCTCAGAGCTCTGTTTGGCAAGGCGCAAGGCAGGACGGGTGAGGCAAGCGCAGTGAGAGACAGCCTGGAAAGGACAGAGAAGGGGTGCTGGCTACGTACCATCCTACTACCAGTGAGTAGCTTGATCGCTGTCTCCAAGAACCCAGTGGTCAGCAGGCTGCTGCACAAAGACTGTGAGTAAAAGGCCTGAAGACTATAACCCGCTGTGTCTGTGAACTTTCTTAACGCGTCTAAAGCACCAGAAGCACAACTCACTCAGGTACCTTTGGCCACCTTAGGGTTCAGCCCTATCCAGAGTAGGCTGAAGAACATTGCTGCCTCCCAACCATCGGACCCTAGGAGAACTGTCGAGCAGCGGCGGCCATCAATACCCGCAACCTGCAGGTGGCGTCTCGTATCAATTAACAAGTATCCCCAGGTCCAGTTATCCCTGCCCAGAATGAACCCTCCATGCCAGATCCCTATCCCTAAGAGAGAGTGCAAATCACACCGTACTTTTAATGACACCTCCAGGGTCACAGAGCCAAGTCTTGGTCCCTATGATCCCTGTGATGATGCCTCAAGAAAGCCTGGTTCGGAGTATCCTAAGGCCCTGTAGAGGTGTGTCAATATCATTTGCATTCGATTCATCATTGTTTTTAAGATCTCTTTTTGCTGTCAGTGAATAGAATCATTCTCAGTTACATTCAGATGCTAGAAACGTTTTTGATTGCGACCACATTTTAGACTTTTTGATCAGTATATTACCAGTTACCAGTTTAAAGAAAATCACCTGGATTCCAGCAGAAGAGACAGATTAGTCCTGGTTCTATATTTTGCTTGCAGAGGAATGTCTATCCCTAGCCTATACACTATAAGTCTCAGTAGGTCTTAAAGGTTATTGTCAAATGTATCCCTCACCAATCCTGAGCATGCACCACACCTCCATTCTTTGTGACTGACAGAAAATGAATAGACTGGAGGTGCGCATACCTGACCCTACCTCTGCTTTATTCAGCTGAGTCTCTTCCAATCCCCATTCATAAGATCAGTGGGGACCCAATGGTCAAATCCCCAGCGATCATGAATACAGCCCTTATTTTACAGATAGAAGATATAGAAGATAAGTTCAATTTGAGACAAACCCTTTAACTGATATATGACAGAAGGTCTCCATTATCAGCCATTCTTGTGTGTCCTTATTTTTGCTCACCTCTTAATTCTAGCTCAACAATGCCACTTTCATCTTCAAGTCCATCAATGACCTCACACTTGTACTTCCCATAATCCTCAAGACGTAGATCAGTGATGACAAGGGACACCTCGTTGGGCTTCTTCTGATGCAAATGTACTCGACCTTTATACTCTCCAAAACTGCGATGCCTTAGTCCAATAGCCACCAGCACATCCTTCTCCTTGGTGTTATCCTTGTGCAGCTTGGCCCACTTGATGCGGAGTCTTCTTGGAGACTGTAGTTCTGGTTCATAGTGGAATGTGCATGGAAGTGTGATGTTACCTCCCCGGTAGGCGAAGAGGGCATCTTCTGGAGTATTAACCACAAGTTTCACACCATTGAACTGAATGACTGTAACACAAAGCAAAAATGAAGAGATTTTTACAGCTCTGGACTTGCTATCAGCTTTTATTGCATCGAAAAGTTGGAAAAATATGTGACTTTTTAGCACTTTAAAACAACGCTCACTGCACCAGGACAGTAAAGGACTATGGATTGTATTTCTTGTTCATCATTCAACACAGTGATCAGCATTCAAGTCCTATGTGGCCTTTGCTTTTCTTAATACAATGGCCTCATTCCTTGATACTATTGGGGTATTCATATATTATTGCATGCATAACTAAGGAAAACGTCTTATGAACCAACCTGGAGTGTTGTTACCTATTTAACATGAATTTTAACTATATTGTTTTTAAAACAAAAACACATTTTATGAAAATTACATTATTAATGCACTGAACGCTTACTCTCGAAGGTCAATGTTGGTGCATGCATTGCCATTTGGCACAATTTCCTTGATTGCTGTTCTAATCAGTGACCACTAGAGGGAGACAATTTATAACTTTAACCACCACTACGATCACAGAATCGGTGCAATTATAACATTCATCGAAATATAGAGAAGAATGGACAAACATTAAGGATTCCAGACAAAGAATTTACAAGACTTTACAGTGTGAATCTAGGGAAGTTGGATATGGCCAATTTGTTCCGCCAACTGAAGAACTGAGGGTCATCAACGGTTGACTTATTTTTTTTACACCTATAGAGCCTAAAGAGTCACCATAGCTATTTTTTGTGAAAATAGATTTTGTGAGTTCTTGAACCTCTATCATATAACGAAATAACAAGTATATGGGAGATACTGGGAGTTATCCACTATCATAGCTGACTTTTGTTTCTTTACGGTATTTTCATACTTGTTCTAGCTCTACTCTTGTGAACACAACTCCAAAATATGTTTTGCATTATGTTTTTTATTTCTGTAGCACCCTGGCTAGTATTTGCACCAGCTGTCTCCTGATGAGGAACAAGGCCAGGGAGCCAAAACCAATGCCAGTCCTAGCAGAATCCTAATAGTGGTGTCTGATCCTCATCCCAGCTAATCAATACCACACCAATCTCCAAAGACATACCAGGAGAACTTATCCAACAAAATACCTTCTGCATCTTGTCCTCAACACGATCTCACAGCATGATAACCATTTCTATCAGATCTTTTGTGTGAGCACCATTATAACGCCTATAGTAATACATAACTGCATATCTATCAATAACCTAAAAACGATTTATAACGGGAAGAACCCTCCTACATATGCTGGAACTATAGAGTAGAGCAGAAAGCCCTGGATATTCTGATTTCGCACTGTTTTCTTCTAGTCTTACATAAGACAACAGTAAGTTGCCACAGACCGACACAAAATAATTTACAGACAGAAAAGCGATTAAGATTCAGTTTCCAGATGAGATTTTGTGAAGCTGTGTATATTTACTGTGCAAAAAAAAAGCATCTTAGGCTACATTCACACACAGCATTTCTTCTGCATTTGTGAGGATCCACTTGTGATGCAGAAACTGCACCTAGTACAAATCCTCACCAAACGCAGCTTTATGAATGTGAATGTATGGTGTTATCTGCTGCACTATTTACTCATCCCCCCCCCCCCCCGCACTCCCACAGTGACCTCCAGCGATGTTCTCATTCCCGGAGGCTGCAGTGTTCGGTGCCTCTAGGATCCTGCGCATGTGACTGGCTGACACCGCTCAGTCACATGGTGCAGTGCCAGGTCCTCAAGCACCAAACAGACAACTCTCACAGGTCCTGCAGCCTCCAGGATGAGAGGACATCGCTGTAGATCACTGTGGGAGTGTGTGGAGGTGAGTAAAAGCGCAGCAGATAACGCAAAAACAATGGACATGCCCATGACAACACACAGCTCACATTCATCCTTTTTCCTTAACCTGATAAAGAAAACACATACTGCTACTAAGGTGGAATAAAAACGTGGTCAGGAGACTTTATTAAAATTCATAAATAACCTTTCATTTAAAAACTTTATTCATAAAACCACCAAATATTAAAACCTTCATAATACTAAAGACCCGTAAAAATTCACCAGGACGACCAAAATACGCCCATTCTCGATGGTTGATTTTACCACTCTAATAACGCCTCTCAACAAAAGAAAAAAAGGGGTTGAAAAAGAAGCCACAAATCAAAACACCGATATGATGACATGAAAATCAGGTTTTTAAAAAAAATATATATAACACTGCAAATAAAAGGGAGGGTAAGAGGGAATTTCCAGCTGTCACAGGTGTCACTGAGTGACCTGTACATATAGCCCCGGCACACAAAAAAGATGAGGAGATTTTTGGTATCTTACTGTGTTCTTTATTATAAAGGTTGACAAGAACAAGTTGTATCACACAACGTTTCGGCTCAAGGCGAGCCTTTCTCAAGTGAATCTTGTGGATGTGGTTAGAGTACGTGGGTAGGTTCCCACATGAGCATCCGCTCAGGCCAGTACCCTCAGGGGATACTCAGCAGGTGACTCCGTCCTAAATTCTTAGTGCAAGTGTAGCAGCAGCATAGTGGCTGGTCTGTATGGAGGGACATACTCCATACTTGTTCTTGTCAACCTTTATAATAAAGAACACAGAAGATACCAAAAATCTCCTCATCTTTTTTGTGTGCCGGGGCTATATTTACAGACTCTGCAGCCTTTTTTTCCCCAGAGCACCCAAACTGAGTGACCTGGCTGGGATAAGGGGGATTATGTACCCCCCTTATTCCACCAATGATAAGCTGTTATCATGACTCCAGGAGCAGTCGGCCTGCAGAGGCCAAGAACTGCCCAGGTTACTAAGTTCCTGATACTAGCAATTACCAGTGCCATCTCATTGGCTTGTCCATCACCTATCCTGGTACCCAGAGAGAACCTGTTGTCAGGCTTGTGTTGCCATGATATTCCCCGCTATTTGTGTAGCACCCAGGCTTTGGGGTACTCGGGTGTCAAGCGGCAAAGGGTTAACTGCTGTGTCATGAGGAATGGCGGCCGCGCCTGATCCCGTGTCCTGGGCCTATCTTTGAAAAGGGGGATGATATTTACAGGGGATTATATGCAGTTTGTTGTCATGACGCCACCTGTAGTTTCTGGTGATTTGCACCAGCGCCGCCACAGTCCGCCGGAGGTAGATGGTATCGCGGCTAGGATGGTGTAGTCCTCCACAGGTAGGGCTGGGACCTCTGGGGCAGCATAGCGAGAAGGGGCAGCTTGGAGCTGGGATTGTATAGGGAGCACTGGAACAGTCTATGTAGGATACTGGGAGTGGAGAAGAAGGATACACACACACATCAAAGTCTCTTTTACCTTTTACTGATGGTTGGCAGGAAAAATGGCACTGATAGGTGGACAGGTTGCACAGTGGGTCCCCACAGCAAGTGGGTATAAGGCCTCCTCTGCTCTGTAGTATTGTCTGATGCACAGCCTGCTTGCAGCCTGACTTGCCTCCTCTCTCTTCCTGACTGTAGTGTCTGTCTCTCCTCCTGTGCAGTCTCCAAGTTACCTTCTCCTGAACACTGTGGCTTTGCCCTGCTGTGTCTGGCTCCCTCTCTTGACCCACATAGGAAACCGGGTAGCCGAAGCCTCCATGGTATGATAGGGTTTTCTGTGGTCCTATAGTATCCCACAGGTGCGGATCCCCAATATCCGGTGGTTCTCTTTGGACGAACTCCCTCAAGTTCCTCGCTCCTTTTCTGTCCTATGCTCCTCGCCTTCAGTCCCACTTAAGCTTGCGGGACGTAGAAGGGCCCTCCGGGTCAATGGTTCGGGCCTGATCGCAGCACCGACCACCAGGACGTCTTTGCAGCTCTTCTAGCGTCTGCACACTCTAACTCCACCCCCAGCAACAGTATCTATAGGGGATCTTGCCTAAGGTCAGCAAGTGGGGCTCCCCCTACTGTGCCGGGGTGGAAGGTATTGTATGTAGTAGGTACCTGCTGTGGAAACCCAGCTGTGCATTTAGAGAAGTCTGTGGCTACCTGTGTGAGCAGGGCGCCACATTTGCTCAGAGGATAGTACATTCTTTTTACGAAGCCTAAGAACGGATCCGTAAAAAGTGCAGTGTGTGAATGCAAAATTATGAAATGCATTGCCTTGGCTGAGACAGCCATCATCACTGCATTTCAATGCATTTTCAATGCACTGCCGGATCCATAATGAGTGAATGCAGTGTTACAGTTCAGCAAAAGTTGATGAGATCTGTAGAATCTCCTGCCAATTCATTAATGTTTTATTCAGTGTAAACTGACCTGCGTCATGTGTTTCACATGCGCAATGTGTACATTTCTCTTGTGGGTCTGCTTATGTGTGGATTTTCCCCATATATTTCCCCATATTTTCCCCATTTAGTGTGTTTAGCTTCACAATAAAAATAAATGTAATCTGAGCATGGCTGTATCAATGCAGTGTTATCAAATACGAGGGAGTATCAAAATCAAAGCAGCTTTATTTAAAATATGACATCCCATAAAAGAGACAAAAACCCATACAAACACAAAAAGCAAGCAAAAAAACACAAGTCATGTAATTTAGCTAATAGGTACAGAAATTCTGAAAAAAATCCTGCAACATCAAACTCACGGTGAGTAAACTCACCAAATTCTCACTGCGGGAACTAGTCTTAAGTGTTTAAGTCTTCCGGGCCCAGCCCTAGTGTGGTGCCTTTCATTTAAGATCTACGGTATTCTTACCTCCCGCCCTCTTTAACCTGCCGCCGTCTTCATTTTCTATCACTTCCACTCTGGTTGGTCTTCAGCAGGTTATGATCTGCCAGCTGCTCCTTTGTTTGCTGCACAATCCAGAAGTCACAACTCAATGTAAGCCTCATTCTGGTTCTCATAGAGTTACAATAAACACTTGTGACCGTTACCCCTGACTTGTGGCAGTCACAAGATCTGTTCACAAGATAGAACAGTGGGACCGAAGTGGCACTGATAAAAGGTGAATACAGCGACGGATGGGTATATTACTAGGAGCAAGGACTTTAGATTAATAGTATAAATCCAGGGCTGAAGAACAACAAAAGTAGGAGTCATGCTTTAAAGGAGAGAGGGTAGTGTATCTCATTAGGAAATTACAAAAGGCTATAGACAAGGAGGAAAGCACATCCAGAGGAAATAAAATATTGAAGAGATCAAGTGAAGGCACCGGTACCCCGTATACACACAGAGCCCACATCCACATTGAAAAAATACAAGTTTTCATGGCTGTGATCTTCCCAATCTATAACGTAAAATGATGCCCCCCACTATAAATGAGAGATTATTAGTAAACTTGTCCATGTTCATTTCATCCAGAAATTCTGTTTTTTTAAATTTATACTATGAAAACTCAAAAACCTGAACAAAGCATATATCTATTCTGGAAATCAGGAACTGAGATGTGCCCCAGATATCACGGCAGAGGTCAACGTGCACCATTCTGGTGATAAATGGCCCTCGTTCATCATTATCCTCTTTTCAGTGTTTCCAGGGTTATTTCTGACTATAATGAGTGTTGGAAAATGCTGTCATTGCTGAGTGGCGGCTTGACATATCGCTATCATTGTAAGAAGGCTCAGCCATCGCTGCAGTCTATAAAGTATACTTCACACATGCTCATTACCTGTCCCATCACAGGTTTGATTCTCAGGAACTGGCACAGTCAAAGTCATGATTAGAAGGAGCAGCGGCAGCACTCATTGTAAGTGACTGGACTTAATCCAAGAATTTCCTGCTGAAGGGAGGTTAACATCTTACTTCTAACTATAGAGAATCAATGTGACCGTACAAACAGGGACCATGTAATAATTCATCGGGGGCATTAACTCTGCTTGTCGGCAGCTGTTTACGATAGAGTGAGGATGGCACAGACACTGGGCACATTGTGCAGTTGAGAAACGTAGTTAGCTTTATTTAGCTCCCAGGCTTTGGGGTACTCAGGTGTCAGGCGGCAAGGGGTTAACTGCGTGTCACAGGGAATAGTGGCCGCGCCTAACCCTGTGTCCTGGGGTATCTTTTAAAAGGGGGTGATATTTACAGGGGACCATTTACAAAGTTTGTCGTCGTGACGCCACTTGTAGTTTCTGGTGATTTGCACCAGCGCCGCCATAGTCCGCCGGTGGTAGATGGTATCGCGGCTAGGATGGTGAAGTCCTCCACAGGTAGGACTGGGACCTCCAGGGCAGCGTAGTGTGAAGGGGAAGCTTGGAATGGAGCTGTGGCTGGGATGGGGAGAATTGGAGCAGCCTAAGAGGGGTACCAGGAATGGAGACAAATGATACATACACACTGCAAAGTCTCTTTTAACTTTTACTGATGTTTGGCAGGTAAAGGCGTCCAGGTCACTGACGGGTGGACAGGCTGCACAGTGGGTCCGCACAGCAAGTGGGTATAAGGCCTCCTCTGCTCTGTAGTGATGTTTGAAGCACAGCCTGGTTGTAGCCACTCTTGCCTCCTCTCTCTTCCTGACTCTGATTTCTCTCCTCCTGTGCGGTCTCCGGGTTACCTTCTCTGATCACTGCAATGCTACGCTGCTGTGTCTGGCTCCCTCTCTTGACCCACAGAGGAAACCGGGTAGCCGAAGCCTCCATGGTGCGACAGGGTTTTCTGTGGTCCTATAGTCTCCCACAGGTGCGGATCCCCAATATCCGGTGGTTCTCTTTGGCAAACTTCCTTAAGTTCCTTACTCCCTCTGGACTAACTTCTCCTTGCCTTCAGTCCCACTCAGGCTTGCGGGACATAGAATGGCCACTCTGGGTCACTGGTTCGGGCGTAACCGCGGCACCGACCACCAGGACGTCTTCGCAGCTCTCCTACCGTCTGCACACTCTGACTAACTCCTCCCCCAACAGCAGTATTTATAGGGGATCTTGCCTAAGGTCGGCAAGTGGGGCTCCCCCTACTGTGCTGGGGTGGAAGGTGTTGTATGTAGTAGGTACATGCTGTGGAAACCCAGTTGTGCATTAGAGAGATCTGTAGCTACCTGCGTGAGCAGGGCGCCACATTTACCTACATACGGCAAAAATACAATGACATGTGCCAGCTGGGGGAACCTGATGATGGCATGGTGATTTATGTGTAAAAAGGTTGTGTATAGAGATCAGGTAGGCCATACAGATAGAACATTCAGTGTTACACACTTCTACAATATGCCAGCTTATGCTTCACCATACTTTACATAAATATATATATATATATATATATATATATATATATATATCGGGTGATTCTCGAATATGTGCAATTATATATTAGCCCAACTACTCACTCTACTAATCGTAGCACCACCAAAGAGGGGCAGGGGAAGCTCGCTGCTGCTGGTCAACCCTCTGGGTGCTGTATCTCCCCTTGGGCTGTCTCTCCCCATATGCGCTCTCTGTCCTCTTGAGCTGGTTCTCCCCCCTGTGCACTCTCTCTTCCCCCTATGTGCTCTCTATTCCCCTTGTGAACTCTCTCTTCTCCCTGTACACTTTCTCTCCCCTTGTGCTGTCTCTCCCTTTTGTGCTGTCTCTCCCGACAGTGTACTCTCTCCCCATGTGCGCTTTCTCTTTCCTTGTACTGTCTCTCCCCCTGTGCACTCGCTCTCCCTGTTGTCACTCACCCCTGTGCAATGTCTCTTTCCCCTGTACCCTGAGGATCCAAAGTGCCAGCCTGCATTCCAGAGTGGAATGCAAATGGGAGGAAGTGCAGCAGCAGGATGGGCCCGTCCAAAGGTAAGATTGCGGACCCAGGCGGAGGCATTTATGAATGCCTGCGCTGCAGCCAGTGTCCCAGTTGGCATGTGGGCCCCCCCGTCACAGATGTTCTATAGGTGGTGCTATTTTCTTTGACTGATCAACCAAACGTATGTGATTTTTCACATTCTATTTAATAATTTTCCAGTTTGACTGTAATTTATATGATGTCCTATAGGTGGTGCTGTTTTCAGGACAAACTTAAAGACACACCACACGGAAAATGAGGGATCTGTCTGATTTATTTCAAGTAAAGGATATTTCTCTGTGTTTTTTAACTATTTCCTCACAGGATAATGGACAGGTCTCATAGAGACGTAAACGTTATCAATCTGGGCTTAATGACATGCTGTCAATAATCTGCTGTCATTAACCCCTTCTATCACCCCGATGCGATAACACCAGTTCATCGGCAAGAGCCGTGTAAAGAGCCAGGAATTGGAGCTTCTAATGCACTAATTTCTGGGGCGGCTGCTATTCTTTAGCCTTGGAGGCCCAATAACCATGTTGAGAATACCAGCCCTCCCCTGCTTGTGTTTTACCTTGGTTGGCAATCACAAATAGGGCAAAGCCCACATATTTTTTAAGTATTTATTAAAATAATAATAAATAATTAATGGTCTTTCCTGTGTGTTGATTGCCTACCAAGGAAAAACCATGCAACTGGGGGTGGCAGCCTGTAGCTGTTCGCTTTATTTGCTCTGAAAATCAAAAATACAGTGAAGAGCTACATCATATTTTTGAATTATTTATTTATTTATATACTACTATTACATCAACCAATCATAGATGCCGGCATAATGTGTGAGGAGCGCAACAGCCAATTACAGATGCTGTCACAGAGGTGTGTATCTGTGATAGGATGTTGGAGCAAGTGCAGTAACCTGGAAACAGCCCATATATTCTAGCATCTATGGTAGATGCTAGAATGTATTGGCTGTTTCCAGGTTACTGTACTGGCTCTAACAGCCAATCACAGATGAAAACGTCCTGTGACAGTGTCTTTGATTGGCTGTTGCATCCATCACCAGTGAATAATCAGGAAATTAAAGGGAACCAACCACCCCAAATGACCCCCCCGGACTGTTAATATGTGTCCCTACACCCAGCACACATATTTGGGGCAATCGTTTTTGCTAAAAAAACTGTTTAGTAGAAGCTAAGATATAGCTTTATAAACTTTAAAAAATGTGGCCGACTGGGTGTTACCTAGCTTGTCCTCCTGCAGTGTTCATGTGCCTGTCAGCCTCCTCTCCCCCCTCCCTTCAGTAAAGCCCTGCCCTTTCAGCCTCTCAGGTTTCAGCCTTTCAAGTGATCCTAAACCGAGAAACTGACCCCCCCTTATCTTTAGACCTGTCCCTGCACCCCCTCTTATCATTTCTAGCCATCCCTTTTGCAGAAAAAATAGCTTTTGTAAAGTAAGAGAAAAGGTTATAATACTTTGTCCTGTGTGAGTTCTCTCTTTCTGTGCAAGCCGCAAATGCCCCGCCTGTCTGCTGCTGCCTGGTAATTATGCACGCCCCTCTCTGCTTCTAAGAGCCTGGCCACGTCATGAAAGGGGCGGGGCTAAATCGCGGCATGCCGGAGCCCCGCCCCCTTTCATGACGCGGCCAGGCTCTAGGAAGCAGAGAGGGGCGTGCATAATTACCAGGCAGCAGCAGACAGGCGGGGCATTTGCGGCTTGCTCAGAAACAGAACTCACACAGGACAAAGTATTATAACCTTTTCTCTTGCATTACAAAAGCGATTTTTTCTGCAAAAGGGATGGCTAGAAATGATAAGAGGGGGTGCAGGGACAGGTCTAAAGATAAGGGGGGGTCAGTTTCTGGGTTTAGGATCACTTGAAAGGCTGAAACCTGAGAGGCTGAAAGGGCAGGGCTTTACTGAAGGGAGGGGGGAGAGGAGGCTGACAGGCACATGAACACTGCAGGAGGACAAGCTAGGTAACACCCAGTCGGCCACATTTTTTAAAGTTTATAAAGCTATATCTTAGCTTCTACTAAACAGTTTTTTTAGCAAAAACGATTGCCCCAAATGTGTGTGCTGGGTGTAGGGACACATATTAACAGTCCGGGGGGGTCATTTGGGGTGGTTGGTTCCCTTTAATGAGTGACCCTGGAAGAAGAAGCACGCAAACCCCAGTAAGTATGAGCTGATGTTTTGTTTCTTTTTACAGCCCACTCAGCTCCCAAACCTGAACAGTACCATGGACGTCTCAGGGAAATCCATGTTCGGGGTCCTAGCCCAAACACTAGGTGTTCTGTATGCATCCCAAATCTGATTTGCCCATCCCTAGTCAGGGTAATTATACATTTCTAATTGAAGGTATTTGCTAATATTACTATTATTACACCTACTACATATTGGGATAGGATCTTGCAGATGGGACTACCTGTTTAAGGACCTCAGTGATGGGTGTTGGCCCTTGCAGACAGACCTCATTTGAGTAGGTTATTTATCTTGTTTATGTGGAAATCTGTTGGCAGATCACTGTCAGTCCATACTTTCCTTTTTTAAGGGCACTTTTATATATTGGATATATTTTTTGTTTTTCATAACAAATGTTTTATGTGTAATCCTCCTCTTAGAATATTTCTTGTATAAATTAGTTTACTAAAATGACTGTTAATAAATAATTAGCTTTGATACTTTGGCAATTTTCCAGAAATAAAATGTCACACTTTCCCTAACTAAAAATGAACACTAGTCCTAAACCCTCAGAGAACAAGTGGGCAGGCCTTAGATCTGTATATGCAGATATATTCTTCCACTAAAGTTTTGGTTTTAGGAAACAGTATCTCCAAATACACACTGCTAAAAAAATGTAGGGAACACTTGATCAACACAATGTAACTCCAAGTCAATCACACGTCTGTGAAATCAACCTGTCCAGGTATGAAGCAACACTGACTGTGAATCAATTTCTCCTGTTCTTGTGTACATGGAACAAAAAACAGGTAGCAATGATAGGCACCGTAATTAGCAAAATACGAGGAGACAGGGCAGTACGCCAGGAGACATGGAAGGGGCCATAGGAAAGCAACAGCCCAGCAGAACCACTACCTCCTTCTTCGTGCAAAGAGGAACATGAGAGGTAGTGCCCAGAAAGAACCAAGGGCCCACTGCATCTGCATATGGTCTCACAATGGATCTGAGGATCTCAACCAGGTATCTAATGTTAGTCAGGGTATCTCTGGCTAGCACATGGAGGGCTGTGCGGCCCTCCAAAGAAATGTCTCCCCACACCATTACTCACCCATTGCAAAACTGGTCACATGTTGAAGGGAGTGGAACATTCTCTGCGGCGTCTCCAGACTCTGTCACATGTGTCACATGTCCTCAGTGTGAACCTGCTCTCTTCTGTGAAGAGCACAGGGCACCAATGTTGAATCTGCCAATCTTAGCGTTCTCTGGCAAATGCCAATCGCCCTGCATGGTGTGGGGCTGTAAGTTCAACACCCACTTGTGGATGTCGGGCCCTCATACCACCCTCATGGAGTCCGTTTCTGACAGTTTGAGCAAACACATGGCTATTATTGGCCTGCTGGAAGTTATCTTGCAGAGCTCTGGCACAGCTCCTCCTGTTCCTCATTGCACAAAGGAGGAGGTAGTGGACCTGTTCCTATATTGTTCTGCTCCGTAGGCCCTCACCACATCTCTTTGTGTACTGGCCTGTCTCCTGGTATTTGCTCCATGACACAGCTAACCTTCTTGCCACAGCGCACATTGATGTGACATCCTGGAGGAGATGAACTACCTGAGCAACTTTTGTGGGTTGTAGACACCACCTCATGCTACCTCTAGGGGTGAGAGCAATGACAAAATGCAAAAGTGACCAAAACAACAGCCAAAAAGGATGAGAACAGATGAGAACACAGAAATAGTCTGTGATCACCACCTGCAGAACCATTCCTTTACAGGAGTTGTCTTGCTAATTGACTATCATTTCTACCTGTTGTCTGATCCATTTGGACAACAGTAAGAGAAATTGATTCACAATCAGTGTTGCTTCATAACTGGACAAGTTGAGTTCCCAGACGCGTGACTGACTTGGACTTACATTGTGCTGTTTAAGTGTTTTGTGATTTTTAGAAAATGTACTTTGTTGTGAATTGTCTTAATCTCAGTGTTTCTGACTGTGCTGACTCTAAAGCCCCCGTCACCCGGGGCGATATCGCCGCCCATTACAGAGGCGATGTGGGTGCGTGGCCTATCGCCGGCGTCATCGCCCCTACATCGCCTCATGTAAAGGGGCGATGTCGGCGGTGCGGGCCGGTCGCCTGGTTTCAGAGCAGTGCTCTGAAACCAGGCGACCATCATGGGGCGATGTGCACACATCACCCCATGTAACCGGGCTCCGGCGACCTGTCAGGCGATGGTCCTTCATTGCTGCTGGGGTTTTCAGACACCTGACAGCTCGCCGGCGCGGGGCTGGAGATGTTGCCCCGTGTAAACTCAATGGAAAACAACAACCTCTGTGGTGCGACAGTAATGGCCTTAAATACAGAATAAAAGACGGTGATTAGAGGATGTTAGCTAAAATCCTTCAGGTCATTCGACCCGTCTCTGGGTTCCAAAGGTAGAAATGTTAAATGACCCCCTCTCTAGGACTTCTAGTGTTAAGGATTGTTACAAATCATTTCTTTTTCTCATATGTGAAAAAATGATTAGTGTTTTTTTTTCAGTTTGCTAGGCCCATTTTTCACCCGTGTGTGTTTTTACAATCCTTGTTGCTTCCATTTTCGACATATGAAAAATAAAATCTTAGGTTTTCCGATTAATACATATCAAAATGTGGACAGTATATGGATGACTTCTGTTTTTGAACTGTTTTTTTAAAGGGCCATTGACTTGCAATGCCATCATTGTTCCGCAACACAGAGTAAGGTAGGACAAGTCTCAGTTTTTTTGCTATTTCTGTGGACAATTGGTGAAAATATTTGTGAAAAGGCACGTTCCATGTAATGGGCTTGTGATATATCCGTACAAATAACAGTAACATCACACATACCGTACTTAGAAATCTGCAGTGTGAAAGAGTCCTAAATTGAAGATATGTACATTTAATTCACTTATAAAAACATTCACAATAACAATATCATGTGAGGAGTCATAATTAAATCATGCAGTGTTCCTGAGGATCATACCATCTCCATTGCCGTTTCCAGATTTATTATTCAGGATATGATCATAGTAGAAGCCATTATAAAAAGGAAGACAGTGACAAGTGCCGACGAGGATGATGAAAACAGCTATTCCTGTCTGCATGATAGTGAGTTAATAGACCTGTGCTCCAGATGACCTGAGTCTGCAAAGAAAAACAGAAGAAGGACGTAACATTAGCCAATATACAGCCTTCAATGCAGACTATTATCTTTATCTCTCATTGTCAAGACTGTCCTAGAGATGTAGAGCTATTTTTAAAAATCAAGTGTTTAAAGGGAAGCTACATCAGAAAATTACTTATTGTTTAAATCAGGTTTTTATGTCGCCTGTCATTTTTTTAATATATGTTGGCAATGTTTTTTTTTCATCTTATGATCTTTATTAAAATAAACTAAATTAGAAAACTTGCAATTTGCACTCTGACCACTGGGGCTTTTTCATACTCTGGAGCATTTTTGGGTCACAATGATCAGACTGTGACACTTTCTTTTGTATTGAAGCCTCTAATGAGTGTGTGCAAAGGTTACTGTGAATGGAGGACATCGGGGTCAGCTGTGGTATCACCTACTGTGGCCTTGTTCACACATACCTGTGTTTTTTGGCACTCTCTGCGTCTTTTTGCAGTTTTTCAAAAACGCAGATGCGTAAACGTATGGTACATTTAAGTGTACATGCATTTTTAGCTACACTTGCGTTTATTTCCCTCATTCCAAAAAACGCTGCATGCAGCATTTTTGGGTGCCGTAAAAAAATGCATGCGTTTTTTTAACATGGGGCCCCATGGGAAACGCATGCGTTTTTAAATGACACTAAATGGTACATGCGTTTTTGCATGCGTTTTGGTGAAAAAATGTCTAAGTCCAAAAACTTCAAAAACACTTTCAGACCTACAGAGGAGACTATTTGGCACTCTTAGAAAAACTGATCAGTTTTTCTAAGTGCTAAAAAAACGCATAGGTGTGTGTGAACAAGGCCTATGAATGGTGGATCCTGTGTGACAGTTGTGTTTAGAGATCTTATCTCTCATTGTAACACTGTTTGTGATAATATGAAGCCTGGGGAAGACTCTTCCTAAAAGAACCAAAAACACAAGGGACACAGCACCAGTAGGAAATAAATGGGTTTTGTACTTTACCCAATCCATAAGGTGCACGTCATCCCAGGGAGTTTCACCCAGACTAGAACATCCATAAGAAGTAAAGGACAGCGCCTCACCAGTTGATGAATAGTCAAATTTTCTTTATTATCCGTCTATACAAGCTTGTATGGACGGATAATAAAGAAAATTTGATTGTTCATCAACTGGTGAGGCGCTGTCCTTTACTTCTTCCTAAAAGAAGTCTAAAAAAGCTCCAATGCCCAGTGTGAAAATTGCTGGATTACTGGATTTGTTTTTTTTAATAAAATTTATGATATGAAATAAAAACATACATGCAGCATAAAAACCTGATTAAAACCATAGGTATTTTTCTGATAATAGATTCCCTATAAACCTAGAGACCAGAAGATTCAATGTTTCAGTTAGTCATATGTTAGTTAATATCATTCAGCACTATTTTGTGTTGATTATTGTTATTGGTCTATATATATATAAGGCCATGTTCACACACAATTTGCGTTTTTTTTAGCACTCCTAAAACCACATGCGTTTTTTTAAGAGTGGCAAAAAATGTCCCTTGTGTGTGTGACAGCTCCAAAAACGTTTTTGGACTTACGGTAGTCACTTTTTCACCAAATGACCAAAAAAGTAGACCAAAAATCTTGTTTGTGTGTTCGTTTCGACCAATGGGGGGGGTGCTGTTGTGATTTTTTTTTTTTTGCATTTTCTTGTTGGCCAAGGGGGGGGGGTGCTATTGAAAAAATTTTTTCGCTTTTGGTGACCCCTTTACAAAAACGCTACCGTTCACGCAGCTGTCTACATAAACGCTTTTGCTATTAGTAATTTTTTCACCAAACATTTTTCCCGTAAAATTTTTTATTTCATTTTCCTGCTTACATAGGGGGGGTGTTGATGAAAAAAAAAGTTTCCAAAAAACGCTAGCGTTAACGCATGTGTCTGTATGTGCCAAGCGTTAACGCTTGCGTTCCCCATTGGGTCCCATGTTTACAGCTCCCAAAAACGCTCTGGGGGACAAAAAAACGCAAGTTTGCCTCAAAAACGCATGTGCTCTCAAATGTACCCTGCATTAACGCACCTGCGTTTTTTTTAACAGCCCAAAAAACGCAGGGATGGGCAAAAAACGCATGTGTGTAAACATGGCCTAAGATAAAGTTATATTTTTCTAACACAAAACCCCAATTCCCTTAAGCCACATGTCCAGAATCAGTAATTGGTGAGGTTTTTACCTCAGTATTTGTAGCTTAAACAAGAAGAGGAAAGATCAGAGGAAGGCTACGTTCACACGCTGCGTATTTGCAGCTTTTTCCTGCGTTTTCCAGTTTTTTCGCGCCGCTTTTTTTACGCACGCGTAAATGCAGTGGAACGCAATTCTGGAAACGCAGTCCAGCAAAACCTATGGGTTTTGCTGAAATGCATTCAGATGTTGCACTTTTGCACGTTTTTGTACGCACGCACTTTCACTGCAAAAGCGCGTGTGTAAAAAGAATAGACATGTCAATTATTTTTGTGCTTTTCTCTGCGCTTTTCCCATTGCCTACATGTTAAAATGGGCAAAGGAAAAGCGCGCAGAAAAAAACGCACAAAAGCGCAGTATGTGAATGCAGTAATGCTTTTTGCTGTGCATGCGTGTAAAAAGCGCAAAAAAAAACAATGTGTGAACGTATTAAACATCTTCATCTAGAAAGACAGGTATACAAGCAATAGCATATAATTGCCACATATCATTCACATGGACAGGAATCGTGCCTCAGTCAGTTAATATATATGAAAAACCACGATCAATTCCTTTATATAAAGTGCAAGTGTGTTTATTATTAGAATTTTTTTTACCAAAAGGCAAGGCTAAAAAGGGGGGTATACCCAGGACCAGCAGCGCAGTGCGGTTGGGGTACACCTGGAAAGTTACATTAAGATATGCTGTGCAAGGCCTTGGCCTTTGTGATTTTCCAAAGTGGGATTTCCGAAAGTGGGCGGCAGAGATATTCCAGAGATGTCTTACCTACACTTCCCAATGCTGTGATGCCCTGATGTGACAATATATCTTTTTCCTTCGCAGGTATGGACTCATTGATTTAGTGGCGTATCTAACCTCTGCTGTAGTATCCAATCACTCTATGCCTTCCATATAATACATGGTATGGACGCATTGATTTAGTGGTGTATCTAACCTCTGCTGTAGTATCCAATCACTGTATGCCTTCCACATAATACATGGTATGGCATATTCCCCCATTTGCTTTGTACCTTAGAAATAACCATATTATTTCATCCTGCTTGTGTCTCTCTCTCCTGCTGATCCGGCCCCAAATGTTTCTCTTAGCAGCAGTTTGTTAATTGTACCCTGGTGTGCAGTGGCCTTTTCTCTCCTCTGACCTCTCCCCTCTATACCTGGCCTATTATCTGCTGCCCACAAGAGCTATAAATTGAAAGGCACAAGGCCTTTTGTGCCTTGGCCTTATTTCCAAAGTGGATTTCCGAAAGTGGGCGGCAGAGATATTCCAGAGATGAGCCAGAGGTAACCAGAAGGTAATAACTCTACCTGTCTTACTACTGTCTTAATTGTAATAGTAACCAACATATCCAATAGTCCTTCAGTTCAATGCCTTTTTATCTTGTGCATTAGTCATCCACTTTTACCACCCCATTCCTCCTCCATCACGCTGTCTCCACATCAGCCTCTCTCTACTCCCCTTTACTAAGCCATCAAGAATGCATAAGTAGCCCTGACCAGTCGACCCCACACAAGGCTACGACCTGCACCACAGACATTACTATTCCTCCACATGACCAACCCCAACAGGAAAAAACCCAACCAAATACCCCCCAAGCCCCAAAATAATGCATACAAAGCAAACCACAATAAGAGAAACGAAGCAAAGCCAATATCGCAGTTATTCCTACAACGAAATGCCACCCACCCAAGCAACCCCATCAAGGCAGGGAGACCCCACCAAAAGCCCCTAACAAACGAAGCAGCCCCCTACAGGATGCACCCTCGATGGGTATGGAGGAACTCCTGACATCTATCAAAAAGACCTTCAGGACCGAGCTCTCCACCGTGGTTGACAATTTCACACGCCAACTTCAAGACATCACTCAATGCACTGATGATCTAGAAAGACGAATGGACAACACAGCTGATGCACTAGAGACCGACAGGAAACTACTCCAAGAACAAGATGCAGAATCGAATACCTGGACCTGAAAAGCGAGGACATGGAAAATCGATCAAGGAGAGCAAACATTAGAATTAAAGGCCTCCCCGAAAATGATACAAACCTAAAAGCAACAGTCTCCAAACTCTTCCAATCTCTACTTCCTCAAGCAGACCCCAATCTCTTCCAGATAACCAGAATACACAGAGCTTTAGGAAAACCCAGATCAGATGCATCACCAAGAGACGTGGTTCTTAAACTACACCATGAAGAATCAAGAGACCTGATTCCCACAACCGCACGCAACACCCCGAGACTACCAGACACAGTCACTCTTTCCCGACATCTGCCCAGCGACCCTAATGAGAAGGAGAGCAATGAAAGGCACCAAAATGGCGCTACTAAAAGCACATATCAAATACAAGTGGGGCTGTCCACACGCCCTGATTTTCACTACAACAAAAAAACCTACTCACTGAGAACGGACAAAGAAGGCCAAAAAGCCCTGGAAAGGGCAGGTATCCCTCCAAATGACACCAACGCACTACCACAACGACCAAGACCCAATAGGGAGTGGACAGAGGTTCGTCGCTCGAAAAACTCTAACTCCCAATCCCCCCATAAACTATGACCAACACAATTAAAAATCTTAGAACGCCAAGTAAAACAACACAACCTTCCCCCCCCGCACACCAAATGCCCAATCCTATCCTACCTACTACTAGACAATTCCAAAACAAAGCAGCAAACCTCCAACCCCTACCCCACCCTACAGAGAATGTACTATCCCTGGAACCAGATGATTCCTGAAAAACACAACAAATCCCAACCCATACCCCACACAAACCACCCTACAGAGAACACAACACTCTGCATTAAATGTGATACCCCAAATTGGGCCGACGCTACCATATCATAACCTCAAGAGACCTGAACACTCGGGTCCCAAAAACCACCGAATATCGCTCCTGTTGTACCTGCTGTGTCCACCTGCCCATCCACAACCCCCATCCCCCCACAACTCCAAGGTTACCTCTCCCCAAACTAATACCCAAACTGACATCACCACACAACACGGAGACAGACCCCACACGACAGCTAACATTCCCCCCATATTGCGAATGTATATAGTACTATCACACAATGTCAGAGGACTAAACTCCCCGTTTAAGAGAAAATGCGCGCTCATAGACTACTCAAAACATACACCGGACATCATACTACTACAGGAAACAAACTTTACAGACTGCTCCTTCCCAAAATTCTTCCATAAGTCATACACTAGATCCCACCTAGCATCCCATAATAAAAAAACTAGAGGAGTAGCCATCCTATTCCACAACTCCTTCCCATTCGTACAGGAACAAGTGACTGAGGACAAAGAAGGTAGATACCTCATAATACACGGGAGAGTCCAATCAAAACAATCTGTATCATAAATAGCTATGCCCCCCGTCGATGCAAATGAAAACGATCCGTACCATAACGAAGATGATAGGAGACGCAACCTATGACCTCCTACTCTGGGGAGGAGATTTCAACATAACCATAGACACCACATTGGATAGCTCCACCCAAAAATGATCCGATATCACTAGCACTGAGAGAAAAACTCTACAAAACCTACTTAAAACCCACCGACTAGTAGACACATGGAGAGAAACCCACATGCACTCGAGGGCTACAACCTACTTCTCCAAGGCTCACCACTCATACTCCAGAATAGACTGGATACTAACGAACTCCGGCAACCTAACATCCCTTCTCTACTCTAGACACATCCCGTCCAGATGGTGACTAAACAATCCCTACTGACAAACCCCCACACTAGAACTCAGATAGAACAAGAGGTCACAACTTACTTCGCCACAAACAAATCGTCACAAGTCTCAGAAGGCAACATTTGGATGGTCCATAAAAAATACATGACAGGCGTACTTATACGACTGGCCTCCAAAAAAAAGAGAGACAGACTAGAGACACAGGTGGACCTTGAAGACAAGCTCAGTAAACTGGAATTTGCCAACCAATCCCACCCCTCCAAATATCTCACCAAGAAAATACTTGACACAAAACTACAACTCAACACAATACTGACAACCCGTACTGAAAGAGCCATTAGGTGAATACAAGCAACGTTTTATAAATACTCCAATAAGATGGACATAATGCTCCACACGCAAACTCAGAGACAAAGAACGTCTAAACACGATTTTCTCAATTAAAGATGAACAATCACATTACCACCCACAACCCAAATAAAATCTATGCTGCATTCCACAAATTCTACCAGAATTTATATAATGACAACCCACACTCCACCAAACCCAAAATTGCCGAATTCCTAGCCATTACACCACTACCATCCCTAACCCTGAACTATGCGCAAAACTACACTCACCAATAACAGAGGGAGAGATACTGACCACCATCAAACAACTAAAAGCAGGTAAAGCACCAGGCCCGGACGGACTGACCGCATTATACTACAAAAAATTCCAGGACACACTAATGCCACATACGCGCATATTGCAACAACTTACTCTCAGGACAAACCATGCCCCAAGAATTTTACACCGCACATATTGCTGTCATCCCAAAACCAAAAAAAGACCCACTATTCATCAAGAACTATAGCCTTAAAATCTTCCATGGCCATATTAAGCAACAGAATAAACTGCCTGCCTCCCTAACCTCATACCTTCGAGACAAGCACCAGACAACATACGTAGGAACCTCAATATAATACACAATGCCAACAAATCCAACTCACCCTAACTGTCCTGGCTCTAGACATAGAAAAAGCTTTTGACTCAGTTGCATGGCCATACCTATTCCAAGTTCTGAATAGATTGGGGCTACCTCAACAATTGATAAACGCTCTTAAACTTTTACCCCTAAAAACTCCCATCCACCTCCCCGAAACCAAAACTCATAAAAAGAGGCATGAGGCAGGGATGCCCCCTATCACCGGCCTTATTCGCTATGATCATGGAATCCCTAGCTCAAAAGATACGATCCCATCCAGATATCAAAGGCCCAAAAATAGGAAATACACTAAGTAAGCTCTCACAGACGACCTCTACTGACCCTAACGAACCCCCACAACGCTTCCAAACTAGATAGCCACCCTCAAACAATTTGAGGAGATTTCAGGACTGAAAGTAAATGTGGATAAATCGGAAATAATGTTTATTAACACCCCAGCCAATGACCGAAACTGAATTCTATCCAACTTTAAATTTACACACAAAGAGCACTACATTCCCTATTTCGGAACCAACCTAACATCACATAAAAACACCCTATACAAATATAACTTCAGCCCCATATTGCAAAAACTAGAACAGAAACTAAACAAATGGTCAATTCCAACGCTCTCCTTTTTAGGGAGAGTTCACACGATAAAGATGGTCACACTACCCCAATTCCTATATCTCTTCCGCTCACTACCAATACCAAAGTCCATATTCAAAACGATCCACTCCCAAACCAACCGATTCATATGAGTCATAAGAGAACATGCATATCCATGCAGACTTTACATAAACACAAAGCAAAAGGAGGCGTATTGCTGCCGAACTTCATCACTACTACAGGGCAGCACAAATGGCAACAATACATGCAGAGCAGAACACTCCCCTATGGATCCACATAGAGAACTCACAACTAGCCCCATACACCTTGAGAGGTCTCCTCTGGGCCACAGGGACTCTGGCAAAAAACTTAAACACGTACTCACCATACACCCTCCACACCCTACAACTATGGTGATCCATATGATTCCAATACTCCCTCCAATCCCACCCGTCACCACTATTGGAGCTATTTAACAACCCAATGTTTCAACCCGGGGTCTCCTCCAAAAACCACACATGGTGGGAACAAAACAATGTACGCAGACTACAACATCTCCTTAACCACTCGACATTTATGCCCAAGCACGCACTCATTACAAGTTATAAAATCCCACCCACAGAAACCTTCAGACTAGAGCAAATATACCACTTCATACATTCCATACTCAAAACTATAACACACCGAAAAGGACAGCATTTAACTCAAATGCATGCATGACCCCCTGGGAAAAGGATCAATATCCCAAATATACACCACACTTAACCACCTAAAGGATAGTCGTAAGCTAAAAGCTATGGAGCAATGGGAACTAGACCTGGGAATCGCGCTCACACCAGAAAAATGGTACAGATGTCACGAAAGCATCATGAAGGGAAGCCATCAGGTATCACTAACGGAAACGTCCTTTAAGCATCTCCACAGGACCACCGTGTCACCAGCTTCTACACAACATATACAACTCCAAGCCTGACAGATGCTTCAGAGGCTGTGACACAGTAGGGGACACACTCCACACATGGTGGACATGTCCCATCGTAAAATCCCTTTGGAATGACGCCATAAAGTTAATTGACTTCACTCTAGATGACAAACTCACACTCACTCCACCAGCACTACTGTTTGGGGACAAACCACCTAATGCGAGTAACAAAGCATATCGGCTACTCACCTACATAACCATGGCCACCAAAAACCACATAGCCAAACAATGGAACACGGACTTGCTATCACTAGAGCAAGTAAAGCGCCGTATCCACTCCATAATGCTCTTCGAGAAAATAGAGGCAACCAGAAATGACACCATGGACCTCTTCAGGGCTATATGGGAACCCTGGATAACCAAAAATGAAGACCACGACCTTCACAGAGTAATGTCACTATCGACGTAAAACACACAATAACACTAAGCTCTATAAAGAGAGTGAAGCACCTTGATGACCAGATCAATGAACAACCCATAGATACCCACACGTCCATCCCATAGAATTAGCCCCCCAAAAAAGCTAACCCCTGTTGAACTGCTATGAACATACCGCTTCCCCGCTACTCAAGATACGTTTTTTTTCTTTTTTTTGCATTACTCTCTCTTCTCTTAGCATTAACACCAAATTATAAAGTATATAACAACGCCTTGCTATATGAACTTGAACCCCAATGCGAGGGGGCCACTTCATTGTTTTATTTGTCTTATTTGATTTATTTCTTATTTTTTTCTCACATTCCATTGAATAACAATTGTTTGTACGCATCTACTTTTCTTCTGTCACAATAAAAGTTTGTTGAAACTAAGATAGTGCTGTGCAAATATGCAAAAAAGAGAGGTTTTACAAACCAACCAAAACAGTACAAATTATTGCACATTTATGACATGACCAATAAGATTGACAGATCATAATTCATCAACCATACAATTGGTGTGTAGTCAATATAAACTACCAATTACAGGAGCCTGGTTATAAATTACACATGTACAGTATTAAACAGTTTTCCACGTGTAAGCATTAGTTGACCCATACAACAGACCAGGGCCTATAACAGATCATGAAGGCATATCAACAATATCGCATACAATTCTAGTGTATTAATCGTGTTCATCAGCCCTCGCAACCACAGTATGTTCAGATTTCCTAGGATCATGGTGATATTATCATACAGGATAATCCATCATCTGTCAATGAAGATCCTAACAGACCTGTTGGTGTCTGAGACTGGAGTGGGAACGATCTACATGATCATAAACGGTGCCGTCGACCCCTATGGCCGTCTCGGCTATACCTTCATCAGGAGCAAACTTCTGGGGGTGATGGTGAAGATTAAAAAGCTGGCCAGCCAATGAAGTTTGCAGGGCCAGCATCCATGTCACGCGCCGGAGATCCGAAATGGGGAGGCGGAGCCACCACCGCCGCATCATGCTGGCCCGATCACATGGTACCACATGACTGGGACCAGCGAATCAGAACGATGGCCGCCTCCTGCGTCCCCATCACTGTGGAGACCAGGGCGCGTCATCGCTAGGGCTGTAAACAGTCCTGACAACAAGATAATACATATGACATGCTGCATTAACTGTTCAGCTGCTGCACTTGCTCCATGGACAAGATTGATAACCACAGTATAAATATTAAGAGTGCACATTAATAATCTGTTATTTTTTGCACGTGTCACATAGTTGTAAACCTTAATCCCCTGTGTAACCAATCAGCATAAATGGATTTCGATGTCAATATTAGGCACCATTAAGGATGTACTTGTAGTGTGCCACTAGTAAACAATTTTCAAGGCACAAAACATTATTAGCATATTCATCCACCCCCAACTGGTGTGTCATCTAACCCATTTGATATAGATAAACAGGCATAATTATGCAATCTATTAGAGCATCTCATGAAATCTATATATAGTCCATAAGTGTAGTGCAGTCCAAAAATCCAATTTGAAGATATTTCTTCCATGTTTTAATACAATACAGCCATCAGTATTCATATACTTCCAAATTCGTGCAAATCACTAGCGTGTCCAATGTGGCCAGCCTAATAAAATCAATAAAAAAGAACCTGATTAAAGGTTACAGCACATAATTACAACCCAGAACACAGATCACAAAAATGGAATGAAACTTACATTCTCATTCAACCTGTTGGGCTGCAGGATACCGAGGGTCCATATCCATCTTGACTCCAGCATGCCTCATCTTTTCCCTATTGGTCCACCACAGACTCCAAGATCAACAGTGTCGATCCCCCTGACTTTGAGGAGTTCTCCCTGAGATTGATGATGTTCCCAGAAGTGTCTAGGTATTGTCTTAAGGGATGATCCATCAGAGTATTCCTTTGCAGCAATTATGGCAAGGACATGCTCTCTGACCCTTACTTTAAGGGTCGCGTGATCAGCCCAACATAAATCTTTTGGCAGGGGCAGGTAGCGCAGTACACAAAGGCACAAGTAATGCAGGTGATTCTCTTCCTAATTTTAAATACTTTTGTCCCTGCTGCATTGGTAAACTCATTAGCTCGTTCAATGTTAGGGCAAGGAAAACACCCCACGCAGGGGAAGCATCCTAACTGTTTTGGCATCAAATCCAGGAACGTTGGTCTACTGCCACCCTTATAGTGACTTCACACAAGGTGGTCGCGCAGGTTCATTGATCTCCTAATAGCAATCATAGGGCGAGTTGGCATAATTTTTGCCACAATTGGATCTGATAATAATGTCGGCCATGCCTTATCCAGAATGATCGCATCCTTGATAACTGGCCATAATAATTAGTGACAAACCTAACCGACCATCACGTATCCGTCCACCCTTGCTGTAAAGAAGCTCATTTCAGGAAGCATATTGAGCCCTGTTATAAGCCCTTTTTACTGAACGTTTGCTATAGCCGCGTTCATAGAACCTCTTCCTTGAGGTCCTGAGCGCGAATCACAAAATCAACCTCTGAGGAACAAATCCTCTTCAGTCTGAGGAATTGCCCCACAGGCACCGACCTCACCATGTATGGGGATGTGAATAAGTGGCATGGAGTAGCACGTAGAGGACGTAGGTTTTCTAAAGATGTCGGTCTGCAGGAATCCGTCATAATCCCTCCTCACCGTAACATCTAAGAAATCCACCCTGTTTTTATCCGCATAGTATGTGATCTTGATATTCAACGCATTTTGATTTAATCTATCTATGAATGAATGCTGATCACGTTCAGGTTCCTGCCAGGTCAAAAAGATGTCATTGATGTACCACGCCCATAAATGTACGCGGTCCATCAATGACATCCGATCCAACAGGAATAGGTCCCTTCCTCACAGCCCCAGGAACAAGTTTGCTTATGAGGGCGCAAAGGACGCCCCCATAGCAGTTCCCTGAGGCTGCAGGTAGAAGGACCCATTGAACACAAAGAAATTATGTGTCAGGGTGAACTCAAGGAGTACTATGAGGAGGTAGATGGTTTCACCCTGCAGATCCGACATCTCCAGAAAAAATCTTGTAGCCCATAGCCCATCAACATGACGTATGCTCGTATACAGGGCCTCAACATTGCATGTCACCAGCACAACATAATCCTCTACCTGTAGGGAGTCCATATTTCTCAAAAATTCACTAGTATCTTTAATAAAATGTGTGAACGTAGCCTAAGCCTTACATTTCAGAACTGCTGTATACTGACTTATAATGTCATAAGAAATACTAAACTGCATCAGGGTTTACCTTACTGAAGTCCCCCAGTGCCCATTGGTAACACATGTGAACAGACAACGGCACACATAATTTTCCAAGATTGCTGCTGACACCCTGAAGATTTTTAGCACTACTTATATTGATACATATCATTGTATGGCATATTTGAAATCTGAGCAGAAAGTAGACAACCCCTTTAAATAAAGTTCTAGGTTGCAACAGACCCTACACAAATTTGATGAATTGTCCCTGTGATGAATCACACAGCACTGCCCGGCCCGATGTCACTGCTTTGGACTCAAGCTATAAGGTTTCATCACTTCCGACAAAATGTGAGGCTCCACATCCACTGGAGTTAGCTAATGTTAGCTTGACACAGTTTTACACACACACCTCCTGTCCACACAGGCATGGCGAGCAACAGACATTGGCCCACACTGGCCTGCAATCGATGGCATGGCACAACACTCGCCACAATCCTGAGAGACCCATTTCACTTGCACCAGTGAATCAGAGTTCTGTCAGCCCAGTGAACTGCCACCAATTCTCATTTAATATAAGCCCGGCCCGTTAACAGGATTATATAAGGCCAGAAACCAACCCAGGTAGCATGTGACATTACCACAAGAGCACAGACGTGTGGATTCATGGATCGAGATAAAAGAGCAGCCTAAGGTTAAATTGGATATTTAATGGCCTTGAGGACACACTAGACAAAACACTAAACACACAATGGATATACATATACGATGGTCAGATATTCAAATACAGGTGATGATACAAGATGTATAAGTGGATGAAATCAGTTACCATTGGTTGCTAGGCATTGGTGCTGTCGGCCACATGGGGGTATATGTGATGCAAGCAGAATCCTGGTTTCTTTCAACACAATGTAACATTGTAACCTCCCTTCAGAGGACTACACTGAGCCACTGCCTCTCACCAACAAATAACCACTTGGTCGCTTACTCTCTTCCCCGCCCACAGATTAGACATAATTTCCCTCTCCCGGGTCTGCTAGTTGAAAACTCCAAAAACCTATGATAGTGTATAACTTCTTAATGGAAGGTTATAGGGAGGTGGTTCTGGTGCCATTGTATCCAGACAGGCCCCCATTATGTTTGGAACCAAACACAGCTTCACTACCGGGCTTCTACTAGCCATTGTATATATCTCCACAACCCTGGGTGCTAGGAAGAATCGAGATCCAGGTGCGTGTTTGGCTAGTCCATGCAGTCCCAGAAATATAATCCATGTAGGGCTCAGATATATGGTAATTCTATAACTCCTTATGGAATTACGTTTCCTGTCTGTCTGAAGAGTTTCTGAAAAACTAGGCTTCTTAGCAAAGTCTCATCCTCCTAGAAAGAAACTTATACCAGCTATCTGTTGGAGGTGCAAGTTTTTCCCTTTAAAGCTGGTGATTCATGCTGGACCACATGCTGGGCCAGCTGTCTTCTCTCAGCTTCACATTTTGAATAGGAGATCAGTCATCTCAGTCCACATATGATACAGGTAATTGTCATGACATCATATCTCCCATATTCTTCGCTCCCTGTTATTATTTTGTTTTTTAACTTTGGAATTAGGCTGATGTTAGTGATATACCTTACAGCTTAGACCATATGTAACAGTAAACTGTAGTGTTTTGGCTTGAGTAGAGTTTCTCAGGCATGCTTTGTAACTTGTACAGAGGTAATTGTGTTGGGAGGGAATAGAGGTGAACTACACCATCACATTTGTGTTATGTGACCAATCTTTTACATTGCTTGCAAAATGTATCCAACACACTTCATCAGTTCTTTTTTAAGCTCATCAGATATTGAAAATACATATAAAGAAGGCAATATCTAAAATGAAATGCATGGAATAATGTTACTAAGATTTTTTTTCCTCTTTAAAGAGGTCCTATCATTGGGATTCTATACCCCAAACTAACGGTGTATATGTTAAAGTGCTTTAATGGCGAGTAATACCTTACCTTTCACTCATGTTTCAGTGACCTGCCACTCAGAGATTGGAGGTAGGCAGTGGGTGGGGAATATGGAGACATGCAGAAGAACTGTAAGTGCAGAACCCACCCACTGCACTTGGAGCTTATTAGAATACAATTTTTTTACCTAAGAAAGTCGTCCAATCTGCATGGATGCTTTAGAGTCGTGTCCCCAACTCCCAGGGGTGGACTGGCCCAGGTGACAGGGAGGCCTTTGCCCCCCAGGCCGGTGGTATTGCCCTAGATTAGGGCCGCCCCCTGCAATGATGGGGGCCGCACGTCAGTGCCTTGCGGCCGCAACTGCCGCCTTGACAGCGGGATTCGTGAAGCAGGCGGCGGGCCGTGGTGCAGGGTGGCGGAGGATGGTGAGTCGCACCACCATCGCACCCCCTGCTTTTCACCCGGCTTGCTCCAATAGCACCCAAACGCCCCCACCCCCGTCCTCACTTGTACTCGGGCTGGAGAAAGTAGACTGCCCCCCAGGGCAAGATCTACCAGCCAGCCCCTGCTAACTCCAGTCCTCAAGAGCCACCAACAGATCCTGTTTCCAAGATTTCCTTACCATTGCCAAGGTGATAGTTCCATCACCTGTTCACTAATAAGAAAATCCTGAAATCAAGATCTGTTGGTGGCTCTGGAGGACTGGAGTTGGGGACACAACATCAAAACAGATTGAACAAGAACGGTAAGAATTAAGGCTAGGGTCACATTTGCAGTCGGGATTGCAGATCCTGATCCAGTTTTGAGCTGCTCAAAACCGGATCAGGATCCGCAGCCCATTATAAAACCGGATTGCACTTAATGCAATCCGGTTACCGCATTCCGGTTTCACTGTCTTTGTAAAAAATCATGCAGGCAACGTTTTTCAGAGCGGTTTCAAAACTGCAGCGGGGCTGCTATAATGGGCGCCTATGGGAGCCCATTTGGCTACCGCAAGGCATACATTAATGTCTGCTGTTGCCGAATGCTTTGTTCATCACTGCGGCTGCGGGGATGAACAAAGGGTTAATGTTAATATTATATGTGGGCAACAAGTCTCCAGGTAGTGTCCACCCTCCCTAGAGACATGTTGTCCAAAAACTGTGGCATGTCAATGGTTAATGTCTATTATTACATTATCACCGCTATTGTCGTCTTTATAAACTTCTCAATGAAAGCCGACGGCTCCTCGCTATAAGGAGGATTATCAGTACGTAATGTGCGTAAGCACATTGCAGGGCAACATCCTCAATAAGGAGCTGACCCTGCTGCGTACGCAAATTGCGTACTGTACTCGCCGCTGTCCATGGTGCTTAAGCCTTAAACATCAGTTCTATGGACAGCGCACCAGAGTTTCAATGTGCGCTGGTCATAGAGGTGATGTTTAAGGCTTCAGCACCATGGACAGCGGCGAGTACAGTACGCAATTTGCGTACGCAGCAGGGTCAGCTCCTTATTGAGGATGCTGCCCTGCAATGTGCTTACGCACATTACATACTGATAATCCTCCTTACAGCGAGGAGCTGCCGGCTTTCATTGAGAAGTTTATAAAGACGACAATAGTGGCGATAATGTAATAATAGACATTAACCATTGACATGCCACAGTTTTTGGACAACGTGTCTCTAGGGAGGGTGGACACTCCCTGGAGACTTGTTGCCCACATATAATATTAACATTAACACTTTGTTCATCCCCGCAGCCGCAGGGATGAACAAAGCATACGGCAACTGGATTGCACATTATGAGCAGTCCAGTTTCCGGATGCTGGTTTAGGAACACATTTTGAATACAAAATGTGTCTGAAGGCACATGAGATTACTGTATCCGGATCTGGATGCGGTAATCGCAATGTGCCTTCCAAGTGTGACCCTAGCCTATCTCAGAATGTGTTAAGAATGTACTCAGCATTAAAACATGTTTTATACATACAGTATGCCACTAGTTTTGGGGTATAGAATCTTTATATTACAATTACAAAAAAGTAATGTTTGGTTTAAGACCAAGCTGGAAGTGTAAAGTTAATGTCTTCTAACACTAAATTATGTACTTGATCTTTATGTCTAGTAGCAGATTCATAATTGTAGTCTAACTGCATTGTATATAAGAAAACAAGGCCAGTGACTATGTACTTACATTCCTTACAGATTACAAAATTAAAGGGCACCCCAAAGAATTAAGGCAAAAGATTGTGCTGGCTACTAATTTGTCAGTCTATTCATCTCTAGGTTCTTGTAAAATATAATGCATGGTAATGACTGAAGTCAAACAATTAGCCTTACCTATTAGATTGAGAACACCTGTTTGTTTGTTTTTTCATTTTCAGTTCTGAAAAATGATCAGGTCAAATCGTGTTATTGTAGGCACATGGAGTGCAGCAATTAATATCTGTTTCTCAGGTGATCAGATCATGTATGCCATAAGAAAAAAATCATTTTTATCACTACCACATTGCTCCAATCAACGAACGTTCTATCCAATTCTTCGAGCTGTGTAAACAACTTTAGTATAGTTGTTTGGTGCTCATTAATGGTGCACTGACAAGCCAAAATTGTTGCATCAAATTGCACCAAAAGCAAACATATAGCCTATGCAGCTGATACAGCTGCTCATGGGGGCTCAGAATGTAAGGGAGGCCCTTCACAACCAGAAGAAAACACAAAACTGTCTACTACATAATGACCATAGAAAGAAAACAGAAGTTTGGGGTCAATTCAGGCTAGGGTCACATTTGATGTAGCAAATGCAGATCCTGATCCGGTTTTGAGAATGCAAAATGCTCAAAACCGGATCAGGATCCGCAGCCCATAGGAGCCCATTATAAAACCGGATTGCACTACATGCAATCCGGTTACCGCTTCCGGATTTGTAGCCTGCGGTAAAATTCCTGCATGCTGCAGTTTTCGGAGCGGTTTGTAAACCGCAGTTGGCTTGCCATCCAGCTACCGCAAGGCACATGTCAAATGCCTGCAGTAGCCGGATGCTTTGTTCATCCCTGCTACTGCAGGGATGAACAAAGGGTTAATGTTAATAATAGATGTGGGCACCATGTCTCCAGGGAATTTCCACCCTCCCTAGAGACATGGTGACCATATGGGGGCAGCATATGAAGGGTTAATTAGGTGTATTACTGTATTGCCGGCATTTACTATTTTATGAATTGAAGCCGGTGGCTTCTCGCTGTGGAGGAGATACAGTACATAATGTGTGTACTGTATCTGCCACTATCCTTGGTCCTGAAAGCTTTAACATTAGCTCTATGGCGGTGCGCTGCCCATAGACCTAATGTTAAAGCTTTCAGGACCATGGATAGCAGCATGTACAGTACACACATTATGTACTGTATCTCCTCCACAGCGAGAAGCCACCGGCTTCAATTCATAAAATAATAAATGCCGACAATAGCCGGCAATATAGTAATACACCTAATGAACCCTTCATATGCTGCCACATATGGTCACCATGTCTCTAGGGAGGGTGGAAATTCCCTGGAGACATGGTGCCCACATCTATTACTAACATTAACCCTTTGTTCATCCCCGCAGCCCCAGGGATGAACAAAGAATCCGGCAACCGGATTGCACATTATGAGCAATCCGGTTACAGGATCCGGGTTTAAAGACACATTTTGAACACAAAATGTGTCTGAAGGCTCATGCGATTACCGCATCCGGATCTGGATGCGGTAATCGCAATGAGCCTTCCAAATGTGACCCTAGCCTAAGGTGAGGATTAGCAGCATTACTAGGCGGGACTAAACGGTTGTTCGGAGAATTGGAACTATGTTGAAGATAAACACTGGGAATGAGTATGGCTGGGGTCACACTTGCATTTTTTTCATGCGTTTTTGGAGACCTGCGTTTTTCAAAAAGCATGTAAAAACGCACCCATAGGCCCCCATGTTAAAAAACGCATGCCCTAATAGCAAAAACGCATGTGTTAATAGCAAAAACGCATGTCTAAAGTACCATGTGTTTTTGGCATGAGTTTTTGCACTTATGTGAATAGCTGACATCAAAAACGCATGCAAAAACGCATGGTACATTAGTACCATTTAGTACCATCCAAAAATGCATGCGTTTTCCATAGGGACCCATGTTAAAAAACGCATGCGTTTTCTAAAAAACGCATGTGTTTTTAAAACAGCACCTAAAGCTAGGGTCACACCTGCGGTTTTTTTTTATCCATCCGGATCAGTTCCGGATCAAAACCTGTCCGGATCCGCAGCCCATAGGTTTCCATTGTAAAACCTGATGCCACTATTTGGCCTTGTTCACACATATCAGCTTTTTTGGCATTCTCTGCGTTTTTTAGCTGTTTATAAAAAACGCACGTGTTAACGCATGGTGCACTTAAGAGTAGTTGCGTTTTTTAACAACACATGCGTTTTTTTCCACCATTCCAAAAAACACTGCATGCAGCGTTTTTTGGGTGCTGTAAAAAAACGCATGGGTTGTTTAAAAGACGCATGCTTTTTTTTAACATGGGGCCCTATGGGAAACGCATGCGTTATTGCATGACACATATAGGCACCTGCGTTAACGCATATGCATTTTTAATGAAAAAATGACTACGGTAAATCCAAAAACTTCTCAAAAATGTTCAGAACCACAGGGGACACTGTGGTTCTTTGGAGTGCTAAACAAAACGCAAATTGTGTGTGAACAAGGCCTTACTCATCTTCCCAGGGTCCAGAAAACACTCTGGCCCTTTTCACATCTAATGCTCCTGTTCACTTGGCTACCCTGCCTGCCCTGCGCTAGCGCAAATGCCAGCACAGGTGCATTTAGGGGCAGCTGCAGCCAAGCACATAGGCGCATGGATGCACTGCTCTTGCGCTCAGTTGCACTCGGTGTCCCCATTACCTTCTATAGCCAAGCGCAGCCGAGCGCAGGAGCCGATGTCCCCGAAGCACAAGTGTGACTGGGCTGACGTCACCGCACATGTGCTTAGACAGAAGCACCCAGAAACGCGTAATGTGACGTTTTCGGGTGCAACTGACCAGGCGCGTGAGCGATGACGTCTGCCCATCTACACTCGCGCTTCCGGGATTTCAGAATGTGCGCTCGGCTGTGCTCGGCCATAGCAGGTAATGGGGGCACCGAGCGCAACAGAGCACACGAACAGGGCAACTATGCGTCTGTGTGCTTGCCTGCACTAGCCCTTAAATGCCCCTGCAATTGCATTTGTGATAACGCAAGGAGGCAAAAACACAGGCGCATAGATGTGCAACGAGCCTCTGTGCTGCTGCTCCTGTCTATATTAACAAATTGCAGTTGGGATATCATGACTCTGACACTCATGACTGCAACAGCCAATCACTGAGCTCAACAGTCACTCTGAAGATAGATGGTACTGTACAAGCTGCTGAGCCCAGTGATTGGATGAACTGGTCACATGTGTTGGTAGTTGTGGGATCATAACTGTTGTCTGTAAACATATATAATAGAGATGGGGAGAATGAGTAAGGCTAGGGTCACACTTGGGTTGTGGCATCCGCTTGACAGATGCGTCCTTGCATTCACATGACATATGTGCATTTATGTTGCCTAAATTAACGGATGCGTTAATGCATGGTACATACATGTACCATGTGTTAATGGATGCATTTGCCATAAACTCCAATGTTAAATTAACGCATCCGTTTTCCAAATGGGCCCGAAAAACGCTGCATACTGCGTTATGATGGGCGCTACAAAAACGCATAGCGCCAAATACATTACAATTTGGCAATGCGTTTTTTGCATTGGAGACTATGGGTGCGTTAACGCGTCCGTTTTTACACACTTACACCTGAAAAAAACGTATCCTTTTGGCGGATGCATGGCGCAAGTATGACCTTAGCCTAACAATGATTTTATTATTTTTTCCCTAGCACACCCCTATTGGCATAAAAATTTTTTAACTGGAAACCCCTTTTAGAGAGCGAGGCATATTCACAATTCTCCCAGACGAGACCCTTGATCTTAGTGTCCATCCGTGCAAAGAGGACAGGCTGTCAGTCATGACTAGGACCACCTACAGGACTATTCTACATAAACCGACCTGAGATTTCAATAAGTAAAATACAAGTAATTCAGAATATTTTCCTACACACCTATATATCAATTGGTTCAGTGTCTCTTGCTGCATAAAATTCAGACTTAGGTAAGTAAAGAGAGTACGCTCACCATCAGTGGCGTAACTTCAGGCCCAGGGGCCCCGATGCGAAGGCTCGAACGGGGCCCCCAATTATTGCAAATCTTTTATAGTATTAGCTTCTTTCTATAGGCCGAAGGGTCTTTTGGGGCCCCCTAGGCTGCAGGGCCCGGGTGCGATCGCCACCCTTGCAATTATTGTAGTTACGCCCCTGCTCACCATACAATTCTTGGACAAGCCCTGTTGGATCCTGATCTTGATCAGGTGCCCGTCGGCTGGATAATTAGAAGCAATTAGAAGCATAACATCAAAGTGAAAAGGTTCGATCAGACCTTGGATGTATTCCAAATGTCCTTTATTTTGCACAGTTTAAAATGTCAGCAGCATGGGACACGTTGACACGTTTCGACTCAAAACTGAGGCTTAATCTGAACATGTTAGGACCAAAACTCAATTTGAGTCAAAACGCATCAATGTGTCCCATGCGGCTGACATTTTAAAGAGTGCAAAATAAAGGACATTTGGAAATACATCCAAGGCCTGATCGAACCTTTTCACTTTGATGGTATGCATAAAATTCTGCTTATAGATTGCAGCAAATTATTAAGATGCTTTGTTCCCTTTTAAAAAAAAAATCCAGTGATCTATACCCTATGACATCAATAAAAATGATCATCTTGGAGTGTTTTGAGGTAGAGGCAGGGTGCAGCCCCATTACAATATCCAGCAGGAACTCCAGTCATCAGTGGAGTTAACAGACCTCAGATGAATTTATTTATTCTTCCCTCTCTCCAGCCCTGGCTGTCAATCAAAATTCCTGAGCCGCTAATTGATACACCTATGTTTAATAGACTTCTAGGACCTACAATCTCAGCACATGTTGAACCGAGCTCCAGACAACTACAATGATGTCATTTCTACTATATTTCACTAATAACTCTATTTTCTTTTTTTTTTTTTACTAGAGAAGGTTATAACCTGGAAGGGTGTATCCCGAATGTTCTCATCATGTGCATAGCATTACTGACAAGAAGCAGACGGCAATCAAATCCTCTGAGGAGCCCTTCACAGAATGGGAGTACATCTGCTTCGGGGCTCCTACACTGACTGGTGGACACAAAACACTGGGCCCCATTAACTTTAAGATCCGAATTTAGCAGCCATTCCACTTACAGACAAAGCACATTAAAAATTAATCTGACAACATGGAAAAATGTTGTCACAAAGTTCTGGGAATGTGAAGAAAATGAATAGTGAAGCATTGAATGATAGAAGATATAATAGACAATGAAGATATTTGGCTTCTCTACCCACTCACCCCAAGGGCAATGGAAAGCAAAGCCACTACGATGAAATGGAACAACTGTTGCTTCCAAAAATGGTCTTAAATAGAAGCCACCCCTGGCACGGACGTCTACATTTTATTTTATTTCAGGATAGTAAAAGGTGTGATTTTTCAATAACTTCATATTTAATAATGAAGAATAAAATTTAACCTGAATATTTACTGATGGAAGCAATGTATGACCGGTTATACGGTGGCAGGATGTTTGCGTTGTTGGCACTTGGTTGTTTTTCTTGCCCTGTATAGATGCAATGATTGACAGCATGTCTGTCTGTACCAAATATAAAGAAAAGTGCATAAAGCTCCATCAGTCTAATTAAATCTTCACCATAGGAAATGAGGAGAACCCCCCCAAAAAATCAGGAGGCCAAATTTCACATACTCTTCCACCCACATAGTATTTAATGAAACCACAACAGCTGTATAAATGAAAGGCTATGTTCATCCAGTCTACCTCAAGGGTAACATATAGATGATCCAGTTTCTTACTCTATTTGCATTCTTAAGACTTAGTTCATTCATACATTAAGCCAACAAGTAATCCTTTACCTCTTGAAACTGAATTTTAACTATGGGACACGTCCTTCACCATATTCTGACCTTTACACCAAAGTGTTAGAAACGACACTTGGCTGACCCCCGTGATGTGGAGGACACCACTTCTAATACGTCTAAGTGCAGTAGGGCTCCAGAATTTATAACTATACTTAATATTCTATATTTTAAAAATGTTGTTATCACTAAACTGTTGAAGTCCCAAAAGGAAAAGTGCAGCTCCAAGAAGAATGGACTACATGTCTGTTAGGCTCAGTGTATGTATGATATCTATTGTACAGCCTTATCTATACATCATATTCCTATTGAGATGAAATGCGCAGGCTGTATCAGTCATATGATGTCCCATCTGGATATTGATGGCCTAAGACCATCAGAATATACTGAAGTGACTGTGGAGGAACAAGCTGGTGATATTAGACTTTTTATTACCTCATTTTGGGCCCAAATAGGTATAACCTATGGGTTGCTTGTTACAGTTTCAATAGAATCAGTGTCTTATCAGCAGAAGACTATCACTAGGCACTAGTTGCATCATGTCATGTAGTCCTTCTGCTCTGAGTAACCCTGCGTCCATCACTGATTAGCAGATTTCTGTCTAGGCACAGAGTACATCAAAAGGTGCAATCATGATGTAGATGGGGTTATACAGAGCTCAGGATTCAGAGAACTGGAAAATCTACAGCAGCACCAAGCAGCCCATTAAGTAACACATCACTGGAATCAGGGTATCTGTCTCTACATCATCCTGCTCTCAAATTATATACCAAAAACCTGATGACAGAATACCTTTAAATCAGGTTGTGTGTTAAGTTTATAAAAAATGGCAATCTTTTGTTTTCACACTGGCCACTGGATGTTTTTAGGCTCCAACGTCCTGTTGTTTCAGGAAATTCACATGTATATTAGCTGCAATGAACAGACTAAGATCCTATCTTTTGTGTTGAAGCATCTAATGAGGGTGTGCAAAAGCCATTGTGAAGGAGTTATGACATGCCCTACTGTGATTGCTGGATCTGTGTGGTCAGCTGGGTATAGAAATGGTTGCCTGCCATTGTAATCCTGCCTCATAAGAAGCTTTGCTGTAAAGTCTTCCTGAAAGTTTTAGGAAGTTCAAACAGTGGCTGTCATGTCCCATGACTTAGGAAGTATTCAATGTTATATTGCTGTGTATTGCTTTGCTTTGTTGCTATGCAAAAGCTTTGCATTGCTTAGTATTTTGTTCCTCCCCTCTCCCTGTAGCTCCTGTGATATCAGTAACCCCTCCTTTCTTCCACATGTTATGATCCCTCTGACATATTATATAAGCCACATGTCTTTCTGTTCTGTAAGACTAATCCTTTTTACCTGCCGCATTGAGCATTAATACAAGATATTTAATTGAAAGCATCACCTCTTTCCCTGATGTCTTCTTATCTCCTCTGCGACCAAGTTCATACTATCTGAAGAAACTTTACATGTACGTGAGTACTATCCATGTGAATAATAAGAGATATGAAAATTCATGCACCTAACACAGCAGTGTATTGTGGTTCAGAATAGTGGCTAATGCAAAAATTACAAGATTGCTAATTTTGTCTTTTAATAAACATTGTGATATGGTAATAAAAAAATGATATAAATTATATATGTATGTAATGTAAAAATGGGGCATCCTAACTTGGTATGTTGAGTGTTTTCAAGGGGAGGTGAGTCGCAGTTAGATATATCTAGCAGCAGCTTACCCCACACTTCCTATTACAGGGAATCTGTCAGCAGCATTTTGCTATGTAATCTGAAGACATAATGCTGCAAGTGCAGAGATTTCAGTGATGCCTCTCTTTTACACTGTGTGTTGTTCTTTACCTGTTATGTTTGCACTACCACCAGTTGATTATCATTGTGTGAGCCCAAGTCTGGCACACCATCCTCTGTGATTAGCAGCTCACCGTCTATAGACATTGTATATGGAGAGCTCTCTCAGCTTCTGCTGTATTGCTAAATCTAAAAACGTTGATTATGCTACACCCAGTAATATAAGTGATACATTGCTGGATGCAGGGTCTCTTTGCCTACATCAGATGAGGTACAAAAACCTAATGAACAGATTAAAATCAAAATACACTTGACTGAGAGCGCAAGTGTATTGTGTTCAGCAGGGGCGGACCTACCGTGGTGCAGCTGGTTCAGCTGCACCAGGGCCCCGACCGGCTAGGGGGCCCCTCAAGCCTGCAGGGGGGCCCCAACCTACCCTGTAACCCGATGTCAGAGGAGAGGAGGGTCAGGCATGGGAAGCCGGAAGCTTCCTGTTCCTGCTGATCTGCACTCCTCTCTTTCCCTCCCCCCCCCCGGTCCGAATGCATCGCGCGGTCAGCAGGTAGGAGACGCATCACTAAATCAACCCCCCCTCCGACGCCAGCAACACACCCCCCTCCCCTCGACTGCGCACACCCCATCTCCCGCCTCACTATGGCTGCACCGGTCTTGGGTCAAGTCCCACTGGTGTTCGAAATTGGCCCAGAGTTAGTAAAGGTATTGACACAACTATGTGTTATTAGATTGAACCATATTCGACAGGACTGTTGATGATTTGTTAGCGCTATAGATATGTGCGCCTATTATATACATGATCAGATAATCTCTTTACATTCCTCACGTTTAAACATCTATGGAAGAGTTAAGAAAATCATCTTTAGAGCCGACATCTTAGCCCTGTAGAGTGTTCATACACCTTCTAAAGGCAGAATAATAAGGTTGAATTATAAATAGAGGCACATTGACCTATGTGCATCAAAAGGAAGTGAAGGAAGATAAAGCGGGCCAATGTATAACCAGGGCAACATAGCTATTTCCCAAGGAATTTTAAGTGGAGAGACTGACAAGGTCAGAACACCTCCCCCCTTCCATAATTACAATCATTCCAGAAGAGGATGCTAAAGGATAAGGAATCCTGTCATATGTATCCCATTATAACTTTCATGATGTTCGCAAAAGCTGCAGCATCTCTATTATTATCTATGGCAGCTCCGCACACTTTAGGAAATAGTGTTTAAATATGTTTTAGTTGTGTAATGTGTAATCAAAGGATTATTCCCACCAAAATAACCAGCTATCTCCTAGCTGTGGGAGAAGAATACGTTGCTGATCGCTTGGGATTTGACATCAGCACTTGGCTAGTCCCATAATCAATTTGGTCCAATTAGAAGGGGCTGTAGGGCTGCATTCTTGGGGTTCAGAAGCTACAATCTCAGGATCAGCAGTCAGATCCCCATAGATCAGCAACTCTCATCTATGAAAAGGGAATAACATACTTTTTTTTGGGAAGAAACTTTTAAGGCTGCTTTCACATCAGCGATTTTCGACATACATGCAGATCGGGCAGTTTTGCTGCATCTGCGTGTAACGGCTCACTTGTGGCAAGCCCAATTCATTCCTATAGGACTTGCGGTCATGTGCGACACTTGCGGTTTTGCCGCGATACAGAAAATCAGTCACTTGTGGCAACGGAAATAAACAGCTGATAGCAGCATTTTTTTGAATTGCTGCAAGTGCCAAATTTGCCAGATCACGGCAAAACCACAAGTGTCGCACATGACGGCAAGTCCCATAGGAATGAATTGGGCTGAACGCAGGCTCGCCGCAAGTGATCCGTTATGCGGAAGATGTGGCAAAACTGCCGATCTGCCGCGTTTTATGAAAATCGCTGATGTGAAAGCAGACTAACTCTTCCAGGTCTCCTAAATGCAAAATCTGAAAAAGGGTCCTACAACCATTACGGCAAGTATCATCTATAGTACTCGTCTCCTAATTTGACTTAAAGGGATCATTTTGACCTCCTCAGTTCAAGATTCCTGCACTCCCTTTGGTACTGCTCCAGTTTATCAGAAAACAATATATTATTTTAAGATATATAATATGTATATGTCATCTCAGATTCTACATCGTCTTTCATTCTTTCATTTTGTGGGCTACCTACTAGCGAATCTCAATGAATTAGAATCTCATCAAAAATCAATTTCATATTGCCATGTTTCAGGGCGTTCCTGGGAGCTCTGAAACACGTTGACTAATAAATCAATACAATATTCATCCTTTGATGTGTCATGGAATACGGCAGTGCGGTTTTTAACCCTTCATCCTCCCTACTTTAATTTTCTGTGATAATTACCTTTGGGTTTTCATTGGTTGTAAGCCATAATCATCAACATTAACATAAATAACCACTTGAAATAGATCACTCTGTTTGTAATGACTTTATATAATATATGCATTTCACTTTATGTATTGAATTACTGAAATAAATTAACTTTATTGATGATATTCTAATTCATTGAAATACTCTAGTACAATTAAGTTGAGAAGGTATCCAAGCTGTCAAAGGTGAAGTCACCTGGGCTGGAGACCAGAGTCAAAATTCTTATGGTGGGTTTACATGTCGCGATATCGTCGTCCAACTCGACCAAAAGTCACGTGGGTCGTGCGTTGTCCCCAATATCGTTCGTGCATTGTATGGTATAAATGTCCAATACGATGCACGAACAATATTGGATGGACGTTGTGGCTGGATCGTGCTGTGTAAAAGCCCAACTACGATGTGAAGTACAACTCCCCTATCCTGTCCCATGTTAAATGGTCGTTCCTGGGTCGGCCGTACAAGGGGGCGTATACATCGTAGTGGTGTTGCCTGCCGATATCACGCTGTGTAAATATCCGATGCGATCTGGAAATCTGGCCAGAAAAAGCGCGCTCCCGCGGCGTCGGATCCAATATTGGACTGACGTTGGGACGTGTAAAGTGGCCATTATTTTACCCACAGGTAATAAAATCTTGCAGGCCAATGAGCTTAACAGTGGCAATAGTGATGAGCGAGTAGATTGGTATTCAGATTCGGGTAAGTCTAACTGAATAGTTTTTACTTTTTGAATATTCGTCCCAAATAGTGAACATAATGCAAGTCAATGGGGAACTCAGATATTTGTCTGGGGAATTTTTATACAAATACTATTTGTGTATCACATTCCCCAGACAATTATCCGAGTTCCCCATTGACTTGCATTATGTTCACTATTTGGGACGAATATTCGAAAAGTAAAAAGTATTCGGTTAGACTTACCCGAATCTGAATACCAAACTACTCGCTCATCCCCAATTGGCAGGTATCTACTGACTTCAACAGAAACATGTAATCTTCTGTTCTCAGAACCCTCTAATATCTCAAAGTGAGAAAAGGCTTTATCTAAGACAAACAGTGATTTCAAGTACTAGAAAGAAGAGCAATTTTAATGACAGACTTTACAGGGATTCGATATGCAATACAGATGTGCACCCTCCGTTTATTTTTATAATTATCTCCTATGAACTCATCTAATTCCAGAGGGTATGACTTTTGAAGACTTTTTCTGCCACTCCCAGATAATACAGTCCAGGCAGACTGGGTTCCCATTTATTGCCTTCTTTTCTCTTTGAACTGCTTATGAACAGTGAAATTGAAGTTGTTAATTAAGTTAAAATAACTGATCAATGATCAAGCTTTAGATTTCCAAATTACGTAGTGCTAATTTTGGTCCAAAGTGATCTGAGTGGTCAGGATCAGAAGGGATTGTCTGACTACTAGTGATGAGCGAGCAGTAAGATACTCAGGTTCGGATAGCTCTAACCAAATACTTTGAATGAGTAACGAGTAATGAATCCAATCAATGGGAACTCACTCAGATCCGAATAGTTCACTATTCGGTTACAGCTATCTGAACCGAATATCTTACTACTCGCTTATCACTACTCACTACATCTACTTGCCTTTTCTACGAGATTGAATAGAAGACTCAAACTAGAAGAGTCCTCTCTAGACACCCAGTAGATAAGATATGATAAGCATCCCACAAAACAACCATAAAGGTTCTGCCTTAGAGGTAACCTGATGACCGGATCACAATATGACCTAATAGTAAGGTTCCCTGATTGTCCTTATGGGGGCTGTAATTGAAAATTCTATGATTTAGTTTGTCAGATAATGAAAAAAATTAACAGAGGCAACTACCTTCCTGTTGTACCCAGCACTGGAGTTGGAATTCACCTATCGTGGCAGCGTTTTAGCTGCTCCAAGTCAACAGAATAGCTCTTCTTCCGCTGTGCTCTGTCGATGGTGTGAGACTTCTGGCATCATGTTGATTGACAGCCAGCTTCCGACAATTAGTAAGCTGGGAATTGGCTGTAAATCAGCAGAACATTGGTAGTAACGCCCCATTAGCAGGGCAGACGAAAAAAGAAATCACTGCTCTATCAACCTGACTTCAGCAGAAGCCACTGAAACACGAGCAGAAGCGTCTGTGACCACTCTGTGCCACCAGAGATACGAGGCAGGCACAACAGACACATAGTTAGTTGCTTGTTAGTGCTTAGGCACATTTTAAAAAAGAAAAGTTCTGGATAATCCCTTTAAAGAGGACCTGTCACCCACTCCTGTAATTCAGTCTAATAGCAGCACTGAATGCAGCATGTATGCTTCATTCAGGCAAGGGGTCCCCCATGTGTCTGTGAGGTTTGTACCCCTAAATATAGCCTTTTGAAAACTCACAGTAAAAAGTCAAGAGGGCATTACCAGTGGCTGCAGTCAGCTCGCTTCCCGGGGACCATTCCCGCCCACTGCTCCATGTTATAACAGGGCGGGCACAAGCGCTAACGTAAGGGCGGAAGGTGGGACAGCGCTGATGTCAGGGCGGTAGGTGGCAAGTAACAAGCGCTGATGTCAGGACAGTAGGTGGCAAGTAACAAGCGCTGATGTCAGGGCGGGAGGCGGCACAAGCGCTGACATCAGGTCGGGAGGTGGGACAAGAGTGCGGAACCGACACTCACAAGACCTCGCTCTGTGCCTGCGTGAGGTAGCACAAGGAGGCAGAGGCGAGGATGGATGACAAACTATCAGGGAGGCGGCGAGGACAGGGTGGAGGAGACGCAGGGGCGGGAATGGCCCCCGGGAAGCGAGCTGACTGCTGCCATTGGTAATGCCCTCTTGACATTTTACTGTGAGTTTTCAAAAGGCTATATATCAGGGTACAAACCTCACAGACACATGGGGGACCCCTTGCCTGAATGCAGCATACATGCTGCATTTAGTGCTGCTATTAGATTGAATTCCAGTAGGGGGGTGACAGGTCCTCTTTAAGGACTATGTATGCATGGTTAGAGCATTTCCTGATACTATTTTCTAAAGTATACTACAAATATTTGTCTAAATATACTGCTAACAAGGTAAATGGAGCCATAAAGGTCTATGAAGCTTAGAAGCATACATATGCGGGTCCCTACTCTTTGGTTAAACTTAAAATGGTTGTCAATATTTGTGGACATTTTTTTTACCAAAAAGATTGCATTTTTGCAATAGAGTTTAATTAAAATATTTGCACTTCTACAGCCTCTGTGTATTGATGTCTACTAAAGGCTGCAGAATGAGTTACCTGAGAATTCATCAGTGAGCTCGGTCTGGCAGAGAGGCTGTAACTCATTTAATTGTCTTTTTCGGAGCTCCTCTCAGCTGATTTATAAGCACAGATCATATCACAGTTGCATGTGCAGGGAATCAAAAAAAACTTCATTTTTAAATATTTTTTAAATAAAAAACAATTGCAAAAATTATTTATTTTTAGCTCCAATAGATACAGTAAGAAGAAAAAAACTGTGTGTGTGAGTGTGCCCAAATGTGGCTAACCCTTCATGGTAGTCACACTGTATAAGTAAGTACATAGTCTCCGTCCTCCTTCGGCAGTCAGGATCATATTTTATGAGCATATATTTTAGTAAGTTGGGTGTCAGATAGTTAGGTCTGTTAGGTCACTCAGTGACACATGTAGAATAATACAAACGTTCATTTAATGAGTTACTCTAGTTGGATCTTAAGTGGCGAAGAACAAACAGATCATTACTAACAGATGAAAAATGTCAAGAGGTAATGTGCCATTCCTTCTAGTGATGGTTGGATATCTTGGACAGAGTTGTGATGATTTTTAATCTAAAATATATTAAAATCTGAGAGTCCTCATTGGTTGATACCTTTCATTGGCTAACTGATGGTAAGAAATAGCAAGCTTTCCAGACACCTCAGGTCTCTTCTTCAGGCACGGTATATATACCTGAGTTGTCTCAAAGCTTGTTATTTTACCATCTTTTCGGTTAGCCATTACTAGGTATCAACCACCGAGGACTCTCAGATTTTGATGATTTTTTAATAATGCAATCATACCACAGAGATCAACCAAGGTGATCGCGTCTACTCTGCAGACCTACAAACTGAGTCTGATTCTTAGAAAGTGTGAAGGAGGGAATCACCCTGCTAATGTGAAGACATGAATCCTGAGGAGCCCATAGCTTCCAGAGTCACACCAGCAGAGGGGGACACATTCTCATAGTCCTCCCATCTCTTGGGAAACCAAACTGACATCTGTTTGGAATAGTAGGTGAAATCTGCTCAGGAAACAATTCACAATGAGAAAGTGGAAAGAGGGAAATCAGATGGAAAAGTATCAGACTGAGCCCTCAGTAGGAAAGACACCAATTCCAGCCTCCGAATTCCTCCGATACTCCTCTTCTTTGTGTAAAGCATCACACAGGACAATACTTCTTTTGTTCAATTCTCTCCCAACTTTAAGACAGAATCATTTCGCATAAAATGTCCCTAAAGTATCTGTATGACAGCGACCCTTCACTGATACATCTCAGGACACAAGATAATACAAATATCAAAGAAGAATGTCAATGCTGAATATTGACAACATGATGAAGCAATCACTTGTATTGGCAGCAACAGATTGAACAGGGCTGCACATCTCATATTCTCTGTACAGGGTATAACAATATTGATGCACTGATGGGAGAAGCATTTGTTGGTTAATATTCTAGAGCTCTACAATATTCAGGAGAAGATGCACTCATTGAACAGAGAACATTTCATGAACATGCATAGGAAAGAAGCAGATGCAGAGGCTGGAGATCATATACTCACAATTGTGGGTCAATCAGGGGTATATGTGGACCCCTCCTCTGTGACTGGCTCTGCAGCTCTGTAGTAAGATGTTTGGGTTCCAGTCTTAATGAGTGGCAATGTGGAAGCACAGGATGTCAGCACAAGCCAAGCCCCAAGATACAGCCCCTTCACACAGAACATACCTCCTTCCAGGCTGCTGTGAATGGATAGGTGGGGATTGGGTGTGTGCCAGTGAGCGCAGCCATCCATGTGCCCTCACCCTCTACAGTGTAACCCTACACTGCTGCACCCACTGCACTGACTCCCTCCATACAGGGTTAATGTGCCTTCCATGCAGAGTTGTGATTTGTAGGTGATGCAGATGTTACATGGTCACCTGCTGGTTTGTGGGTCAGTACTGCTCTCTGTATATATAGGTGACTTGTATATATATATAGGAAGGCTGCAGTCCAGACTCATTACAGGCAGGGTTTGGTATCTGCAGCTCCTTCTCCCAATGTTAGAAAGTTTATCACTGGGTGGAATGTAATGAGATCTCCATTTATGCCTTAGGGGAACATAAGGGCAGGACCAAAGATGTAAGGAGCATTGCCATTCAGTCCAATAGCAGGAATGTCTAGGAACATGAATAGCATTCTACCAAAATAGCTTCAATAAAGCAATAATGTAGAATTGGAAACATTATCATATTTGTTCAACATTAGAAGTACAGGATAAGTTTCATTTTTAACAGGAACCTGTCACTTTGAAAATGTTTCCAAATGTCAAGCGGTATGAACAGAGCTGAAGATGCTAAAATGATAGTGTAGCTGTGGGATTCATTGTAATTTGTATTAGATTATTTAAAGCACTAACCCTGTATTTTCTTATTTATTGCACCTCTGGCACCTTAAATCTGAATCCTCTGCACCCCCCACCCCATTTTATACTCACTCTTCAGTAGCTTTTTCCAGTGTTGCTCCGGTGGGGCTTCGGCAATTTATGACCTACGCCGGAGGTCACAACTCGATAACAGCCTTATTCTGGCCTCAGATATATTGAGCTCTTGTGAAGTTTCATCTGACTAGTCAGAAGTTACAGGCAGAAGATGGCACCACGGGATCAGACTGGCGTCTGCAAGAGGTGAAGACACTGTAAAGTACCGTATATACTCGTGTATAAGCCGACCCGTGTATAAGCCGACCCCCCTACTTTTGCCCCCAAAACCTGGGAAAATCTATTGACTCGCGTATAAGCCGAGGGTGGACCCCAGCACAGGTATACAGCCCCCAGCAGTGGTATACAGGCCCCAGCAGTATGATATACAGCAGGCCCCAGTGGTATATACAGCAGCCCCAGTGGTATTGCAGCCCCTATATACAGCAGCCCCAGTGGTATTGCAGCCCCAGTGGTGTATACAGCAGCCCCTATATACAGCAGCCCCAGTGGTATTGCAGCCCCAGTGGTATTGCAGCCCCTATATACAGCAGCCCCAGTGGTATTGCAGCCCCAGTGATATTGCAGCCCCTATATACAGCAGCCCCAGTGGTATTGCAGCCCCAGTGGTGTATACAGCAGCCCCTATATACAGCAGCCCCAGTGGTATTTCAGCCCCAGTGGTATTGCAGCCCCTATATACAGCAGCCCCAGTGGTATTGCAGCCCCAGTGGTGTATACAGCAGCCCCTATATACAGCAGCCCCAGTGGTATTGCAGCCCCAGTGGTATTGCAGCCCCTATATACAGCAGCCCCTGTGGTATTGCAGCCCCAGTGGTGTATACAGCAGCCCCTATATACAGCAGCCCCAGTGGTAGTATACAGGCAGCCCCAGTAATGCAGGGCCCCCCCCCTCATGCTCCGGTCACCTGTAAAGCAAATTATACTTATCATTGTCCCGCTGCCGTCCGCGCCCGCATCTGCCGACATCGCGATCCTCCATCTTCATGCGTCTTCTTCTTCCTGTTTCCTGTGCGCGTCGCCGGTAATGACGTCATTGCCTGCGACGCGCACAGAAACAGGAAGAAGACGCATGAAGATGGAGGATCGCGATGTCGGCAGATGCGGGCGCGGACGGCAGCGGGACAATGATAAGTATAATTTGCTTTGCAGGTGACCGGAGCATGAGGGGGGGGGCCCTGCATTACTGGGGATGCGGGGCTGCTTTATACCGCTGTATACAGCAGCCCCCGCACTGACTCGCGTATAAGCCGAGGGGGGTACTTTTCAGCCCAATTTTTGGGCTGAAAAACTCGGCTTATACGCGAGTATATACGGCAAGTATAAGACAGGGGGGAAGTCCCATATGTTGCAGAGGGGCAGGCTGGGATATGTAGTTCCACTGGCAGCAGATGGTAATGTCAAGGTAGCTGAAGTGGATTTCTGGACCTCTAAAGACTTCCCTCATGTCCACAACAATTGTCAAAGCAGGAGGTTGCACTTATAGAGACGGTACAGTGAAGGAAATAATTATTTGATCCCTTGCTGATAGTGTAAGTTTGCCCACTGACAAAGACGTGAACAGTCTATAATATTAAGGGAAAGTTAATTTTAACAGTAAGAGATAAAGTATCAAAACTAAAATCCAGAAAATCACATTGTCTAAATTATATAAATGTATTTACATTTTGCAGAGAGAAAAAAAGTATTTGATCCCCTACCAACCATTAGGAGTTCTGGCTCCTACAGACCAGTTAGACACTCATAATCAACTCATTACTTCCATTAAAGACAGCTGACTTAAATTGTCACCTGTATAAAAGACTCCTGTCCGCATACTCAATTAAACAGTCAGACTCTAATGGTGGGTTTACACGCCCCAACTCGGTCCGATATTGGATCCAACGATGCGGGAGCGTGCTTTTTCTGGACAGAATTCCAACATCGCATAGAAGCTGTCACACAGCGCGAGATCAGCAGGCAACATCTCTATGATGTCTACGCCCCCTTGTACGGCCAACCCAGGAACGACTATTTAACATGGAGAGAATAAGGGATGTTGTACTAAACATCGTAGTTGGGCGTTTACACAGCACGATCCGGCTCCAACCTCCATCCAATATCGGCCCGTTGAATAGCACGCTCATTCGATCCCCGATATCGGTTTCACATCGTTCGTGCATCGTATTGGTCATTTACACCATACAATGCACGAACGATATCGGCTCCAACGCACGAACCACGTGACTTTTGATCGGAGTTGGACGCCGATATCGGGACGTGTAAACACACCATAACCTCTACAACATGGGTAAGACCAAAAAGCTTTCTAAGGATGTCAGGGAAAAGATTCTATACCTGTACAAGGCTAGAATGGGCTACAAAACCATAAGTAAAACACTGGGTGAGAAGGAGACAACTGTTGGTGCAATATTAAGAAAATGGAAGAAATACAAAATGAGTGTCAATCGACATCGATCTGGAGCTCCATGCAAAATCTCACCTTGTGAGGTATCCAGGATCATGAGGAAGATGAGAGATCAGCCTAAAACTACACGGGGGAACTTGGTAATGATCTCAAGGCAGTTGGGACCACTGTCACCAAGAAAACCATTGGTAACACATTACGCTGCAATGGATTAAGATCCTGCATTGCTCGCAAAGTCCCACTGCTCAAGAAGGCACATGTGCAGGCCTAGCTGAAGATTGGCAATGAACACCTTGGTGATCCTGAGATTGATCGGGAGAAGGTGCTGTGGTCAGAGGAGACAAACATTGAGCTCTTTGACATTAACTAAACGCGCCATGTTTGGAGGCAGAGAAATGCTGCCTATGACCGAAAGAACGCCATCCCCACAGTCAATCATGGTAGTGGAAACATTATGTTTTGGTTGTGTTTCTCTTCTAAGGTCACAGGACTACTTCACCACATCAATGGGACAATGGATGGAGCAATGTAACGCAAAAGCCTGAGTGACAACCTCCTTCCCTTTGTGTAAACACAAGGAGACAAAGCGAGGCGCAGAATAGTGCCCTATCAATGATGACACTTGTTGGAAAAGGTGATGTGTACTGTCCACTCACCTTGCTGGGTTGTGTAAACCCACAACCGGCTGGAGCGCAAGAAATGCAGCTGCTGCTGGACCTCCACCTACCACAGGACGTGGAACACTGGTATCAGATGTAAGGAACAAGGTGTGTCACGGTCCGCGCTGCTGTGTCACAAAATCACGGAGAAGACAGTGCTTCAATGAAACATCCTTTATTCTTCCTGTCCTACGCGTTTCAAAGCCACCTCTGAGCTCCTTCCTCAGAGACGTCAACTATTGACATTGTTGATGTCCCTGAGGAAGGAGCTCAGAGGTGGCTTCGAAACGCGTAGGGCAGGAAGAATAAAGGATGTTTCATTGAAGCACTGTCTTCTCCGTGATTTTGTGACACAGCAGCGCGGACCGTGACACACCTTGTTCCTTACATCTGAAACCTCCTTCCCTTCACCAGGACATTAAAAATGAGTCATGGCTGGGTCTTCCAGTATGACAATGACTAAAAACATACAGCAAAAGCAATAAAAGAGTGGCTCAAAAAGAACCACATTAAGGTCATGGAGTGGTCTAGCGATTCTCCAGACCTTAATCCCATAGAAAATTTATGGAGGGAGCTAAAGTTCTGAGTTGCCAAGTGACAGTCTCAAAATCTTAATGATTTAGAGATGATCTGCAAAAAGGAGTGGACCAAAATTTCTCCTGACATGTGCACAAACCTCATCATCAACTACAAAAAAGTCTGACTGCTTTGCTTGCCAACAGGGTTTTGCCACCAAGTATTAAGTCTTGTTTGCCAGAGGGATCAAATACTTTTTCTCTCTTCAAAATGCAAATACATTTATATATTTAGACAATGTGATTTTCTAGATTTTTTTTTATATTCTATCCCTCACTGTTAAAATTAAACTATTTTTCAGCCCCTGACCTTATCCCTGCGGTACTAAAGAACACCAATGACTGTCTACAGTGCTGTGCAAATTAATTGGGACAAAGCATTTTTTTTAGTAAAATCATAAGTTGGTTACCAGTCAGTGATTCAAACCAGTTTTAACTGCTTTGAACAGGTGTGAGTGTACAATCTTGAGTAACAAAATGTGGTTTGACTGGTTTTAGTCAGAAAATAACAGCTAGCTGCCCCCTCAGCTTCAGTTGAGAGCTTGCTTCTGTGAGGAGTGGTTTAGTGTACTTTTCTCTCAGTGTGATTCGTGTCTGTAATAATGGATGTTACTCCATGGAAGAGGTCTAGAATTATTACTCTTAATGAACATAAATAAGTGCCATAATAATAAACAGTGCCATACAACTGTGGTTCCATGATGAAGAATTGAAGAATTTACGCAAAAACTTGGTAGAATCAATGCCAAAACGCATTGAAAATCTCATATCTGCTAAAGGAGGACATATTTCTTAAAATTAGTATGTAACAGTGCATTATAACATTTTATCATTAAATATTCAAAAAATCTGTGTTTTTTTGCTTTGTCCCAATTAATTTGCACAGTACTGTAGCTAGCTGCAGTTTCCAACATCATGTCTGCTCTGTTTGAAACTCAACCTTTCCAAAGCTGAACTTCTTCTGCTCCCGCCCTCCACTAACCTCTCTAAATCTGACATCTCCCTCTCAGTGTGTGGCAACACGATAATGCCTAGGCAGCAGGCTCGCTGTCTGGGTGTTATGCTTGATGCCAATCTCTCCTTCCCCTCCTATATACAATCTCCCGCCCCTTTCTCACTATGGAAACAACAAAAACCCTCACCGTGGCCCTAATCCATTCCCGCCTTGACTACTGCAATTCTCAATTAATTGGCCTCCTCCTGACTAGACTTTCCCCTCTCCAATCCATCCTTAATGCAGCAGCCAGGATCACCCATCTAGCCAATTGATATCCAGATGCCTCCGCTCTGTGCCAGTCACTGCACTGGCTGCCTAAACACTACAGGATCCAATTCAAAGTGCTTGTTCTCACCTACAAAGCTCTTCACAGTGCAGCACCTCCCTACATCCCCTCCCTCATCTCTGTCTATCACCCTACCCATGCTCTACATTATACAAATGACCTTCGACTAACATCTGCATAATCTGAGCCTCCCACTCCCAGCTCTAAGACTTCTCCCGAGCTGCACCAATTCTCTGGAATGCTCTACCCCAAGAAATTAGGACTATCCACAACTTACATAGCTTCAGACGCACATCTTTTTAAGGCAGCCTTTCATGCTCTCTAATGGAAGTACTTTATACTATATATAGCCCATTCATTATTTCTCTGGAAATAACTCCCCTTCAAACTCCACCAAACCCAAAAGCTCTACACAGATTGGCTGGTGACCATTCATGTAATTTTTCTATCCCCCTCTTCCTCAAGATGCCTGGACCATAATTGTAATAAGCCCCTGTATATTGTGTAACCCCTATCTTGTTGTAGATTGTAAGCTCTTTTGAACAGGGTCACTGTCATGAAAAATTAGTCAGGACCTGCAGCTCTCTGGCACCCCCTTATCCCGCAGGCACAACCAGGTATTGCCAGAGGATAAGACAAGGAGCCCAGCTGCTTTAATTTATGTTTTCTACTGCGGCACGTGTTGTGACGGGATGTATATAAACCACCAGTTATTGCCAGAAACGTATATATACCTTGATCCAGTCACCCTCAGGTCCACAATATCACATAAATACAAAAATGATGCTGCTGCCACCACCGATCTGTTTCAGGTGGATCGGTTACCTGTCTGGTAACGTGGATTTGCGGAAAGGAACGTATTCAGCTTGTTCATGGAACATGAAGAACAAAACTAGTAAATTATGAGTTTTACTCCAGAAAGTTGGCAGTGTTTACAAAAGATATACAAGATATTACAAAAGAGACAATTTACATATATGCATAAAACAGTTATTAAAATAAAAAGGAATAAATGAGAAATTGCAAAACCTGCACCACATGGCGACGATCCCAGATTCAGTGGGGGGGGGGGGGGGTCGGCTCCCCAGAAATGCTGTATGATTCCTCCACACAGCGATAGTGTGGTGCTGAGTCTGACGTCCCAGGGTGGAATGAAGCCAAAATGGACGCTCTGGTTTTATTAAATGTGGCATAAAATCCAGGGACTCCCACTTGTGTTCACCTACCTGTTGGGCTGGTTCTTTGAAACACACCTCTTTTACGATTCTCCAAAAACCTCCATTTTCATATCTTTGGTTCGGTCGCTGCCACATCAAAACCATGAACTTCACATTTTCCCTAGGAAATTTACACGAAGATTGATATCAAATATGATATATATATATATATATATATATATATACAGTATATGATGTTCAGTAGGTCAGAACCCATTACCCAGGTTTCTGATTGTAACCCCGATATAAAAGAAATACTATCATAACTGAAAGAAGGTAAACATCCCAAAAATATGATTTATAAATTTGCGCCGTGAACGGGTCTTTTGAAATTTGACGTTAAAAGACTGTAAGTTAAGACAAAGTGATATCACAGGGACAAAACCAGATTAGACTAGCTGAATTCTGCTCAGCTCAAAGTTTTATGGCTAGTCGTAAAAATTCCTGACTGGGGGAAGCACAGTGGAGATCTATGGCCCCTTTCACATCTAATGCAGGGCTGCGTTTTGCTTCATTTGCGTTTCTATGCGTTTTTACCGCTAAAAACACATCAAAACACGAGTTTTTGCCTCCATTGATTTTAATGAAAACGCTTGTAAAAATACATTCAAAAGCGCATGTGCATTTTCAAAAATGCAAAACGCATGCGTTTTTGCACAATAACAAAATGTCCAGCTCACCACATAGGAGATCCGGCATACACGGGGCTTGTGATGTTTTGGTGTGCATTTGCAAAAATACATGTGTTTTGTGTTTTTGAAAACGTACATGCGTTTTTGCATGCATTTTTACATGTGTTTCCATTAAACTCAATGACGGCAAAAACGCATAGAAGTGCAAATGAAGCAAAACACAGCCCTGCATTAGATGTGAAAGGGGCCTATGTATCTTCCTTATGAACTAACAAGGAGCAGGGAATTATCAACTCTGGTTGTCCTTTCAACATTTTAAAACCATGACAAAAATTCATATTTTCCTTACAGTCACCATTATTTTTGCTGTAATTATTGTATTGTGTTGTTTACATTGTTTCTCTGCTTTAATTATTGTATTGTATTTTTTACATTGATTCTCTACTTTAATTACTCACAGTTGGAAGACCTGAGTTCATAGCTGGATGCCCTGGTTCAGAGATGGATGCCCTGGGTTCACAGTTGGATGTCCTGGTTTCTCAGTCGGATGCCCGGGGGTCAACAGTCAGATGCCCTGGGTTTACAGTTGGAAGACCTGGGTTCATAGCTGGATGCCTTGGGTTCAGCGATGGATGCCCTGGGTTCACAGTTGGATGCCCTGGTTTCACAGTCAGATGCCCTGGGTTTACAGTTGAATGACCTGAGTACAGCCATCATAGAACCCTTCTAACAAAAAAGATTCTTTACATTGGACAAAACATTTAGAGTCATTTGTCATGACCCTACTGTGTGCTTGTATATTAAACTGGATTGTTAGCATTTCTCTAATATTTTTTATTATTTAATATTCTATCTCTGCCAGTAAGAATGTATCAGGTTATAAGACACCAGTATCTCTCATGTGCAGATGGTTAGTGCAATCATCCCAGATCAAGATCAGTAATTCTCCATGCAGAACCTGAAGACTTCCAATCTCCAATACTGGACAACCATCCAGCAGAAACCAAGACATCGTATTTTATAATATTACAATAAAATTGATATGTTTTCTCTAATCTTGCTTTTTGGACATACGTATGTATGCAGTATATTTCTTGTTTAGTTATTTCTTCTACATATTTTCCATGTTTTTCCTATATTTTCAATACAGCTATTGTATTCCACTACTTTAGTTTCATTGCGTTGGGGTCTGACTCTTTCTGTCTCCACAAACCCTTTAGCTTTTTGTCATTCTGACAATACTTGGCATAGTTAGGAATTGTGGCACAGGAAGGTCCAAGGGTGATAATGCTAATTTCAAGAGTGAAATGAGACACCACCCAGTGTCAGTGTTCTTTGTTATCCTGGAGTGGCATTTAGTAGATCAGTCAACAAAAAAAGGGTTAGAGAAAAACTGAGATGAGTCTATTGGTACCTTATGTATATCTGAGGATGTATTAGGATATGCAATACAATATATTTTAGTTTAGCACAGCAATATTGAAAAAAATCCAACTTTCTTCATTTGTCTCTTCCATGAAGTTGTTCTATTCGGTTGCTTTTCAAATATACAGTAAAGTTGAGTGAAAAACAAAATGGTCAGCAACATTCTGAAGGATGTCATGTAGTTTCCTCCAACCTGAAATGCAAAACTGGTGAGTTATATAGTACGAAGGGCTAAATTGTCCATAAAAAGTGGAATTAATATCTTCACAGAGTATCTGTAATATGCATTAAAGCTAATTCAATAACAGCATAGGTCATATATTAATTTGGGTATTCGTATATGTAATATACATTTCTTAGCAAAAATGAGTACAGTCCCTTTAAAAAGATTTTAATCAATGATTTACTCAGCACAAGAACAATTTCCAAAATTTTGATCAGACTGAATTTCATAGAATATTTTTAGCCATAAGATGAAAATAAAGAAAAGGGGAGAGGGTAAGACAGCTCTCCAGCTGATAGTATAGTCCTGCCCCGCTTGGATACTCACTCGCACGGACGCCGTCCTGGGGCCAGTAAACGATATGAGAGGAAAAAGATTCCAGCGAGAGGATCTCCAGTTGCAGAATTTATTGTGCATATATAAAAGCTTCAGTCCATACAGTGAGGTACAAGGTGCTTAAGCCAACATGTTTCGACATATAGTCTTATTCATGGTGGAAGCTGACAAATGGGGAGGATGATCATTATATACACACTCCCTCATTAACCCAACAGCTGAATTGATAACATAATCAGTGACATACAAAACATAAAATTGATGGTTACAGGAAGCGACTGATCAACGTTACCGTATTCTTTGCTCTATAAAAAGCACTGGATTATAAAACGTACCCCAAATTAGGTGAAGGAGAAGAGAAAAAAAAAATTTATGATAAATAGGGTCTGTCCTATAATGCCAGTGTCCATCTTACAATCAGCATATATGTCCCCCTCATCCTGATATATATGATTCCCATGCTGGCATATATGTCCCCCATCCTGGAATATATGGTTCCCATCATGATGTATGTGCCCCCACCTGATTTTATATATATATATATATATATATATATATATATATATATATATATATATGTTCCCCATTGGTATCTGGTATTTGATATCTATGCCCCATCTTGGTATATGTGCCCCCTCCTGATATATATAATAATAATATTTATTCATTTATATAGCGCTATTAATTCCATAGCACTTTACATACATCAGTAATGCTCTCTTGGAGCTCACAATCTAAACATCCTATCAGTATGTCTTTACAATGTGGGAGGAAACCGGAGTGCCCGGAGGAAACCCACGCAAACACGGGGAAACATACAAACTCCTTGCAGATGTTGTCCTTAGTGTCCTTGGTGGGAATTGAAGCCAGGACCTCAAGACCCCAGTGCTGCAAAGGCTGCAGTGCTAACCACTTGAGACACCGTGCTGCCCATATATATATATATGTGTGGTCCCCACATCCTGGTGTCCATGCCCCCATTTTGGTATATGTGCCCCCTCCTGATATACCATACATATCCACCATACTGAGACATATATCTCCCATCCTTGTACGTAGCCCACCATGGTTTACCGAGGGGAAGTTGCAGAGGTAAGAACGAGGGTGCATGAGCTGGTTTTTACGGGTCCTCAGAGGCTTGGGGCAAAGCTAGGAGCTGCAGGGGAGCCGCTCCAGTGTCCGCCATTACCAATGTCCCAGCATGCATTGCCAAGCAGCAATACATGCTCTAGTGTCCAGATTTCAAGAAAGTGGTTGCAGATTATGGTCTACGCATGCGCTGCCTCTGCAGCCATGGAAGTGTGAGAGTATCCACCATGCTTGTAAATTATTAAGAGGCTGAAACTTTAGGCTTAAAGGCTTGGTAACAACCAAGATTACATGTCCTCCATCCTGGTATCCTGGTATATATGCCCCCCATCCTGATATATCTGATATATATCCCTCATCATGGCATGTATGTCACTCATCCTGGTATACATGTCCCCATCCTGTATATATGTCCCCATCCTGAAAATATGTCCCCCCATCCAGTATATATGTCCCCCCATCCTGTATGTATGTCCCCTCCTCCTGTAAATATGCCCCCATCCTAAATATATATACCCATTCCTGTCCTGTATATAAGGTCCCCCAGCCTGTATATATGGTCCACCAACATTTTGTTCATGGCCCCCATCCGAGAAGAGAAAAAAAACAAATTTGTCCACTTACAAATATCCATTGCATTTAGCAGAATGCTGTTTGTCACTCTTAGGGGATAACCCATGTCTCCCAACACCGATGCTCAATCTCAATCTGAGCATCGGTGTTGGGAGACATGGGTTATCCACTAAGAGTGGCAAACAGCATTCTGCTAAATGCAATGGATATTTGTAAGTGGACAAATTAGTTTTTTGTTTTTTTTCTCTTCTCTGATAATCATGTAACCTATTCGGTGATCTCTAAATTTAGATTATACATATGGTTTAACATATGGCTAGATACTCATGGGCGTGAGGGCCCGTGAAGGGGGCTACAAGCTTACGCTATTTTAGTCCAAAATATCAAACTAACTCCTCACATTTTTTTTTCCCAAAAAATGTTTATTGCATTTTTTATCTTTCTGCAGTTTGAGGCTGGGCCCTGTAGGGGGGCATCAGTCACTTGTGGAGCATATTTTTGGTGTGGAACAGCCTGCCTTGTTTAACAGCTGGGTGTCATTAATAGGCTGTGCTCTGGCACTATGTTTCACTTTGGAGTGGCTGCCGTCCTGGGGTGACCTCGTGTCCAGTAATACCACCAGATTCCTCCTTGTGGCATGGATGGACGCAGATGCTACAATCGCCCCCATGCCAGGGTTGTAGGAGATTGAGCATCGGTGTTGGGAGACATGGGTTATCCCCTAAGAGTGGCTAACAGCATTCTGCTAAATGCAATGGATATTTGTAAGTGACCAAATTTGTTTTTTGTCTTTTTTCTCTTCTCTGATAATCATGTAACCTCTTCGGTGATTGTTCATGGCCCCCATCCCCTCCCGGACCCTCCATGGCTTACTGAGAAAGGAGCCGCGGCCGTGGAGGCAGGTTCCGGAGGGTGAGAGCACAGCTGCAGGACCGGAGCTTTGGGGGATTAGCGGCAGCAGCAAGCAGTGGCCGCCATGTTCTTTGGCCGTGGCCTAATGGAGATCCACAGCCATTTTGTACAAATCTCAACCCCTACCGACCAGCTGCCCACTGTTAGTGAATGCAGCCGGGCACAAAGAACATGGCGGCACCCACCGCTAATCTCCCGCAGCTCCGGTCCTGCAGCTACTTCTACAATGAAGACCTGCTTGCAGTTGAGCTTCACCAGAGGACTAACTTGACAACTACTGGGTAGGGATGGGCGAATCTACTCGCTAGGACTCGTTACTCGGCGAGTAGTAAGGGACTCGCAGGACTCGGTACTCTGCGAGTTTCCCAGTGATTACTCGCACGAGTCCAATGCAAATCAATATCAATCCTAGTTTTGTCAGAAACGCTGACAAAACTAGGATTGCCATTGTTTGCATTAGACTCCTGCGAGTAATCACTGGCTACTGTGCCAGTGATAGCAGGGAAACTAGCAAAGTAACTGTTGTTTCTTTGCAAGCCGAGTCCAGCTGTCTTCTCTGTGCAGCTCCAGGGTCCTAGAGCCTGCCTGCTGCCTGATGTAGCACTGCTGAGATTGTTCTCAGTCTGCTCATTCCCTGTGTACAGACATGAATGTCTGTGCACAGAGATGATGTAGCAGTGCTGCGATTGTTCTCAGTCTGCTCATTCCCTGTGCATAGACATCTATATATATGCATATATATATAGGGGATGTAGCAGAGAGGACATCGCGTTTTGGACTACGTCGGACGGAAGAGGATTTTTTTAATTAAAGATGGAGTCCCTAATGGCTTTTTTTTTTATTTCAAATAAAATTTTTTCTCTGTGTTGTGTTTTTTTAACCCTTTATTGGAGATTCTTAGTGGCTGGGTCAAACGTGGCCTGACATTAAGAATCTCGGGCTTAATACCAGCTTGTATAACAAAGCTGGTATTAACCCCTTTATTACCCAGCGTGCCACCGCCACCAGGGCCGCTGGAAGAGCGGGGTTCAGCGCCAGAGGATGGCACTTCAATGAACGCGCCATCTTCTGGGGCGGCTGCGGGCTGCAATTTGCAGCGGGGGGTGCCCAGAAAGCTTGGGCATCCCTGCGCTGCGGATTCCAGCCCCCAGCTGCTTAGCTGTACCTGGCTAGACATAGAAATTGCGCGGAGCCCCACGCATTTTTTTTTTTATTATTTAATGAATTTCAGAGTCAGAGGCTCAGAGTCAAAGTCTCGGAGTCGGAGTCTCCTCAGAGTCAGAGTCGGAGTCGCCTCAGAGTCGGAGTCGCCTCGGAGTCGGAGTCGCCTCGGAGTCGGAGTCGTCTCGGAGTCGGAGTCGTCTCGGAGTCGGAGTCGTCTCGGAGTCGAGTCAGAGTCGGAGTCGTCTCGGAGTCGGAGTCGTCTCGGAGTCGGAGTCGGAGTCGTCTCGGAGTCGGAGTCGTCTCGGAGTCGAGTCGGAGTCGTCTCGGAGTCGAGTCGGAGTCGGAGTCGTCGTCGTCTCGGAGTCGTCTCGGAGTCGGAGTCGTCTCGGAGTCGTCTCGGAGTCGGAGTCGTCTCGGAGTCGAGGTCGGAGTCGTCTCGGAGTCGGAGTCGTCTCGGAGTCGGAGTCGTCTCGGAGTCGTCGGAGTCGGAGTCGTCTCGGAGTCGGAGTCATCTTGGAGTCGGAGTCGTCTCGGAGTCGTCTCGGAGTCGGAGTTGTCTCGGAGTCGGAGTCGTCTCGCAGTCGGAGTCGTCTCGGAGTCGGAGTCGTCTCGGAGTCGGAGTCGTCTCGGAGTTGAGTCGGAGTCGGAGTCGGAGTCGTCTCGGAGTCGAGTCGGAGTCGGAGTCGTCGTCGTCTCGGAGTCGAGTCAGAGTCGGAGTCGTCGTCGTCTCGGAGTCGTCGTCGTCTCGGAGTCGTCTCGGAGTCGGAGTTGTCTCGGAGTCGGAGTCGTCTCGGAGTCGGAGTCGTCTCGGAGTCGGAGTTGTCTCGGAGTCGTCTCGGAGTCGGAGTCGTCTCGGAGTCGGAGTCGTCTCGGAGTCGGAGTCGTCTCGGAGTCGTCTCGGAGTCGGAGTCGTCTCGGAGTCGGAGTCATCTCGGAGTCGTCTCGGAGTCGGAGTCGTCTCGGAGTCGGAGTCGTCTCGGAGTCGGAGTCGTCTCGGAGTCGGAGTCGTCTTGGAGTCGGAGTCGTCTCGGAGTCGGAGTCGTCTTGGAGTCGGAGTCATCTCGGAGTCGGAGTCGGAGTCGTCTCGGAGTCGGAGTCGTCTCGGAGTCGGAGTCGTCTCGGAGTCGGAGTCGTCTCGGAGTTGAGTCGGAGTCGGAGTCGTCTCGGAGTCGGAGTCGTCTCGGAGTCGGAGTCAAAAAAATGCGTGGGGCTCCGCGCAATTTCTATGTCTAGCCAGGTACAGCTAAGCAGCTGGGGGCTGGAATCCGCAGCGCAGGGATGCCCAAGCTTTCTGGGCACCCCCCGCTGCAAATTGCAGCCCGCAGCCGCCCCAGAAGATGGCGCGTTCATTGAAGCGCCATCCTCTGGCGCTGAACCCTGCTCTTCCAGCGGCCCTGGTGGTGGTGGCACGCTGGGTAATAGAGGTTAGGGCCAGCTTTGTATTATCAGCTGGCCCTAAGCCCGAAATTTATGGCGGTCACGCCAATATTAGACATGACCGCCATGAATTTCTATTAAATTGTTTTAAAAAAAACACAACACAGAGAAATTTTTTTATTAGAAATAAAAAAAAAAGCCATTAGGGACTCCATCTTTAATTAAAAAAATCCTCTTCCGTCCGACGCAGTCCAAAACGCGATGTCCTCTCTGCTCATCCCTGTGCATAGATATAGATGTATATGCACAGGGAATGAGCAGACTGAGAACAATCTCAGCACTGCTACATCATCTCTGTGCACAGACATTCATGTCTGTACACAGGGAATGAGCAGACTGAGAACAATCTCAGCACTGCTACATCAGGCAGCAGGCAGGCTCTAGGACCCTGGAGCTGCACAGAGCAGACAGGACTCTTCTCTTATCTGTGCGAGTTTCCCAGCGATTACAGTTACAAAGTAAACGAGTCCAATGCAAATAAATGACAAAACTAGGATTGCTTCAGGCTGAAGCTTCCGAGACACATCTGCGATTTGTAAATCTCACACTACTCGCTATTACTCGCTTCCCCATTCATTAACATTGGACTCGCTAGACTCGCAACGAGTAGCGAGTCCTGGGCTCGGACTCGCTAGAGTCAAGCGATTCCGAGTAATTTAGGATTCGCCCATCACTACTACTGGGGCCTTCAGCAGGCCTTTGGCTGCAATGGTAACCCTATAGAAGTGAAAAACTCAAGGAGGCAGCGCTTCACAATTCATTGACTCAATTTTCTTACTTATTTTGTAAATATACTAAATATAGTGTAATAGCAGCAAATATATTTAAAATGTAGTTGTTATGTTCAGAAAATTCTTCTTTAGAAGTAGCTGTAAGGGGCTTCATGGTGATGTCAGTAGAGGTGCAGGTGTATGCAGCAAGAGATCCCACTCACAATGTTTTGGGCGACAAAATAGTGCACTGTCTCTTTCCATTTTTCTATTCGTACATATGGGATTTGTTGCAAGGTGCTTTGAATCTGCAAACCAAAATCACACTGTTATTGCTGAATTTTCATTGCCATGGTAACCTATCAGTTCTCTGTGGTTGCAGAGATTGACAGCAGTACTCAAATAGTTAAGATACAGTTATTGGAGCATGCTGCAGTCACCTCAGTTACACCGAGATGCTGGCTATGTAGCACAGCTAGAATCTGCCCTGTACAGTAGTGTTCAAAATAATAGTAGTCCAATATGACTAACCAGATTATTCACTGTTATTGGTATAAATTAAATTACCACATGTCAAACAATTTACCAGTTGATGCATGCAGTAGATTCTTAGAAAACAACAGACTCAGCATTCATGATCTGCATGATTTTGAGTTTGTGTATTTGAATAATTAATTGAATGGGGATGTATTCAGAATAATAGCAGTGTGGAGTTCAATTAGTGAGGTCAATCATTCTGTGAAGAAACAGGTGTGATATTGACATGATGTCACTGCATTCATATCAACAAAGCACTGGAGTGGCCATATGATGCTTAACGTCATCAATACAGCCATAAAAGTGTTTGGTGAGAGGAGCAGAGAGCAATAGCTGCAGTGGAGTAACTTGAAGCTCATGGGTCCCAGTGCAATAGCTCCAATGGGGCCCTCAATTATTGCAAAACTTTAATAGCAATAGTATTTTTCTATAGGCCAAACAGACTTTTGGGGCCACCTAGGCTCCCAGGCCTTAGTGCGATTGCAACCCCTGCAACTGTTGCAGTTACACCCCTGCATAGCTGGCATTTGGAAAGTACATCCTATGGACTTGAAACTCTACTAAGGTATTTAAATTGTGTTTTCTACAACAGACAATTTATTAAAAAAATGACAATGAATTGTTATATAGTGATTGTGCTCTTGAGAGAAGCTCCTACGGTTGGTTTCCTTTAAATATTGCTATAATAGTGGAGGAATTCCTGTAGTATATATTCACATGAGAAGTGGGGGGGGGTCCTGCAAACCTCTTGTGTGTTCCTCCCTGCCAGGGGCAGTAGCTGTGATGGCAGGTGATGGAAGCCTAAGTTCAGACAAAATCCATTTCCCAGCAAGTGGTTACACAGAACATGGAGCAGCTGTACTTGGTGTCTGTCAAACTCAAGTCCAGGGGGTGAAAAATTACAAGGTATGTGACAATTAGCACTGAGACAAAACAAAAGAAAAGGAAGAAGCAGCCTTGGATGATGCCCTCAAGGAAAACCTTTCCATCTTCAAAGTAAAGGGGTTTGCAAACACTGGCAGGTTTCAAACATATGTGTGAGAATTACACTCCAAGAGGAAGTTAATTGTGGATACTGAGACGGCTACCAAATAAACAGATGACTTCATACACTCCCAACCACTTCAAATGCAGCAAAAAGACATGGTCCATTATCAAAAGAGCGGGACAGACTCAAGCTATGTCTGTTCAGCACTAAATTCATGAACAAGTCTTTGTGATGCTTACAAAATAATCTGAGTTGTATGAATGTTAGTAGTTTAAGGCTGGTGCATCATTGAATAAAACATTTTTAGTAGTATTCACCTTGTTGAGGTGGGTAAAAAATGGTGGTTGTGAGTGATTCCAAAAAGTGGACACTGGCGATAATGGTTGAAATGTGATGTGACCCCGGCTTCAGCTACATGTTTTCTTATGGAGAAAAGAAGGTACTACTACTAGTGGTGAGCAGTACCATGCTCGGTTGCTCAGTACTAATAACAAGCAGTTGGCTGCTCGGGTGGGCACGACTCAAGCACCTAAGTATAATGACGTCATTGGAAGACAAAGCATTTTTCAGGGACATCTTCCAGAAAAATGCTTGAGTTCCCATTGATTTCCATTGTCCTCAAGTAGCACCTATTACGAGTACCGAGCACCTGAGCATGGTAGTGCCCACTCATCATTACTAACTTCCTGTCTGTTCTACCTAGTGACAATCTCTGCCAGTTCAGAGCAGTCACGGACTGTTTCTGTCGGCAATTCTCCTGAGTCTGGTGGTGCCTATTGATGAGCGAGCAACACTGTGATCAGGTGCTCGGTACTTGTAACGAGTAGTTGGATTCTCAGATGGGTGCGACTCAAAGTCAGTGGAGAACTCAAGCATTTTTCCGGAAGAGATCTCATAAAAATGCTTGCGTTAATTTTTGACTTCCACTGTATTTGGGTACTTGAGTCACACAAATCTGAGCATCCAACTGCTCGTTACAAGCAACGAGCACCCAAGCATGGTAGTGCTCGCTCATCACTAGTGGTGTCATATTGACACAGCTGCGTCTTCTCTTCTACTCTGCCCATGGATAAGGCATCATAAATCACCTGACACGTTCCCTTTAACATAAAACAAAAGCTTAAAAAGCTGCATGATACTTCCCTTCATTAACCCCCACAATTAAAGGGACACTGTCATCAGGTTTTTGCCATCTCATCTGACAGCAGCATGATGTAGAGACAGAGATCCTGATTTCAGCGATATAACACTTATTGGGCTGCTCAGTGTAGTTTTCCTAAAATCACAGTTTAATCAGATGGAGATTAACATTACAAGACTAATCAATTAGTCCAGCATATTAATTTACTGCTAAATCTAAAGCAGAGAAAACAGTAATTTTATCAAAATGACAGCAGGCAGCTCAGTAAGTGACACATAGCTGGAATCAGGGTCTCTATCTCTACATTATGCTGCTGTCAAATGGGATAGCAAAAACCTGGTGACAGTTTCCCTTTAATGGAGTTGTCCACTACAGGAGTCAAAACTCCTGTTTCTTCTCCACATCGGAGTAAATGTGAATGATGCAGCTGTCGGTATTGATCCCAGCAGGATCGCCGAGCAGTGGCACTACTCCAGGAGATGAATATCATTGTTTTCTCACCTCCTTTGGTCCAATAACAAGCTGCTGTTCAGTAGGGTACAAGTTAATTATGGATATTTACGGTAATAAGTAGACTCTAGACTCATAAGCTTAAATCAAAGGACTCTTTTACCTTCTGTAAAGAAGCACTCCCATTAGAGTTTTTTCATTTTAATAAATAGCTGTCATGATATTATATAGCACTGTGTACTTACAAATTCACATATTGCCCTTTTACCCAGTTAATTCTCCTCTTTTTCATTAGGATTATTACATCATGTGATTAAAAACAGTATTAACTGAATCCTTCTAAGCTCTATGTATAAAGAAGAAGCCTATTTTCCTTGTATGAGTCATCTACCCACTGCCAGGTACGTTGCAGAGATGACTCATGAAAAGAAAATAGACTTTCTGTTTATACATAGAGCTTAGAAGGTTTCAGCCAGTCTGTTTTTAATCACATGATGTCATAGACTTAATGGAAAAGAGAAGAATTAACTGGACGGAAGGGCAACATTTTCAATTGTAAGTACACAGTGCTATATAATATGATGACTGCTATATATTAAGAGTAGTGATGAGTGAGCACTAAAATGCTCGAGTGCTAAGTACTCAAAATGCGCAGGTGGACTCAGGTACAGAGTATAATGGAAATCAAGGGAAACTCAAGCACTTTCTCAGAAATGAATTCCTCTCTCTCTGACTCTCTCTTCCTCCTAAGCAAGAACTCAAACATTGTGCTCGAGTACCAGGTATACTCAGCCGAACAATGAGCGTGCCCAAGTGGCTGATGCTCGATGGAGTATTGAGCTGTACTGAGCACGCTTACTCATCACTAATTAAGAGGATAAAAACTTTGATAGGAGTGTTTCTTTAAAATCAACCAGCCATTTCATGTCATTACTTACGCTGAGAGGGTCTTGGCTACTACCACTCTTTCACCATTATGTTTTCTTCCCGTTACTCAGTAAGTGAACATATTTTGTATCGCTAGTATAGTACACATGGCTACACCAAAAGATAATTCAGTTTACGACTGCCAAAAATAACAGAAGTGAACTACATATCTCTCCTAGCTATACATTACTGAGAAATATGTTAGGAGACTCTTAGAAAATGAAAGTCCCGACTGCCATATGGCATTGGATTTCAGCACAAACTGGAAAGTTCTCACTGCCATAGGTTATTCAATCCACTGCAAGACTGTGTTTTCTTTGGACTGATTAAAAGACACACAGGCTTGTTTTCAGTTTGCAGCTGTAACGTGAAGAATGTCATGGACAGGCGCACAATCTATTAAATATCTTCCACAGTAATGAACATTTCCAACATGGATCATTAGTAATGTATAGTCAATTCCCTTAAGGACTATTAACTAGGTCAATTGCATTGTGTCAATTATTATTGTAGACTATAAATCTGATGCACAGAGGTGTAGTGGCTACATTGACCCAGGAGGACAGTCATTGTCCCATTGTCCTGGTTGGTTGGCGTATATTGTAGTTAGCTTCTTAAAGCCAAAAGAAAGAAGGATGTTAAAATAATACAAAAGTCTCAGTGCTCCCTTATGTCATATTCATGACGTGTTATTTGTCCTGTTCTGGCCCAGCGTAATTTCTGTCTGCCAACATTGCTGTCAGCATTAGCACAAACTGGATCTGAAAACTTAGGATAAACAGGGTTACAATAAATGCCCCATAGAGTTATCTTTCAGGGTGTTTTAAGTCAGTTCTTTGCAAAAGGATTGAGGCCGGCTTCACAACTGCAGCACGATCCGGTCCGGGGCTGTCCGGGAGGACCCAGACAGCTGCGGATCGGATCAGCACACAGGACTGGAGGGATATTATGCCATCCAGTCCGGTGTGCAGCGCACGCAGTTCCCGTAGCTGATAAGTCAGGACCGCGGGCGCGGTGGCCCTGACCTGTCAGTGGCTGCATCTGCGTACGCTGCACACCGGAGGGCATAATAGCCCTCCAGTCCTGTGTGCTGATCCAGTCCGCGGCTGTCTGGGTCCTCCCGGACAGCCCTGGACCGGATCGTGCTGCAGTGTGAAGCTGGCCTAAGACTGATTTTGGTTTCTGCTTTCCACATTCTTTCATATTGTATCAAGAGAGCAACGTAAGCCCCTGTTACACATAGCAAGATCGCTGTTGCTTCACAGGTTTTGTGATGCAACAGCGACCTCGCTATGTTTGATATATAACAGTGACCGGGCCCCCGCTGTGAGATCGCCGATTGTGTCTGAATATCCTGGACCATTTTTTGATCGTCAGGCTCCCGCTGGCAAGCATGCATCTGTGTATTTGACGCCTTAGCAACGATCTCGTTGGCGACTCAGAACTCAGCCACGTACGTCTGAGTCGTCAGACTAGCTGCTGTGTGACAGGGTCCCAACGACCTCTGAGGTCGTTATACGGGTCGCCGTATCGTTGCTGCATCGTTGAGTAGATCTGACTCTTTGACATCTCACCAGTGACCACGTAGCAATGTTCCAGCGATCCTTACCAGGTCATATCGTTGTCAGGAATGCTGGAACGTCGCCAAGTGTGACGGGACCCTAAAAAGTATAGGCACAGCATACAGCTGAAAAGTCCATAGAAATAAGGGACTTTTTTCTTACTTCCCTCTAATTATTTTTAACCCCTTAGTGACCACCAATATGACTTTGAACTGATCTGAGATATAAGTGAATAGCATCCCCCTGGTGGGTGAAAAAGCAGGAGCTGTCTGTTGCACACTATAGCTGACATCCTGCTACATCACTTGACACCAACCATGTCCATTTACCCCTTAGATGTTGCTGTCAATAGTGACTATGGCATGTAGATGGTTAATAGAGTGTGGGGCCTCCCTCCTTAACCCCATCGGTACTCTGAGATAATGATTGTGTTGTGTGGTCCTGATGGTTCTCTTGACAATTCACGGCCACCTAACGGCCTTAGAGTCTGCCGGCTATAGGGACCTATTCAGAAGTAAGCACCATTTAGGTGGTAATAATAATAGTTCTCTTTCGTGTCATTACGTTTTGCATTAATTGCTCAAAATTAGCTGAAAGGTTAATAAACTACCTAACAGCAGTTTTGAATATGTTGAGGAGCGCTCTTTGTACAATGGTTCGATCATCCGGACAAAGTACCTCAGGTCCGCGCTGCTGCAGGATCGATGTAAATGATACCAGAACCACCGGAATGTCTGGTTAAAATGATGAATAGCTTTATTTCCTACGCGTTTCGGAGCTGCTCCCTGAGGAAGGAGCCCGGCAAGCAGCTCCGAAACGCGTAGGAAATAAAGCTATTCATCATTTTAACCAGACATTCCGGTGTTTCTGGTATCATTTACATCGATCCTGCAGCAGCGCGGACCTGACGTACTTCGTCCGGATGATCGATTGTGTTTACCGCAGTAACCTGTGGAAGTACGGTCCCTGCAGCAGCTGCATCTCTGAGCGATCAAGCTGGTTGTGTGTGACACAACCTTATCAGGTGAGCGATTCTGATTTAGACCATCTTTTATATGATCATAAAAAGATAAGACCCTATTGCACATTCTCAACTTTTATAGATTACTTTGTACAATGGTATCACTGTTGGTGGTTTTCCAATATATATCCCAAAAAGTCACTTAAAAACTTAATAGGTCTATGGAAAAAATAGGTTTTGTAAATTTAATTGAAAAAATGAAAAATTACTGCTCTACTTTTAAATGGAACCAGTGACCAGGTTTTTCCCATATAAAGTAGGGCCAGCACCTGTAATTATTATTATTATTTATTTATTAATAGAGCACCATTAATTCCATGGTACTGTACATGCAGGGCTGCTACTAGGAATTTTGGGGCCCCTTACTGCCAAAATTTTGGGGCCCCCCTGAGACTCCACCCAGCATCCACCCATGCTACGCCTCCACCCAAACATATTATATTTATAGTGAAAAATTGCAACAGCACCAAAAATTCTCAATTAATGTGCAAAACTTTCCCAACCACTGCAAGCAGCAATCCAGATGGTTCCTTACAATAGAGTAAAAAAATGAAAAACAGCACAAAGAAATAGAAAAAAATGGACTTTATTGCTCAATGTGTGGCCACCGCCATTGGGTAATAAAGTTCACTTTTTTTTATAATTATGGTGAGCACAGGGCGGCTGCTGGCAGTGCCGGGGTTGCAAATCAATACATCTCTATGAGAGCCTTGGACCCCATCATAAGACCCTTCAGGTACTCAATGCCAGTGGGATCAGGGCAGCATGGCCTGCACTAGACTCGTCCCCCATGACATCGGCCTCAGTGGGTGCAGGACAGCCTTACCTGAGTGGGTACCCCAGTTGCAGGAGGAGGATGAGGCATGAAGGCTGGAGGATAAACCTGGAGGTACAGAAACGCAGAAGCTGTTCCTCGCTGCTGACAGCACTGGGTCCCCAGGGACACACAAGAGCTGGCTGAGGGGGCTGTGCTGGAGTGTCTCTGCCAGCCATAGAAGCTGGCTCAGGGAGCTGTGCTGGTGTGGCTCTGCCAGCCATAAGAGCTGGCTCAGGGGGCTGTGCTGGAGTGGCTCTGCCAGCCATAGGAGCTGGCTCAGAGGGCTGTGCTGCAGTGACTCTGCCAACTATAGGAGCTGGTTTAGGGGCTGTGCTGGAGTGGCTCTTCCAGCCATAGGAGCTGGCTCAGGGGGCTGAGCTAGAGTGGCTCTGCCAGCCATAGAAGCTGGCTCAGGGGGCTGTGCTGGAGTAGCTCTGCCAGTCATATGAGCTGGCTCAGGGGGTTGTGCTGGAGTGGCTCTACCAGTCATAGGGGCTGGCTCAGGGGGCTGTACTGGAGTGTCTCTGCCAGTCAAAGGAGCTGGCTCAGGGGTCATTGAGCTCACAACTCCGGGGTCTCTAGCTCTGATATGGCAGGCACACTCCCAGTGTTCACTGCCAGTCCTCCAGACATACAGCTGCCCATTGCTTATCTCCCAGGCAGCTGGCATACTATACCAGTCTGGGACTGTGCGCGACTTCTGGTTTGGGGCTGCAGCAGCGGTGATGGCCCGCTCAAGATGTGAGGGGGCAGGGCCCAGCACCGGCAGTGACTGATTGGAGAGGGGCCCATGCAAGATGGGAGGGGTGGGGCCTGGAGGAGATCCGGGCCTGCCCCCTTATGTCTTGCACGGGCCCCCCTTTTCCTGTCAATCACCGCCGGGCCCCTTACAGCTGTAAGACTAATAAGGCCCTGATGGCGGCCCTGTGTACATGAGGATGGGTTACATACAAAATGCAGATGTAGGCTAAAGTGAACAAATTAACAATGGCAGACTGGTACAGAGGGGAGAGGACCCTGCCCTCACGGGCTTACATTCTATAGGATGATGGTAATGAGCCAGTAGGTTGGGGGTTGCTGCTGCTTCGGTGGTGGTGAGGCGATTGCGCAGGGTGGTGGTGAGTTGGCCCCTCCAGTGGTGGTGGTGGTGGTGACGCAATTGCTCCAGTCTTCGTGGTGAAGCAGCAGCTCCGGTAGCAGTAGGGTCATTGCAGGCTGTAAGCTTTACGGAAGAGATGGGTTTTCAGGTTCCATATGAAGGATCCGAGGGTAATGATTCATAAATAGAATTCTAGCCTACTGTATATACAGTGGGTTAAATAAGTTTTGAACACATCACTATTTCTAAATGTGCTAGTGACAGGAATTTCTTATCAGATGATAGTAACAACCCATCCGATCAAGACAGGAAAAGAAATCAAACCATAAATAACCATAAATAAAGTCGTGTGTAATAATGAGAAATTCTAGATACAGGAGAGAGAAAGCACAGTATGGGAAAGAAATCAAACCATAGATGACTATAAAGTGAGTCCTGTGTAATAATGAGAAATTCTAGATACAGGAGAAAGTATGGCTTTATCTGTGAGGAAATCTAGATAATCTGTATGAAGACTTGCTCATCTGGAAAGTTTGTGTAAGGGCCGCTTTACACACACCAACTTCTGTGTCCAACTTCTGAACAGATCTCTGGTTGCAGTGAAATCATGGACACATTGCTCCATTTGTACACAGCCACAAAATAGAACAATGTGTCCATAATTTCACTGCAACCAGAGATCTGTTCAGAAGTTGGACACAGAAGTTGGTGTGTGTAAAGCGGCCCTTAGTCACATGCACTGGGGTAAGGTGTAATAACGACTGCAACAGCTGGACTTGTGCATTCAAGCAGATTGTAATACCCTGAAGAAGGACGTTTTTTTGCTCTCAAATACATAGACTATATCACTTTCTAGGATTCGCTTCAAGTCTCATTATAACGACAGCATGGGTTTTTAACTCTTTTTCTCAATTTGTAGTGAAATGACACAGGGAAAAGGTATTGAGCACATGAAGAAAAAGAGGTAAAAAAAAGCCATGGAAAGTCATGACACCAACTGAAATCTATTAAAAAGCAATCCTGCACTTAGTGAAAAATAATATCAGCTGGTTTAACTGATCATTTATTAAAAGATGTCTCATTACCAAGGTGCCACACAAGAAACAGCTCTTGATGGGTAAAACCAATGAGCTGTCTCAAGACCTTTGCAACCCTATTGTTGCAAAATATACTGATGGCAGTGTTTACAGAAGAATTTCTAAGTTACTGAAGGTACCAGTTAGCACTGTTGGGGCCATAATCTGTGCAAAGAACATCATTTTACCATAAATCGACCACGACCTGGTGCTCCTCCCAAGATTTCAGACAAAGGAGTGAAAATACTTATCAGAAGAGGTGTCCAAGAGCCAAGGACCACATGTCGAGAGCTACAGAAAGACCTGGAATCAGCAGGTACAATTGTTTCAAAGAAAATAGCAAGTATTGAACTGAACCTCAACGGCCTATATGCATGCTCACCACGTAAAACTCCATTGCTGAGGAAAACTATGGTCAAGCATGTTTAAAGTCCACAACAACATTTAGACAAGCCTGTGCAATTCTGGAAGAATATAGTTTGGTCAGAATTCACCGGTTTGCATGCCATAATACACATCATATTTTAAAGCCAAAAGGCACTGCATATCACAGCAAAAACACCATACCCACAATGACATTTGGAGAAGGGTAAATGGACAAATGTACCAAAACGTTCTTGATAAAAAAAAAGCTGCCATTTATCAGAATGATGAATATGAAATAAGAGTGTAGATTTCAGCAAGACAATGATCCCAAACACACAGCCATTGAAACTCTTAATTGAGTTCAGAAAAAGAAAATAAAGCTTCTAGAATGGCCCAGCCAATCACGTGACCTGAATCCAATAGAACATTTATGGAAAGAACTAAAGCTCAGAGTTCATAGAAGGAGCTCACAGAACCTTCAGGACTTGAAGAGTGTGGAAGAATGGGCCAAAATCACACTGGAGCAATGCAGGTGCCTAGTTTCTCCATACAGGAGGCGTCTTGAAGCTGTCATCAACAACAAATGCTTTCTTAATTTTTAGTAAGCATGTTCCATACTTTTTCCATGTGTCATTTCTCAGTATTACACAGCTCAACATTTATGGATATCTAGTTTTTTCCTTTGTGCATTAGATGGGTTGTTAATGAAATCTCATGAGAAATCAATGGCAATACCACCTTTCAAAATATATTTACTTAGAAAATTGGTGACCTGTTCATTCATTATTTCACCCATTGTATCTCCCCAATCTGCTTTGCATTTATGGGGCAGTCCAGTCCAGTGGGCATCACTGGTCTTGATCTAGAGCCTACTCTCTTCTTGCGATAGCCGCCCTCCCTGTTTTCTCGTGTAGATGATGCATCCTACATCATCCACACAGTCTTCCATTGCGCTCATGCACAGGCACACTTCTCTGTGCAGTGCAGAGGACAGAGCAGAGCATTGCAGTGCATGTGTGTCAAAACGTTTTGGAAAAACTGCACGCCAAAAGCGCTTCCTGGCATCTTGTGATAATCTAATGGCTCTGGACTTTGGGGAGTCATCTGCAACATGCATGCGCTTCTGTGTATTGGCTTGGTCAAGGCAATGCTCTCTTTGTTCAGTAGCATTGCTTTTTCTGTTGTGCTGCTGCTGCTTTACTTTCCATGTCATTGCCATACTTTTTGGGACAGCCTATCTTGGCGTAGATTTTGACTGATCAACCAAACTTATGGGCTTCTTTACATTACATTGCAGTTTAACTGCCTTTTGTATTTACACAATGTTCTAGAGGTGGCGCTGTTTTCTTTAAGTGATCATCCAAACTTGCCTGATAAACCAAACTAATAGGCTTTTTCATATTCCAGTTTAACTGCCTTTTGTAGTTTGCCAGATGTCCTATAGGTGGCGCTGTTTTCAGGACAAACTTACAGACAGACAGACAGACAGACTGGATAAGGCTTTTATGTAGTAGACTAGATGGGTGCCCAATGCTATTGCATCGGAAGGGCGGTTACGTCACAATTGGAATGGGCTCTGTGGCACTAGAGGTGGTGGGCGTCTATCCCCCTCTGTGGTCTTCTCCCCTCTATTCTCTCTCCTTTGACCTGTCTTCCCCTATGCGCTCTCTCCCCATTGTTCTACCTTCTCCCCTCTGTGCTCTCTCTTCTGACCCTTGTGTGCTGTCTCTCTCCCCCATGCGCTCTCCTCCCATGCTGTCTTCTCCCCTCGTGAGCCTTCTCCTTTGAGCTGTCTTCTGTTGTGCTGTCGCTTCCTCTTGTGTGTTCTCTTTTCCCTTGTTCTGTCTCTCCCCCCGTGCATGCTCTCTCTTCCCCCTGTGTGCTTTCTCACACCTGTGCTCTCTCTGCCCCCCCATGCTGTCTCTCCCCCCTGTGTGCTGTCTCTCTCACCCCTATGCTGTCTTCTCCCTTCATGTGCTCTCCTTTGAGTGCAAGTGTTTAAAGATGGTGGTATGAGTAAGTGTGCATGTGACTCACCGTAGCCGGGGGGTACACATAGCGGGCGTTGTCTCTCCTCTGTCACGGAACCGCGCCTGCGGTAGTGTAGGCCCGGTGGTCCAGATCAATAGGGGAATGGCGGAACAGTGGGGTGATTTGTCTTCGTGACGCCACCTGCGGGTGTTCTGGTAACTTTACCAGCGCTGTTCAGGTCTCCGGGGGATGTTATACAGCGAGATGGAGCGCTCCCCACAGGATGAGCGGGAATCCCCGGAGCCGGGAGCTGCGCAAGATGTTGTGAGGCAGCTGCGGGATGCTGCGCGCTGAATCCTGGAGTAATGCACAACCACACCAAGTCTCTTTTAGGTACCTTTACTGGTTGGTAATCAGGTACACTCGGACCGGGATAGTGAAGTTGGCACTTATGGAGTTTCACAGCAAGCAGTGTTAGGCTTCCTTTCTCTACTTCTGGTGCTAAGGTCGGGTGGATGTGGAATCCTTCCGGACCGGGCAGTTTGTTCAATGGAACGGATGTCACCTGGTTGTCAGCACTGAGGGCACTGTAAAAGGGCGATGATAATTCTACCTTCTTCCCTGGGCTCTCGTTGGTAGGTGCGACAGGTGAACAGGGGGCTAGACTCCCTGTGTAGGATGCTGGTTCTCTGCGGTGGCTTTGTAGCTCCCACAGCTTCGGTTCCAGTAACCGGTTGTTAAGGAAAGAGTCGGATTAACTCTGTGTTCCTGAGAGGTGATCTCCTTCTTCCTCTTGTCCCAATTGCAGGGACCTCCACTTGCTAACAGGCTGGTTGGGCCTAGTGTGTTCCTCATAGGGTGGAGGTTTCACACAGGCTGGCAGCTCTTGTAGCGTCTACCACACTCTGAAGTTTCTCCCTCCAAGACTCTATTTATAGGGGAACTGGCTCAAAGTCACCAGTGTAGCTCCCCCTAGAGGCTCGGGGTGAAACCAGGTGTTCTAAGTGTTGTTGTGTTGTTTGGTGTTTGTGGGTTTTGCTGTGCTGTTACTTACTCCATTTGTGCCTAAGGATTTCTGTGGTGCCCAACAGGTGCCAGGGTGCCACACATGCGTGCGTCGGGTCACACCACCGCCATCTTTGTCAGCCCAAGTGTGCAAAGATGGCAGCCGGGTAAGTGTGTATATGTGCACTGGGTCACACTGCCACCATCTTTGCGTGTCCAAAGTTGGCGACCACTTGAGTAAGTGCACCCTTACTTAGGCGGTGATGAACAGTGTCAGCGGCAGCTGCGGTGGTAGTTGCGGGCAGTGGTTGCAGTTGGCAGTGGTTGCAGGAGGGAAACATGTGGCACCACTGGCGGTATTGCGCAATGTGCTAGTACCACCAGTGTGTGCTATATTTGCACACCCATCACTTGGGTGTGCAAATATGATGGAGGCACGTGACAGGATGACATCTGGATGCCAAAAGTGACAGATGGGAAAGTATAATTATGTAAGTTGGTGACTGGAGAACTATGATTATATTTCAGTAGAACTTGAAGTACAATGTCTGTGTCTGTGTCGACCTCTAGCTCCTACCTCTTTCTCACCTCTCATCTGTCGAATTTTAAAAGCACCAACTTTCATCTCCTGTGTAGGTTAAGGGAACATCTGTATTCCCTCAATACAGATTTTATAGTTTTTATCCATGAATGATAGTGAAAATGTAATGAAAGTGAAAGATTATTCTAGGAAGTGAAAGAAGCAGATTTCTCTGATAAGTTATATTATAAAGTTGTCTATTTTCATGTGTACTCTTGATTTTTTAAATAAAAATTAAAACAATGGTTACACTTTAAAGGTACCTTTACACGCTGCTACAACAGGATGGATACAACCCGCTACAGGCTACAAATGTAGCTTGTAGCGCCAATATCGCCCGTAGTAGCGGCGTGTGAAGACGGGACGCGACAGCCGGCTACAGATACATCTGTTTCCGAGCACTGCCCAATAACAGATGGCTACAAAGCCGATTGTAGCGAGCTGTATCGGCGTGTAAAGAAGGAACAGAAGGGTTGTTCCTACACCATGCTATGTAGCTGGGGCGTGACACAGGCTCCGGGTTTCCGCGCCCCCTTCAGCGATCATTGGAGGAAGCTCCTGCGTTGCGATTGTTTGTCGCCGCACAGGGCGGCATATTTAAGGAGCTGACGAGTCACACTACACAATTGCTCGAGCGTCAAGTATTAATCAGCCTCCTGCGATGCCTGGCCAATCATGGTATTATTGCTTTGTCCTATCAGCGTACGGACGTCTCGTAATCCACAATTGTAGCATGCCTATGTGCTGTCCCTGCTGCACCAGGTACGCCCATAGTAGCTGTTTGTAGTGGTGTGTAAATGAGCTACAGATGGCTACTTGAGACACCCGGCGATGTAGCTAGCTGTAGATGTAGCGTAGCGTAGCGAACCTTGTGGCGGCGTGTAAAGAGGGTGCGTTTCCCGTTCGTAACGGTTTGGGCGTGCTCGTGCACGTGAAGTAGCGGTTGATATCCATCCTGTTGTAGCGGCGTGTAAAGGTACCTTAAGGGCTCGGACACACTCTCCTAGTTACATCCGAGTTTGACGGACGAGACTCAGAAAGGGCTGGAGCAGTGACCCTGAACGGCTTCTCCCTCTCTGGACGGGGAGTCTGGAGCTGCACAAAAATGTGGCGCCCCTCTGGCTAGGCGCCACACAGAGGTATTACAATTTGACAATAAATGTGATATCTCTGTGAGTTGTCAGTTCAGGGTTTAACCTATGGAGTCTGTGCTTACACACACTTAGGACAAGGCCACTTAGAATAGGGGGGACCGGTAATTTAATAGGTCCCAAAAGGGGTGGAGCCTAGGGTAGAACAGTGGAGAGAGTGACAGTTGAGAGACAGTGCTGGGAAGGCAGTCAGTGAGGACGGGCCTGACAGTGCAGTTGACAGGAAGGAGCCCCATCTTTAAGTGGGGGCCCAGGACAGAAGGCAACGGACCAGGACTGGTTGGAGCCAGCTGGTCAAGTTGGGGGATAAACACCGGCAACGCGGGAAGCCGAGGCGGTCAGAAGTTTACCTCTGACCGCAGACCGATGAGCTGCAGGCCCATAGAAACCGGGTTGCCGACAGCATCACAAGGACATCTCACCCCTTAGGACAGAAACCGGTTGAGGGCACTAGTGGTTGAGGACTGAATTCCGGTGGCGGGAGAAATTGTGCGCTCCTGCTGCTCCCGTCCGAACTGGTAAGGAAGCCAACCTGATAGGCTAGTGACTAACCGTGGGACTGGCGGGAGAGCACTGTGAAGGTGGTAGAGACTGGGAAGAATAGAGTTAACCCCAAAAGACAAAGAGAAAACATCTAGAGACTCCATAAGGGGGATCCTGAGCTGGCAACGTTCACCCGGTAAACCAAACTGTACCGTGATCCGTTTTAACCATCTGCCGGTACTTAGTAAAGTGGAGTCAAACTTGAACTGGTCTCCGTTGTTCTTCCCGCCGGCACCCAGAGGGCTTCAACAATATCACCAGCAGCTCACCAGAGGGGTAAGAACTATCACCATAACTCCCCTCATCTTCCATTACCACTGCCCTGATGTAATAGCTCCACCTGTGCACACTCTGCTGCACCCACCTCAGCCGGGAACTACAGGTGGCGTCACATTCCTTTGTAAATATTCCCTTTCCCACCATCTAACAAATGATAACCAGGGCACAGAACCGGGACCCCGACCACCCAGGATTCCCCATCTAAGAAGCCATCAGTCCCAGTGTCCGAGTACCCCTTGCCCTGGCCACATCAAAAACACAATCAGCTCATAACAGCTGGTTGGTGGATGTTCCAGGTGTCTGACCCCACCAATTTAATATTGATAACCTATCCATATGATAGGGTATCTATACGTAAAGGGAATCTGTCATCCGGTTTTTGCAAACTAATATGAGAGTAGCATAATATAGAACCCAAGATCCTGATTCCAGCAATGTGTCACTTACTGGGATGCTCAGAGTAGTTTTGATAAAATCACTGTTTAATCAGCTGGAGATTACCATTAACAGTCTACTTGGCCTGCTGCCAGGTATCCAGCATATTCACAAACTGCTACATCTGCAGCAGAGAAAACACTAATTGAATTATATTGCCAACAAGCAGCTCAATAAGTGACACATCGCTGGAATCAGGGTCTCTATTTCTACATTATGCTTCTCTCAGATGGGATGGCAAAAACCTGTTGACAGGTTCCCTTTAAGCAGTGGATAACCCATTCAATAGTGTAATCAGACATTAATTCTGACCAAAAGTGATAAATGCAATGGGTTCTTTATATTTGTAATTTGAGTGTTCGCCCCGCAATGAGCAAAAAGACACATAGACACCAAAACTGCAGACTTTCGGTGAATACAATTAATTTTTTTGTTCAAACTTATCCATGGAGATGTTGATTTATCTTTTAAGCTCATGTAATGAATGTGTGCAATGTAAGAGTTCCTTACTGTTTAGTGATATCAAAGTGCTACAGAACTAACTCCCTAAAGTGGTTGTGATTGCTCTTTTTCTCTTCGAGAAGAAACGATCTCCCTGGCGCCCAATATTAATCATACAAGTCATACTCTGAAAATGAAGAGATGATTGATGAGTGAAGACACGCAAATAGACATCAGACTGAAGAGACTACAAGTGCTGTAACCCTGGTATAAAAACAATCCATTCATTAGATATACATCAGTCTCTGGAATTCTCAGTTGGATGGATTAGGGACACAGATGATAATGGGAAAAGAAAGCAAGATTAAGTTACACAATAAACAGGTAATGTCATACGGGTGGCGTCTGCCAGTTATCACCGACACATCTCCGGTTTTACCATGAAGTTGAACAAACAGTAATTCTGACATGGGTTGTTTCATCCCGCACTTTATTTGTTACTGTGTAAAATAGCAGCGAGGCTGACCGGGCTGTGACAGATGGTTTTCTGTCCCCTAGGAGGACCCAAAATCATTTCGTCATGTTGATCTTGGCCTCATAAATTATCTTTAGCGTTTAGGTAATGCGGTGAGCAATATGAATATTGCTTAAAGAACAGAAATGAAAAATTGTACATATAACAAAAATATTTCCTTAATAATAAACAGGTATTACAACTCCATAGGTAACTTATTTTTACAAAAGTCACAACTGTCCTAAATATGGAAAGAAGCATTTGACTACTTGCTCAACATACTGTGCCTTGAACGGTTTTCAACCACGTTTTTTGTCGTTACACCCACAAACCTAAATGTATAGAGGGTACAGCATTTGATACACTACCGATTTTGCAAGCTTTCCTAACTACAAAGAATAGAGATGTGGCGCCCCTGCGACCAGGGTGGCTGTGGCGCCCCTGCGGCTAGGCGCCACAGAGTAGTATTGCATTTATTATTTATGTGTAATATTATTGTAAGTTGCTAGTTTAGGATTTCAATCTTATGGAGTCTATTTTCACACTCACTTAGGACCGCACCACTTAGAGTAGGGGAACTGGTAATATAGTAGGTTCCACAGGGTGGGGGCGGAGCTTAGGATAGAGGTAGAGTGACAGTTGACAATTTACCTCAGACGGTGCTGGGAAGGCAGACAGAGTGGTCAGGCCTGGCAGCCCAGCTGAGTGGAGGGTACCCCATCTTCATGTGGGGATCCAGGACAGAAGGCAACAGGCCAGGGCTGGTAGGAGCCAGCTGGTCATGTTGAGGGGACACCGGTGACACGGACAACCGAGGCAGCCAGGAGTTCAACCCTGACAGAAAAACTGACGAGCTGTAGGCCCAACAGAAATGGGTTGCTGACAGCGCCACAAGGTACCTCTCCCCTCAGGACTGAAAACTGGTTCAGGACACTAGAAGAAACTAAAAGGGACAGACATATTTTGCGGTGCTGAAAGGGAGCCTTCTGTATCTCGGTTCCGGGTCGCCTTATCCAGACGGAGTAGTGGACAGACCTTATCTTCTAGACACAGACCGTAGGACTGGCGGGGGAGCTCTGCAAGGGTGGTAAAAGACTGAAAGATCTAGAGAAAGAAAGTTGTAAACCCTGAAAGACAAAGAGAGGACATCTAGAGACTCCATAAGAGAAACCCTGAGTTGGCAGCAACACCCTAAAACCAAACTGTATTGTGTCTTGTTATGCCATCAGTTGGTACCAAGTAAAGCAGAGTTAAACTGGAACTGTTTATGTTATTTCTTCCTGCCACAGCCCGGAGGGCTTAACATCATCAAGCAGAGGGGTAAGAACTGCACCACCATTACCATCACTGTCCTCCCTCACAGTCTCACCACAATAGCTGCCCTGAGGTAAAGCTCCACCTGTGGGGAGCTGTACCACACTTAGCTGCCTCAACCATCACCTCAGTGGCCGGCTGGCAGCGCCGGTACCATCTTACCGGACTCTACAGGTGGCGTCACGTTCCCCTGTAAATAACCCCTTTAACCCCCACCGTTTACCATCAACATCTGGTATAATTGATCACCAGGGCACCGCAACGGGGTCCCGACCATCCTTGACTGCCCATACAGTAGCCCCGGTGTCCGAGCACCTTACCCACCCCAGCTCTGGTTGAATCAGTGGCCACATAGGGAACTGTAGCCAGGCAGGAAGGTAGACAGTTTGTGCACCAAACACCCTCACAGCACACACACCCACAAGAGACAGCATCCAACCCGGAGCCTGGGACTCTAGGCGGGCAAGGGGCTGTGGGTTTAGAGGAAAGTGGGTGGGAAAGAATGTAGGTCAGGTGACAGAGAGCACAAAAAGAGGAAATGAGGAGGAAGGAGTTAGTAGGGCAGAGTGAGCTGAGAGGTAAAGACACCAGAAAGAAAGTGACACATCCCGGTTCGTTTGGGCTCCCTGGAGACGCAGAATCCACAGAGTCACAGACACCATGGAGAGAAAACTCGTTCATAGCCGGCATCCCAGGGAAGTGTGAGGTCAGAGACCGGACTGGTATCACCGGGTCCGAGGAACAAGGCAGCATCGACCAACTACGGGTGGAGTAGTTTTCCCTGATTGTACTGGAATCACACGGGTTAGATGGAGCCTGGTAACACCTTGGAAGATAGGGTAACTGCAGGCTAGGCAAACACCAGAGTGTTGGCTCTGAGGGGGACTGAAGCAATATACCAGCTCCCCAGACAAACCGGCTGGAAACACAGATTCCAGATCCGTGTTCCCACTACAGGGTTGGAGGCACAGCAGCAACCACGAGCACCCGGCTTACCGCCCGCACACACTTAGGGGGAAGCTGCATACAAGGGACCGAGCTGCTGCCATACATCCCGCGGAGAGAACAGCCTGAAAGGACATATAGAAGGAGTGAGGGGTCTCAGAGCGACAGCCTGGCTGCAAAGGGTTGAGTGTTGCCGGAGTTAACTGAGCTATGAACTGTGTTAAGAACTGTACCGTGACTTGTGTGACTTTGAAGAACTTGAAAGTAAACCCGGTGAACCCTGCTTCAGTGTCCGTGTCTGATTCCAGGTATTCTGAACTGTGCATCATACCTTTTACCCTTCCAGGAGCAGCCCGACCCGCAGCGGGCTCATCCATCCAGCTGCAGCCCATCCATCCCTCCATCCTCCTGGCAGAGCTGCGCTGCAGCTGTGGTCCTATCACTGATCACAACCCGTGGGTGGCGTCACGACAGACTAATCCCTGTAAATACCCCTTTACTTGTGAGAACCCGGGACTCGGTCCAGACCAGGACGTCCGTGACATCCCCAGCAGTACCCCGGTCAGTCCGGTACTGAGTACCCCGTCCCAGTGGGCTCCACAGAGAGGTCTGTAATTTTTATTGTAGCTACACTTCAACAGTGAGTGACAGAGTGAGTTTTAAAAATAATAAATAAATAAATCGAGGAAATCACATTGTATGATTTTTAAATTATTAAATGATGTATGCATGAAATCATACAATGTAATTTTCTGGATTTTTTTTTTTTTAGATTCTCTCTCTCTCACAGATTCTGTCACCTTTGATATTCCATATGCCATGGTAGTGCTATGCGAGTGTACAATTTTTTGTCTCTCCTATTATACATATACAATGCGTTTTTGTCTCAAAAGTTATTATTCTGCAATCATATAAAGGACAATTTATAGTATTTATGCTGCAGAATGGTAATGTATCTGTAAAAGTGTTGCATTTGAGGACTTAGCAGCGGGCAGACCTCAGCTCCATTTTGGCTGTAAAGAGGCATTTGATGGCTGCATAACACATACATCATCTGCTAGGAAAGATGCAGGCTCCAGATGCCACACTAAAGTAGGGGATGGGACATTGAACACACCAGTAGATCCAATGTCGGTAAGAGGAAGGGTTGCCAACCATCCAGAAATTACAGACAGTTCATAAAAATAGGGCCCTTTTATGTCGTGCCCATAAAAAAAATTAAAGGTGTCTATATTGTTTTGAAAGCTGGAGAAATTTGTACAGATTATTTTGACTGTAATCATCATTTTACAGTTTACAGTGAATGCAGCTAATGACTTCATATCAGAATTATGGGCTGTAGACATGGATCAGTTATAATCATAATGATTTATTATGGTTTTTCAATGTGTTCATAAAAATTGTTGCCTCTTCGTAATTTTTTGATAACTTGTCCAGAAAGAATAGTCAAGTTGGCAACCCTAGAAATGGGGTTAAAGAGAATTTATCAAACTGATGATGTAATTATTATCTGGGTACTCAGCTGCATTCCTTCATCTATAATCAGGCTGTGCACTGGAGCAAATAGGAGTCTGCTCCTTGATCCCATTAAGCTTAGGAGCTCAGCGTATGCAAATAACCCTTATACCCAATGTGAGGAGCTGGCCATTGACTAAAGACTTTTGTACCAATGGACACAGAGCGGACATTTTAAAGCAAAGAGAGCAGGTTTCATTGATATTATTGTTCAAAATTGAAACGGGGAAGGGAATGTACCAGAGTGTCACTTCCAACCTAGTTTTATAGACCATAATGCAAACAGGTCTACATAATTTACCATTAAATGTACTATATCTGCTTGGGACGTTGCGAGTCTTTTGTTCCTCAATACAGAAGGCCTCATGGATACACACGTTTGCAGACTGGCTGGAGACTCCAGTAAACTTATTAAACTTTGAATTAGATGTACCTGATGGTTAAGGGACTTAGATGTGCTTATCTTTGCCCAACTAGGGGGCTTATTTAAACAAAATGCAGAAAAAAGATACATGTTTGGGGAGGTTAGTTGTGTTGTGAATTGTAAGGGAGAGCATCAGTGCTCAGGCCAGATCCTGAGGCTTATGGATGGACTATAGAGTTTGAAGCTGGATACAAGTGCTACAGTTGTGATATCGACAGTCTAGATTTTAGGAACTATCCTAAGGACTATATTGGAGCTGGATACAAGTGCTATTGTTGTGATATCTACTCTGTTTTCCCTAAAAAAGACACTCTCTTATCTAACTTTTCGCTCCAAAAAATGCACTGTGTCTTATTTTCAGGGGATCTTATTTTCCCATCATCCCCCTCCAAGCCCCAATAATCCCATGCATCCCCCAATATCCCTACATCCCCTTGCAGTCCCCAATATTCCCATGCAACACCCCCCTCCCCCTGTGTTATTTTAGGGGAAACAGGGTACCATCTAGATCTGAGGAATTATCATAAGGACTCTTGTAATCCAAAGAAAGAAAGTAATCCAGCTATTCTTTTTTACAGTGATTTATTTCAAATTGTTGAATACATTTACATGGCAGGTTTAACCATGATAGGCATCACACACAGCCTATGCATAAAAGAAGATGAATTATTTTTTTTCTTCGGATCACAAGTGTCCGGCCCAGAGCAGTGCCTGAATCTGTGCTCCTAGTGGTGGCAAAGATTGGCTAATGGTGAACTAGACTTTATTATAAACTAGTAAAAAGGCCCGATGCAATTGCATCGGGAGCGCGGTGAAATGAATTGTGTGTATACAGGCGGGTGAATGGCTAGCAGAGTATACATGGGGCTCTGTGGGTAGCAGACTATACAGGCGGGTCTGTGGGTAGCAGAGTATAGAGGCGGCTCTGTGGGTAGCTGAGTATACAGACTGCTCTGAGGGTAGCAGATTATACAGGCGGCTCTCTGGGTAGAAAAGTATACAGGCGGCTCTGTGGTAGCAGAGTATACAGACTGCTCTGAGGGTAGCAGATTATTCAGGCGGCTCTCTGGGTAGAAAAGTATACAGGCGGCTCTGTGGGTAGCAGAGTATACAGGCGGGTTTGTGGTTAGCAGATTATACAGGCGGCTCTGTGGGTAGCAGAGTATAGAGAAGGCTCTGTGGGTAGCAGAGTATAGAGGCGGCTGTGTGGGTAGCAGAATATAGAAACGGCTCTGTGGGTAGCAGAGAATACAGGCGGGTCTGTGGGTAGGAGAGAATACAGGCGGCACTGTGGGTAGCAGAGTATACAGGCGGCTGTGTGGGTAGGAGAGTATACAGGCGGCTCTGTGGGTGTCAGAGTATAGAGGGGGCTCTGTGGATAGCAGAGTATGATGTGGCGGGAGGCTGGAGGAGTGAGGGGAGCAGAGGCTGGAGGGGTGAGGAGAGCAGAGGCTGGAGTGGTGAGGAGAGGTCCAGATGGAGGGGTGAGGAGAGGTCTGGCTGGAGGGGTGAGGAGAGATACGGCTGGAGGGGTGACATCACCGCTCGGCGGCAGGACGTGGCTGCGTGCTGGGGCTGATCGCAGCCCCAGTCACACGGCATTGTCGTCTGCGGCGGGTTGGGTGATGCAGAGAGGGATCAGTTCTTGCCCTCAGGTCACACATGTGACCTGAGCAGAAGGAGCGGATTGGGCGGTGTGTGGTAAAGACAGGACGGTCATCCGATTGGTCTAGGACGCCAAGTCTTGGGCAATGGGATGGGCGTCCTGTGTGTACAACACAGCGCCCAATCCGCTTGCAGGGGCAGGCAATGGGAGTGAGCGGGGCGTGTCAGGCTTTGCAGGCTGACACGATCCGCTCACTCCCATTGGCTGTTGCCGGCCACAGGACGACGCCCCTGGCTCCCGGCACCCGGCCACAACCCGTAGACCGCTACTCCACCAGCATGGCAACATTGAGAGCCCAGCGGTGAGAGAGTGGCGAGGGCGGAAGGCTAACGGCGGCATCCGGGCAGCATGGACCTCGCGGAGGGCGCGAGGGCGGTGGCGATGGAGCGGGGCCGACGGTTGGCAGGATGGCAGCGGTGTCAAGTAGTGCGGCTGAGGATGGAGGAGGGTGAGAGGCTGGAGGAGGCTGTGAGGCTGGAGGAGGCTGTGAGGATGGGGAGGCTGTGAGGCTGGAGGAGGATGTGAGGCTGGAGGAGGCTGTGAGGATGGTGAGGCTGTAGGAGGCTGTGAGGCTGGGGAGGCTGTGAGGCTGGAGGAGGCTGTGAGGCTGGAGGAGGCTGTGAGGCTGGAGGAGGCTGTGAGGATGGGGAGGCTGTGAGGCTGGAGGAGGATGTGAGGATGGAGGAGGCTGTGAGGCTGGAGGAAGCTGTGAGGCTGGAGGAGGCTGTGAGGATGGTGAGGCTGGAGGAGGCTGTGAGGCTGGATGAGGCTGTGAGACTGAAGGAGGCTGTGAGGATGGGGAGGCTGTGAGGCTGGAGGAGGCAGTGAGGCTGGAGGAGGATGTGAGGATGGAGGAGGCTGTGAGGCTGGAGGAGGCTGTGAGGCTGGAGGAGGCTGTGAGGATGGGGAGGCTGTGAGGCTGGAGGAGACTGAGGCTGGAGGAGGCTGTGAGACTGAAGGAGGCTGTGAGGATGGGGAGGCTGTGAGGCTGGAGGAGGCTGTGAGGCTGGAGGAGGCTGTGAGGCTGGAGGAGGATGTGAGGATGGTGAGGCTGTGAGGCTGGAGGAGGCTGTGAGGCTGTAAGAGGCAGTGAGGATGGGGAGGCTGTGAGGCTGGAGGAGGCTGTGAGGATGGGGAGGCTGTGAGGCTGGAGGAGGCAGTGAGGCTGGAGGAGGCAGTGAGGCTGGAGGAGGGTGTGAGGCTAAAGGAGGCTGTGAGGCTGGAGGAGGCTGTGAGACTGGAGGAGGCTGTGAGGCTGGAGGAGGCTGTGAGGCTAGAGGAGGCTGTGAGGCTGGAGGAGGCTGTGAGGCTGGAGGGGCTGTGAGGCTGGAGGAGGCTGTGAGGCTGGAGGAGGATGTGAGGATGGGGAGGCTGTGAGGCTGGAGGAGGCTGTGAGGCTGGAGGAGGCTGTGAGAATGGGGAGGCTGTGAGTCTGAGAGTGAGTGAGGCTGGAGGAGGCTGGAGTGGAGGTGAGGCAGTTGAGGATGGGGAGTGGCTGTGAGGCTGGAGGAGGAGTGGTGAGGCTGGAGGAGGCTAGTGGAGTGTAATGGGGAGGCTGTGAGGCTGGATGGAGGGTCTGAGGAGCTAGGCAGTGAGGATGTGGGTGGAGGCTGTGAGGCTGGGAGGAGACTGTGAGGCTGGAGGAGGCTGTGAGGAGGAGTGTGAGGCTGAGGAGGCTGTGAGGCTGGGGAGGCTGTGAGGATGGAGGAGGCTGTGAGGCTGGAGGAGGCTGTGAGGCTGGAGGAGGCTGTGAGGATGGGAGGCTGTGAGGCTGGATAGGAGGATGTGTGAGGATGGAGGAGGCTGTGAGGCTGGAGGAGTGTAGTGTGAGATGGGGAGGGCTGTGAGGCTTGGGAGGAGGTGTGAGGCTGGAGGAGGCTGTGAGGATGGGGTGAGGCTTGTAGGAGGGCTGTGAGGCTGGGAGGCTGTGAGGCTGGAGGAGGCTGTGAGGCTGGAGGAGGCTGTGAGGATGGTGAGGGCTGGAGGAGGCTGTGAGGCTGGAGGAGGCTGTGAGACTGAAGTGAGGCTGTGGAGGATGGAGGAGGCTGTGAGGCTGGAGGAGGCGAGTGAGGCTGGAGGAGGATGTGGGTGAGAGAGATGGAGGAGGCTGTGAGGCTGGAGGAGGCTGTGAGGCTGGAGGAGGCTGTGAGGATGGGGAGGCTGTGAGGCTGGAGGAGACTGTGAGGCTGGAGGAGGCTGTGAGACTGAAGGTGAGGCTGTGAGGATGGGGAGGCTGTGAGGCTGGAGGAGGCTGTGAGGCTGGAGGAGGAGTGCTGTGAGGCTGGAGTGAGGATGTGAGGCTGGAGGAGGCTGTGAGAGGAGTGGTGAGGCTGTGAGGCTGGAGGAGGCTGTGAGGCTGTAGGAGTGCATGAGGGAGGGGAGGCTGGTGAGGCTGGAGGAGGCTGTGAGGATGGGGAGGCTGTGAGGCTGGAGGAGGCGTGAGGCTGGAGGAGGCAGTGAGGCTGGAGGAGGGTGTGAGGCTGGAGGAGGCTGTGAGGCTGGAGGAGGCTGTGAGACTGGAGGAGGCTGTGAGGCTGGAGGAGGCTGTGAGGCTAGAGGAGGCTGTAGAGCTGGAGGAGGCTGGAGGAGGCTGTGAGGCTGGAGGAGGCTGTGAGGCTGGAGGAGGCTGTGAGGCTGGAGGAGGATGTGAGGATGGGGAGGCTGTGAGGCTGGAGGAGGCTGTGAGAATGGGGAGGCTGTGAGGCTGGAGAGGCTGTGAGGCTGGAGGAGGCACTGAGGCTGGAGGAGGCAGTGAGGCTGGAGGAGGCTGTGAGGCTGGAGGAGGCTGTGAGGATGGGGAGGCTGTGAGGCTGGAGGAGAGTGTGAGGCTGTAGGAGGCTGTGAGGCTGAAGGAGGCTGTGAGATGGGGAGGCTGTGAGGCTGGAGGAGGCTGTGAGGCTGGAGGAGGCTGTGAGGCTGGAGGAGGCTGTGAGGATGGGGAGGCTGTGAGGCTGGAGGAGGCTGTGAGGATGGGGAGGCTGTGAGGCTGGAGGAGCTGTGAGGCTGGGAGGCTGTGAGCTGGAGGAGACTGTGAGGCTGGAGGAGGCAGTGAGGATGGGGAGGCTGTGAGGCTGGAGGAGGCTGTGAGGCTGGAGGAGGGTGTGAGGCTGGAGGAGGGTGTGAGGATGGGGAGGCTGTGAGGCTGGAGGAGGCTGTGAGGATGGGGAGGCTGTGAGGCTGGAGAAGGGTGTGAGGCTGGAGGAGGCTGTGAGGATGGGGAGGCTGTGAGGCTGGAGGAGGGTGTGAGGCTGTAGGAGGCTGTGAGGATGGGGAGGCTGTGAGGCTGGAGGAGGCTGTAGGAGGCAGTGAGGATGGGGAGACTGTGAGGCTGGAGGAGACTGTGAGGCTGGAGGAGACTGAGGCTGGAGGAGGCAGTGAGGATGGGGAGGCTGTGAGGCTGGAGGAGACATTTACTGTACTGAGCATGCTCAGTACAGTAAAAGGTCTCCAAACAGGAAGGCAGGGGTTAAAAAAAAAAAAAAATTTAATGCTCACCTCTCCCCGAGCCCCCGCCGTCTCCTGCCGTCTTCCTCCAAGCTTCCGGTGGCTGCCGCAGGCTCCCAGTGTCTGCAGAGCTGTTCTAGTGCAGTTCAGGACCTGCGGTGATGTTAAAGTCACGTGACACCAGGTTACCATGGAGTAACCTGGTGTCACGTGACTGTGACATCACCACAGGTCCTTGACTGCAGTAGAAGAGCTCTGCAGACACTCGGAGCCTGCGGCAGCCACCGGAAGCTTGGAGGAAGACGGCAGGAGACGGCGGGGGCTCGGGGAGAGGTGAGCATTAACTTTTTTTTTATTTTTTTTACAGTAGTGCGGGTCTGCGGCTCGTGATGACGCTGCGCGTCATCACTCGCAGTCCCGCAAAGCATGTTGGGATTCGGCTACAGTGCCCGAATTCCCAACTGCGGATTATATAAGTAGATATCCTAAGGACTAATGTGGAGCTGGATACATGTGCTATGTGATATCTACTCTAGATTTAAGGAACTATTCTAAAGATTATAGTATTTGCAGCTGGATACACATGCTATGTTCATATCTACCATCTGGATTTAACCCCTTCATGACCCATGACGTCAATTAATGAGAGCCCTAAACTGCGTAACGGAAACGGTTTGAGGAACTATCCTAAGGACTACTGTGGAGCTGCATACATGTGCTACGGTCATGATAGCCGTCATTTGGAAGAGCATAGACTGTCTTTGCAGACTTTATCAGTGATACAAAAGCTGTGGACCAACCAAAAGTCGGGGAACAGTGGATATCGCCTGGCATTGCATTGTGGCCATCTACCTGGAGTGTTGTAATACTATGTATGGATACAAATAAAAATTGTCGCATTGTTAACCTGCTTATGTGATTTTTTACATTTTACATTTTTACGCCAGCTCCATCCTGCCCCGCTCTCTCCATCCTGCCCCGCTCACCACCATCCTGCCCCGCTCACCACCATCCTGCTCCCCCGCCACCATCCTGCTCCCCTGCCACCATCCTGCTCCCCCGCCACGATCCTGCCCCGCTCGCTCCATCCTGCCCCCTGCCAACATCCTGTCCCACTTGCTCCATCCTGCCACGCTCGCTGCATCCTGCCCCGCTCGCTCTATCCTGCCCCGCTCGCCACCATCCTGCCCTCCCCCCATCCTGCCCCCCCACCCCGCCATCATCCTGCTCCTCCGGCTCCATCCTGCTCCTCCGACTCCATCCTGCCCTGCTCGCTCCCTCCTGCCCCGCTTGCTCCATCCTGCCCCGCTTGCTCCGTCCTGCCCCACTCACTCCATCCTGCCCCGCTCACTCCGTCCTGCCCCACTCACTCCATTCTACCCCGCTCACTCCATACTGCCCCGCTCGCCACCATCCTGCCCCGCTCACTCCATGTTGCCCCCCCCATCCTGCCCCGCTTGCTCCGTCCTGCCCCGCTCACTCCATCCTGCCTCGCTCGCCACCATCCTGCTCCTCCGGCTCCATCCTGCCCCGCTCCCACCATCCTGCCCCGCTCGCTCCATCCTGCCCCGCTCACCACCATCCTGCTCCCCCAGCCACCATCCTGCCCCCCCCAGCCACCATAATGCCCCCCCCCAGCCACCATCCTGCTTTTCCGGCTCCATCCTGCCCCGCTCGCTCAATCCTGCCCCGCCGGCTCCATCCTGCCTCCCCGCCACCATCCTGCCTCCCCGCCACCATCCTGCCTCCCCGCCACCATCCTGCCCCCCACCACCATCCTGCCCCGCTCGCTCCATCCTGCCCTGCTCCCACCATCCTGCCCCCCGCCACCATCCTGCTCCTCTGGCTCCATCCTGCCTCGCTCGCTCCATCCAGCCCCGCTTGCTCCATCCTGCCCTGCTCCCTCCATCCTGCCTTGCTCCCTCCATCCTGCCCCCGCCTCCATCGTGCCCTGCTCGCTCCATCCTGCCCCCCGCTTCCATCCTGCCCCCCCCACTACATCCTGCCCCTCTGCCTCCATCCTGCCCCGCCCATCGGCTCCTTCTTGCCCACCTGCCTCCATTCTGCCCCTCCCCGGCTCCATTCTGCCTCGCTCGCTCCATCCTGACCCCCGACACAATCTTGCCCCCCTCCCCCCGTCATCATCTTGCCCCCCCCTGCTCCATCCTGATCGGTTTCCAAGGCAACGACAGGTCCTAAAGGCCTGTAGGACCTAGAAGACGGAGGTGGAGCTAGACGGCGGACAGGTGATTATCCTCACTGAGGATTTTTTTACTTTTACTGTGGAGTGGGGGGCCGCGGGGAGCGCAGTATCGCTATATACCATAGTGCTGCTATACATGTACTGTAATGTACCGCCATATACTATAGCGCTGCTATACATGTACTGTAATGTACCGCCATATACTATAGTGCTGCTATACATGTACTGTAATGTACCGCCATATACTATAGCACTGCTATTCATGTACTGTAATGTACCGCCATATACCATAGCGCTGCTATACATGTACTGTAATATGCCGCCATATACCATAGCGCTGTTATACATGTAATGTAATGTACCACCATATACCATAGCGCTGCTATACATTTACTATAATGTACCGCCATATACTATAGTGCTGCTATACATGTGCTGTAATGTACCACCATATACCATAGCGCTGCTATATATATATATATAGTTCACTCACATTGACTTAACAAGTTCTGTCAGTCACAGTATGTCAACTACATATATATTCTAGAATACCCGATGCGTTAGAATCGGGCAACCATCTAGTATAACATATTTAGATTCAGCATATTTTTACCTATCCATCCTTTTTTGTGTCTAGAGAATCCTTGGTGACAGATTTACGTCTATTGTTCTTGAATAAGCTCAGATATGTACTGCATGATGTATGATGATGATCTCTTACAGTAACTACTTCTATTTTAGGAAAATAATATTACAGTTACATAAATGTGTCATTCTATTCTTTCAAAGCAAAGGAAAAAGCTGTGGATTGACCCTGACTTTTGAGTTACTCCCTCCCGGCCTTAGCGTATGTTTATTGCTGATTCATTCTATAATGTTAATTAGGATTTTCTTTCCATTGTCATACCTGATATAAAATTAGATGATTTATTGGCCTTGCCTGTGTATTTAATGTCTAGACTATCATGGCTTACTGAGAAAACAAGTGGATGTCCTGAGAAACAGTGTTTGTGTCATTTCAGAGAATGTCCAAGTAATGAGAAAAGTAAGCTTTTGTTGGGATTCTGCCCGTATGATTGCAGAGATGTGTTTCCTGTAGCTTTTACTAAATAATAGGGGGCAAAGAACGAGGAAAATATAACAAAAAATATCAAAATGAATTCCTGTCCAAATGCACCAGGGGCTGGATGTGGCATTCTTATTGTGTACAAACGATTCACAAGGTTCAAAGGCTTAATAGAACCTTTTACATGGCAAATACTGTAGGTATGCAGCAGGAGGTGAAACTGGCTGGAAACAGATTATGTTTGGTATGAAGTATTGTGCTAATGAAAACAAGGTTTTATTTCCCTTTTTTCGAGTTGTGTGATAAATTGTAAAAATGTTTGGCCGCTCACTTGTCAGGGATATAATTCCAAGGGCACGTGCTCTAGGTAGGGGGCAATAATAAGCCACTCTGCCTTACCGAGGGTAGATATACGGAATGGGCAGAACCCTGCTTGTTTTACTAGAAAAATGAGTTATATATTCTGTTAAATAAGTGTGGCGCCCCGCAACGAGTGCGTCACAGGAGGGTATTGCAGCCATAAATGCAGCCGCAATATTCTCCGACCCAGCAGTCATATGGTTAACTGAGAGATCCAAACCCTGCATGCATCACTTAACATACAGGGCCAATCCAAGGTCCTGGTGGGCGGAGTGTAAGGGTAGTGTAGGAGAAGTACAGTTAGTCTAGAGTCAGAGTAGGAGTCGGGTCTAGACAAGCGAGAGACACAGACTTGAACTTGGAGCAGGAGCAGGGGCTCTGCACCCCGTGCAGCCCCCGGGCCATCACCGGTCGGGTGTTAGCACCTGAGGCCTCAACAACCGGGATCGGGCATCACCAACCACGGGTTCCAAAAGACCCCCGTGCCCAACTCACAGCCGGTTCACTGGTACCGAAGCTGGCAGCAGTTCACCTCTGCTACGCGAACCAGAAGCGTGGAGCAGCAGCTTTACAGGAGCACCCCACCACCCGCCAAATTCCAGTCGTCTAACCAGCGGTGTACCCACCGAGGGACCCAAGGCTCCCCAGAACATCCATAACGTACATCTTGGATAGGGATTGAAGCAGCCTTCCCGTACCCGACCTGGTATTCCTGGGCGACAATGGCAAATACTTAGCTAGAATGGAGGAACACTACGGATCTCTGAGGGACACCTATCACTGCTGAGTCCGCCCGGTCTACTACCCGTTAACTGTATACCATATACTGCCTGCTGGTGACAGTAAAGACCCGTTACAGAGACTTTCAGTGTCCGTGCTTCCTTATGATTGCATCCGTCCGCACACAAGGTAACTGCAGCTGCCGCACAACATCTTAAGCAGCTCCAGCCTCCGGGGATCACCGCTCAGCCTGTGGGGAGCGTTCCATCTTGCTGCTATCCATCCCCCGGAGGTTCCGCAGCGTCGGTAGGACTTACCGAACTACTCATAGGTGGCGTCACAAATAAATTAACCCCTTTAATCTGTTCCTACAAGACGTCTTCAACTTTTGATCTGCACTCAACCGGGCCTCACTACCGGCAGGCGCGGCCCACCCGTGACAAGGAGGAAGGAGCTACAGCCTGTCTAAACCGGAGTCCACGGGCCTGCGGTGAGTCATAAGCAGACTCACATCTTAGATAGAATCAGTCACCAGATTTCTATCACCCCATCTGAGAGCAGTGAAGTAGGGGCTAAACCCTGATTCTATTGCTGAGTCACTGGACTTCTTGCTGTGGCATTGATAAAACAGTGTTTTATCTGCTTTCATATCTGCTAGTCCTCTCAATGTGAGCTTCTGCTGTACAGTTGAAGTGGTGTCGGGGATTGCTGGGGTGGTAATTACCATTGGCTAGTGCTGTGCTGGTTATACCTTGGCATGCTACATTAAACTGAAAGTCCTGGATAAGTGTCTGTGCTGGTGCTGTCTATTTAGGCACCTTCAGGCCAATCCTGTTGCACTCCTCACCCAGTCCGTTGGCACTGCAGTTAAGGAAAACAGACCCATTCTTTATAACAAGGCAGTCTTTATTAGGCACAGCAATTGTAAACAGAACACAGCAGGTGGGACACTTCATTTTATCTTCTGTACAGCACAGAGGTTCAAACATAACGGTACTGGTGATGGCACTTTTCTTGTGAACAGATTGCTTAACTGGCAAATTAGATTAGCCCTCCTTCTCCAAGACCCCGAAACCCATGGGTGAATGTGTTACTGTGGCGCCCCTGCGGACCGGTGGTCACAGATTAGTACAGCAGCTGCGATGGTGAGCCATCCACCCCAAACCAAACACCCAACACGCCCCCGAATCCCTAGGCCTAGGACTTTATGCCAGGCAGGAGAGAGGTGGGGGAAGGCTGAGTGGTGGTTGGAGCTAAGGAGAGACACCTGTGTAATGGGGAGGAGCAGCAGTAGTGACCCGGGGGAGAGAGAGTGTCAGTTAGTCAGTTGGAGTCAGAGGAGGAATTGGTCTTCTAGCTTAAATCCCTGACATAGCAAAAAAACTGTAACTGCTGACCAGGTGTAGAAGAGAAAGGAGTTCACGGTGGAAGACCAGATTTACGAAGACACTGAGAGACTGGGTGGATGGACAGGGAACTGGCCCTGTAATAGTGGTTGGCTGCTATATACCCTGGCCACAGATTAACCGGTGAGGTGAAGGGTCTCTATGCCCGGAACCTATTGACCGTCACACCAAACGAAAGGCCTCAGATAGGACTAGGGATCCAAAGGGAGGATACCCGGGAAAGTCCGCAACTGTTAGGCCGGAGGTTGTGAAGGTCCTGAAGAGACCCGAAAAGGCATTAAGGAAGGGGGTGTTTAGGTGATCCATCTCAGCTGCTGACTAGCTACCGGTACAGCTCACAGCAGAACAGAGAGTGTGTAAAAATAAGAGCAACAGCAGTGAGTAAAGTACCCGCTTGAACTTGAGACTTGTGTGAGAGTTTTATTGAGCGTCCTTGGTTACAGACTCTGGCATCTGAGAAGTTGCGAGGCTGAAGGAATCGGAAGCACAGCTGTCAGTAGTAAGGTGCATTCCCACGGTCACCTCACAGTCACCTCACTATAAACTTGTATCACTGGCCCAGGGGATAAACCAGCCCTGCACGTGGAGGGCTCATCACCTTGCTGCGTCACATCATCATCCCTCAGAGCTGAGACAAGCAGCGGCGGTCACATCTGGCCTCATACCACAGGTGGCGTCACAGTGATAAACTAATTATTTATTTTTTCCTCCAGGGCCACGGAACCGGTCTGCAGCCACTACTGTGACATTCCCCTGTGACCAGACAGCAGGGACCGGTCCCGAGTAACCCGCGGCCCTGGTGAGCAATGCATTACGTTAGGTTTCTGGCCCCCGCTGTCACATATGGTAATACTCTTCTAAGATCACTCCTAGGGTTGCTCTCATGCTTTTCTACATTCTCAACTGGGCAGCACCCTCACTTCACTGGCCCCTCAAACCTGAGCAACACTGGACTCACTCGGTTCTGTGCCTCTCTTTCCTTCAGGTTTGCTTAACACATTCTATGTAATTAAATTGCACACACGTATATAATTAAATCATCGATGTCTTCACGGGGGGCACAGGACTACATGTCCATCCTCTTACAGAGTCCTTGGTATTCATGAGTTCTATCGCTCCCCAACCTCCCAACTGATTGGCAGCTTTCTACTTTTGCACAGTGTAGTCCGAAAGCTATGAATCAATGGTGCAGGTGGGGTTAGGCTAGGGTCAGACTTGGTTTTGAACCCACGTTTAGCAGCACTAATATCGGACAGCGTTAATGGCAAGCGCTGCCTGGAAACGGGGACCCATAGAGACCCGTCGTATACCTTAGTTGCAGCCACACACAGAGCTGCAGGAGGTGCGCTTTAGCTGAGCATACAGGAAACGCTGCCTGCAGCGTTTTTCTTTGCGCTGAGCAAATGTGGCCGTCCTGCAGGTCTGTGTGTGGCTGCAACTAAGGTATACAACAGGTCTCTATGGGTCCCCGTTTCCAGGCAGCGCTTGCCATTGACGCTTTTATTTGCCAACCTTATTATGGTCTCTCAACACTGTCCCAACATCGTCCATACATGTAACGTATAAGTTCAATGCAGGTTTGTGGAGTAGGCTTAGGAGCTGAGCCTATTTCATATGCAGCAGATATGAAGCCTTATATATGGCTTGTTTGCTTGCGTACACATGCATTGCCTCCCATCGCCCACCCTGTGATGCGGTCAAAAATGTGTTGCCATTGAATGGTGTCTTCTAAATTCTGTGGCTGGGTAGCTGGGCTTCATAGGAGAACATCAATTTCTCTAGACATTAGACAATACTGAAGTATTCAATAATCGTAAGTTTTAGTTCCCTTATGTGACTAAAAAAATAAAGTGGAAAGTACAAATTTGTTTTAAAAAATATTAACCAAATTTAAAATAAAAAAACATAAAAATGCCAATCAGTCTTTCTTTTTCTAATCTAAATGGAACAAATACTATTATCCTTCAGATATAGAGTTAAAATGCAGGCTAAGTCCATATTTGCATGTTCAATTTGTTCGGCCGCCGCACTGAAGGCCTGGATAGTGGGAGGAAATGAACATTATTCAATCTGTTAATCTGCATCTTTCAGTCATAGGGGTGCGACTAGAGCAGCTTCAGTCACCGATCAGAACAAATGAGTAGCGACAGCTGATCAGCAGTGCATCAGTGGGTACCGAGCGGTGACTAAAAGCCACAAGCTTACAGGAGGAATAACGTTCAACTCCTCCTGGTAGCCAGACTTTGTGAAGCAGCTGTACAGCTTTTGTATGATACAGGTGCATCTCAATGATTTAGAATATCATCAAAAAGTTAATTTACTTCAATAATTCAATACTTGAAGTGAAACACATATATTATATAAAGTCATTACAAACAGAGTGATCTATTTCAAGTGTTTATTTCTGTAAATGTTGATGATTATGGCTTACAGTTAATAAAAACCCAAAAGTCACTATCTCACAAAATTAAAGTAGGGAGGATGAAGGGTTAAAAACCACGCTACCGTATTTCATGAAACATCAAAGGGTGAATATAATAATGATTAGTCAACACATTTCAGTGCTCTCTGAACTGTCCTGAAACATGGTAATATGACATTGATTGGTAGGGGCCGGGAAGCCCTGAAACGCTAATCGACTAATAAATCAATATTATATTCACCCTTTGATGTCTCGTGGAATACGGCAGCTCGGTTTTTAAAACTTCATCCTCCCTACTCTATATGCTCCACGCTGGTGACTGCAGCAGCCGTGATATGCTTTCAGAGTGGTTGTGACTCTCACAAACCCACCAAGTGAAGCCTTTGATACCTACACTACCGTTCAAAAGTTTGGGGTCAGCAAGACAATTTTGTGGCCACTCCATTACAGATAGAATACCAGCTGCCTGCTTCTTCCCTAAATAGTTCAAGCATTATTTGGAGGTGTGCTTTGGGTCATTGCCCTGGTGTAGGATGAAATTTGCTCCAATCAAGCGCTCTCCACAGGTTATGGCATGGCGATGCAAGATGTAGTGATAGCCTTCCTTATTCAAAATCCCTTTTACCTTGTACAAATCTCTCACTTTACCAGCACCAAAGTAACCCCAGACCATCACATTACCTCCGCCATGCTTGACAGATGGTGTCAGGCACTCTTCCAGCAACTTTTCTGTTGTTCTGAGTCTCACAAATGTTCATCTGTGTGATCAAAACACCTCAAACTTTGATTAATCTGTCCATAAAACTTTTTTCCAATCTTCCTGTGTTCAATGTCTGTTCTTTTGCCCATATTAATCTTTTCCTTTTATTAGTCAGTCTCAGATATGGCTTTTTCTTCACTACCCTGCCCTGAAGGCCAGCATCCCAGAGTCGCCTCTTCACTGTAGACATTGAAAGTGGCGTTTTTGCAGGTACTATTTAATGAAGCTGCCAGTTGAGGAGCTGTGAGGTGTTGATTTCTCAAGCTAGATACTCTAATGTACTTGTCTTGTTGCTCACTTGTATAGCGGGACCTCCCACTTCTCTTTCTACTCTCGTTAGAGCCTGTTTGTGCTCTCCTCTGAAGGGATTAGTACACACCATTGTAGGAAAACTTCAGTTTCTTGGCAATTTCTCGCATGGAATAGCCTTCATTTCTAAGAACAAGAATAGACTGTTGAGTTTACATGAATGTTCTTTTTTTCTAGCCATTTTGAGAGTTTCATAGAACAAACAAATGCAGTGCTTTATATTCTTAACTAGCTCAAAAGAAGGTAAATTTCATAGCTTCTCTAATCAGCCAAACCATTTTAAGCTGTTCTAACATACTTGCGCAAGGGTTCTCTAGGGTTTCCTACACATCCAGTAGCCTTCTTACACAGTTAGCAAACACAATGTATTATTAAAATACTGGAGTGGTGGTTGTTGGAAATGGGCCTCTATACACCTATGTACAGGGGCGTATCTAGGGGGGGGCAGCCGGATACTTTGCCCCGGGCGCAAGTCAGAGGAGGGCGCCGGCGGCACCCCCGCTCCTCAAACAAGGCCCGCCCCGCGCCGGTATTATTTACTATCTCTTACCGGCGCGGTATGGTGCACACTTATTGTAGGCCGCCGGCTGCCAGCCCCCGCTCCGCCCCCGCTTCCAGGCTGTCACTTCCACTGCCTGTGGGCGTTCCACACTGTGGACCGCATAGAAGATGGTCCTCGTTCCGCCCCTCACTTCCTCTTCCTGCGGGCGGTGTGTGTGTGGAACGCACCGAAGACACTCGTAAACCATCCTCCTCTCCTCTCCTGTGTTGCACAGCAAGACCAGCGCACACACTGGAGCCCAGCACCGCTTCAGAGGTCAGTGTGTGGAGATGGTGCAGGCTGCAGGCACCAGAGCCTGGGGCATAAAATAGCAGCATGTGTCAGTATGATGGCACTCTGTGGGCACAATATAATAGTAATGTTACGGTTCACAGCCTGTTATACATGTAAATATATATACTGTATTATATATATAGCCAGCATGTGTTAAGTGGGCCCACTGAGACTGACAGCACATTCCCCCCCCCCCCCGCTCCTCAACCAAGGCTGCAGGGTCTGCGGGGCTGAAAGCTGATGGCTGACCTACTCGGGGGGGGGGGGGCGCCGGAATAGATCTTTGCCCCGGGCGCCATGAAATCTAGTTACACCGCTGCCTATGTAGATACTGCATCAAAAAGCAGACGTTTGAAGCTAGAATAGTCATTTACCACATTAACAATGTATAGAGTGTTTTGCTGATTCAATTAATTTCAGCTTCATTGAAAAAAAATGTTCTTTTCTTTCAAAAATAAAGAAATTTCTAAATGACCCCGAACTTTTGAACGGTAGTGTATGTAAGTTATATTTTATCTCTCAGACCCTTCATCCTCCCTACTTTAATTTTAATGACCTTGGGGTTTTCATTGGCTGTAAGCAATAATCATCAACATTAACATAAATAAATACTTGAAATAGATCACTCTGTTTGTAATGACTCCATATAATATATGTGTTTCACTTTATGTATTGAACTACTGGAATAAATTAACTTTTTGATGATCTTCTAATTCATTGAGATGCACTTTTATCTGCAGGTTTACATTTATTGATATGACAGATTTAATTTAAACATAAAGAAATGTAAAATAAAAATATAAACTTATTTAGCATCACCACGTTCCTAAACTTCAATCTGTCAACATATAAGATTATTTAACCTGTGTAGTAACTACCCCAAAGCAAAAAGAAGAAAATACCAGAATTGCCTTTTTACTGTTGTTACATAGCCCCACAAAAAGTCCAATAAAAAGTTATCAAAACATTGTGTGTACTCCAAATTGGCACCAATATAAACTGCAGCTCACAAGTTCGTAAAACCACAAATCTTCACACACGTCCATTGATGAAAAATAAAGCATGTAAAGATCTAAGAAAACAGTGACACATTTCTGAATTCTTTCGCCACTTAAATTAAAAAGGAACTACACAATTTTGCTATCGTTGTACTCGTACTGACTTGGGAGTCATGTTGGCGATATATTTTTACCACAACATAAATGCTGAAGAAACAACGTAACAAAAAATCAGCACAGTGATATATACCGTAATATATGGTAATAAATAATAATAGTCAGAGTTAATAAAATAAAACCTCTGGTACAATGATAGCTGCAATGTGATTGTTTGCAGTAGGCATTGGGCAATAAAGACATTTCTTCTTTTAGATAGTGCTGACAAATCTGCCCAAATTAATGAATCTGTTTACACCAATAGTCAGAGATACAATCCAACCGATGCACCAGGGTGTAATGCTCGTGGTCACAAAAGTTGCGATCCGACTCCAGTGCCTGCATCAGCTGGATGAGCTTTCAAGGACTCGCTGAAATGCAGTGCGGTACAGAGAGCAGCCAGGTCCCAGCACTGTGATACGCGCTGCCGGCCAAACAGTGGCGGCAGATGAAGTCGGCGGTACGGTGCATGACAGTGACATCATCCACCTTGGCTTGCACTCTGATGTCAGCTGCCGCCACTGCCCACTGGATACAGAGGTTACAGGGTGACGTGGGAGTAGAGGAAAGGTGAGTAAAATGTTTTTGTTTTAATTATGTGTTCTGGACAGAGCGGGACATATATACCAGGATGTGGACCATGTAAACCAGGATGGAGTCCATATATCCAAGGATGGGGCCATGTAAACCAGGATGGGGATCATATATCAGAGGATGTGGCCATGTAAACCAAAATAGGGCTCATAAATACAAGGATGTGGCCATGTAAACCAGGATGGAGATCATATATATCAGGATGGGGCCATGTAAACTAAGATGAGGATCATGTATATAGGAATGGGGCCATATAAACCCAGATGGGGATCATATATACCAGGATGGGCCCATATATAACCGGATGTGGACATACAGACCCTATATATCAGGATGAGGGTCCTATATACCAGAATAAATATAACAACGAAAAAATCTTCTGTATAACTTGCTTCAGCTCGGAAGTAGCCCAGCCCAGCCCAGGCCACACTACAAGATCCAAGAGGAAATGTATCCAACAAGCAAAGAAGGAGATGTTGCAGATGTCTGCAAAAATCCTGTGTTTAATAAAGCCAAAAAAGTCATAAAACAGACACAACAAAAGACCCCCACACCCTCCTAAAACCAACGCGTTTCGGCGGATGCCTTCAAGGTATTCTTTGTGCGGTCTATTTTGTATATTATTTTTTTTCACTTTTTTACAACTGTTTAAACATATTTTAGCTATTTGATTTGTTGCTATGTTTCCTCTAAGTAATCCAGAAAATTGGCATAAAAATATTCTGCATTTTCAAAAATAATAATGTTTCAAAGTACTGAAACCTTTATGCATTAATTACAATCATAGCCAAAAGTTTTGGCACTCTTGAAAATCTTCCAGGAAACAAAACATTTCTCCCAGAAAATTATTTCAATCTCATACACATGTTTATTCTCTTTCTGTGTATTGAAATAACAGAGAGAAAAAAGGCAAATTGGACATAATTTCACAGATAATGCCCATACTGGGCCAGACAAAATTGTTGGCACTTTTCCAAAATTGTGAGTAAACAACTTTGTTTCAAGCATGTGATGCTCGTTCAGACTAACCTAAGTCAAGTAACAGGTGTGGGCAATATGAAAATCATGTCTTAAAAGATAAAAAGGGAGAAGTTGACTCAATCTTTGCATTGTGTGTCTGTGAGTGCCATACTAAGCATTAGGAACAGGAAGAGGAGAAGATAACTGTCTGAAGACTTGAGACTCAAAATTCTTGAAAAATTTTAAAAATCTTAATATTACAAGTCCATCTTCAATATAAAAGAGAGGGGAGTGCACATAGGACTTTAAATGTTTCACTAAGAACACACCTTCTCTTGAGTGTGTCTCGCATTCTCTCGTTGTATGAGCTACAATCAGCTGAAGATACTATGGTGAAATGGCCGCTTCAGATCCCCCTGGATTGGAGTACAATTGTTCCTGCTGAAAAGCCAGGTTTCGCTTCGCGCCGCTAAATGAAGACAATCTGGAATATGTACAAATCTATTTAATCGTGCTGACGCGTTCTGTAGCTACTGCGACTTCATCAGGGCCATTGTATTACAATTACATAACAGAGACTTTATATATAATCACATTGGTATAACATCATTATATAAATTTTATGCTTTTTTAGGTTTGATTAAACTGCCATCATTTTCTTTTTTCTTCACCAAATCTAGTTTGTCCTCCGCCCTCCTAAGCGGCATCACCGATAAGCCATACCTCCAGTGCTGCGCTAATGTGGCACCCCTGCGGTCTGGTCGCCACAGAGGGGTACTGCACCCACTCCATGGGTGTGGTACTCCTGTCTGCAGTAACTGGGTTCATACGTCCAGTCACCCACAAACATACCCAACACACCAGGTCCCAAGGACAGCAGGTTAACCCAGTTAGTGGGATGGCTCAGGCAGCCCATGGGATGGAGGGGGAATAAAGGTGGTGAGTGGGAAGTTAGCAGGAAGCAGTCAGGAAAAGGGAACAAAAGGGGAGACAACAGGAAGTAGACGGACAGTAGGACCGAGGTCAGTCAGGAGGAGAAGTTTATCAGGAGAGACAGACCCGGCGGACTTGAGCAGCAGAGATGAGGCTTGTCCTGGGTCCTGGGAAAGCGGATTGCAGAGAGACAGAGGGAGCCCTAGAGGCACGGGCAGTGAGCGATCCACCCGTGTGCCCAAATATGAAGTGAAGTGGAGGGGCAGGGCGAGCACCAGGGACCTGGCCCTGAAGGTGATGAGGAGACTCTAAGCTCCAATCATGGACCTGGAAGCCAACAGATCTAGAGAAGCCGTGGCCTACACCCGACACACCCGCTGAAAAGGCAGCTGTATTAAGGTCAGAGGACATGGCCGGTCACCCAATAAGGACCGTGGCTGCTGGATTGGGGCACTGTGTGCGGAGGCGCATGCAGGAAGGAGGCGAGCAGGCAGTGCAGAGGAAGGGCGGCCCGAGAGGGAAGGAACATGAAAGGGGTGTACTGGACAAGCCATCCCGGTTGCTAAGGACTATCCGGACCGCAAATGTACTTGAACTGTGACCTGTGGTACATGCAGAGAAAAGCTAAGTAAGCCGGGTTTGAAACTCAGAACTGTGTGTGAGACTGTTCATTTCCTGCCTGAGGAGAGGTAGACTGAAACTAGCCCTAATAACTCCTTACGCCGGATGCCCTGGGGATCCACTCCACCCATGGGGAGTGACACGTTCATTGCTGCCACCCCCATCATCCCAGAGGTCTCGGTCTGCAGCAGCGGCCACTAATAACCGAATACCACGGATGGCATCACGACAAGCACCCCAAACCCCCTATTCCATAGCCCCTTTTCCCTTTTAATTGACTGTTCAGGGGCCAAGGACCGGGCCACACCACCGTGACATCCCAGAGTCTCCTGATCTCCCCCAGACGACGTCGCCAAATGTGAAGAGAGAGGGAGACGTCCCGGCTCCGAGTCCCCCACGGCCTCTAGTGGAGCGAGTCACTATATACATGGACAACCCATGTTTGCTATGGCAAGGGTGATCTCGCTGCTTACCATATGACAACATTGAAACTGGTGCTTTAGAACTTTACTATAGCGCAAGTCTCAGCGCTGTCCATAGCAACTGCGATTACTATGGCAACGGTGATCATATGACAGCACTGAGACCTGCGCTTTATTGCTTTACTATAGGGCAGATCTCAGCGCTTTCATATTGTAAGCGGAGAGTTCAGCGGTTACCATGGCAATGGTGACCTCTGCGCTTAGTATATGACAGCGCAGGTCTCAGTGCTGTTATATACTAACCACTGAGGTCACCGTCGCGATGGTAACCGCTATGACAACAGTGACCTCGTCGCTTACCAGATGAAAGTGCTGAGATCTGCGCTATAGTAAAACGATAATGTGCATGCCTCAACGCCGCCATATAGTCACCGTTGCCATAGTAACTTTGTTGCTATGGCAACAGTGACCTCACCGTTTACTATACCGCACATCTCAGCACTGTCATGCAGTAGTCAGAGACCATGGGAGCGGACGTGTTAATCCTCCCCGTAATCTCTGATGAAGCAGAGCTGAGTCTACCCAGGAAGAGAGGAAGAGGATCGTGGAGGGGTACGAGGGTTGGAAGGGGGTAATAAAAATGGAGTCACTAAGGGCCTTTTCACTCCTACATTTTGCCTGTGTTTTCCTCTGTTTGCGTTTGTATGTGTTTTTACCACTGAAAACGCATCCAAACGCATTAAAAAACACACTCATAGGCTGCAATGCAAAAAATGTTACGAGTATAGCAATTACAAATATTACGGTACTCGCTCATCATTATTTGCGATGCTAGTTTGGAGATAGGTGGTATGACAGTGAAGATGTTGAACCTTTCTTACGAGGGCTGGCTCCTAGGGGATGGTGAGAATAGTAGTAGCAATGATAGTTGTGTGGCGCCCCTGAGGGTCCAGTCACCTGAGAGGTAGTGCACCTTAGCCAGAGGTGTGGTACTCCCAACCCCAGGTAAGGAGGGGACAATACCCTGTACCTACTGACACCGCATGCACCACTAGTCACTCCAAGCCAGAAAGATGGGGGAATTGATCAAACCCCCATCCATGGCTGGAAATGGGGTTAAGATAGGGTGGTGGGTGGAACTGTAGGAAGGGGAGTCACTTAGAGGAAGTGAGAGGAAGAGCAGGACAGTTTAGAGGGGAAACCAGGAAGTGGGAGTTCAGTTTAGTTCAGTGAGAGAGAAGCAAAAGAGCAGTGAAGGAGGAAGGTGGAGGAGAGTTGAGCTCCAGTAAGGGAGCTGAGAACGATGAGTGCCAGGGGACTGGAGCCGGAATAGCTCATCCCTGAGAGAGAGACGGAGGGAGCCAGGCAGGAGCTCCAGAGAAGTAAGGGGTCCCAGAGGCACGGGAAGTGAAAAATCCACCCATGGGGCTCGGATCCATTGCCAGTCACAGGCAAGTGGAGGGACAAGGGCCGCAGAGGATCACCAGGACCAGACTAGTAGAGAAGACTTGAGGCCTCAGCTAGCTAACCAAAGGATGCTTCATCTCCAGGAGCAGCAGCCAAATCCACGTCATTTGCAGCAAAGGTGGCCAGATAGGGCCAAAGGGGACAGAGAGAACATCACTCAGTTGGGTCAGAGGCCACCGGCGCAGAACACTGAGCATGACGTGCAGGGCAGGTGAGAGAGAACCAGCACAAGAGAGACGACCCGGAAAAGGTACACAGAATGGGGTGCCGGCTAAGTGTTTTCCAATCTACCTGGGAGTGGCTGGACCCCTGGCTCGTAGGACACAGCACCCGGATGGACTTTACCACCTGAAATCCGTGAGTAAAAGTGTGGAACTGTATCAGCTGTGCCATCAAATTATTCCGGCGTCCCCTTCCCTGCACTGCAACTTCACCATCTACACCATTGACCTTCACACCTGCCCCGGGGTACCGCTCCACCTAAGGGGAGCGGTATCTAAGGGGAGTGACAACATCTGGCTGCATCGTCATCTGCCCCGGAGGTCTGAACTGCATCATCAGCCATCCCTGCCTGAGCATCGTAGGTGGCATCACAATAACAATCCCCAAAACCAAACTCTCCGAACGTTTAATTGACACCGCCAGGGTCACGGAGCTGGGTCTCGACCCCCGTGACTCCCCAGCAATGCTTCAGTCCGGTTCCGAGTACCCCAAGGCCCTGGGGGCATGTCAGATGCAAAGTAAGTCTCATTGCTTTTAACTTTTACTGAAGATTGCTGCAGTAAACTCAGGATTTACAAGCACCATAGGGACTGTGGTTCGGCCAGTCTGGGAAGAACCGCAGTCTGGAAAGAACCACAGTCTGCTCTGCTGGGTGAGTATAGTGGCCTACCCGCTGACTCGTCCTTGTAATAGGTTTCTAGGTGCCTTTGACTATCCTTTGCTCCCTCTTTGTAACTGTGGGTTACTTCCAGACAGGTAAAGTGGGCCCTGGGAGTATCCATTCTCCCTTCAGTGCACTTCTCTGGCCCTCTGTATTACCTGCGCCCTAGAAGGTTCCACTTGAGTGGCTGGAGAACATCAAACTCACTAGCCTCTAGTTTCTGTCACTAGGCCTTGGAAGTCTAGTAACCTAGGGCCTGGTACCTTGTTCTGCAGCTGGTCCCTCAGGGCAGCCTCCTGGCTCTCTCCTGACAGAATCTCTCCTGTTCCCTATCTCAGACTTACTACCCTAACCCCTCCCTCCAACCAGAAATTAAGTCACAGCCCAAGCCAGGCTCTTCAGTGCTTAACTTCCTAGTTAGAGATCAGGCAGACTTCCAGCAGAGGGAGCGCCAATTCTTCACAGACATGGCATTACAAACAATTATACAGAAATACCATTTGTGGCAGCCAGACCGCAGGGGCGCCACACATGGCAGCCTCTTTAGCGCACAATAGTGAACATAGAAAAAGAGGGTGGGTAGACAGTATCTGACGTCACTAATTATGTCTGACTCAGCCAGCCCCCTCTGCTGCAGCATATAAAACCCCCCTCTTTTGTCCAGGGCCAGGTGTGGCGGGCCTGCCTGTAAATATTCCTCCTCTGCTATTATGCCACGTTTTACAGCTGACTATACAAGTTAATAAGATCCAAAGTCGATCAACAAAAGTGTAAACCTAATTAAATGTGATCTCAAGGTTTAATTGTGGACATAATTATCCAGTGCATAGTAGTGAAGAATCGGAATGACACCCCATGCTTTGCTATTTTACTTCTTGTGTAACATTGGAGTCTCCTCTTGACCTGTCTCAATTAGCAGGGTCATCATTATGTTTGTCCACAAAAGTCTTGAAATTCCTTGTCTGATATGAAACAACCCCAGAACCTTCCATATGACTTCCATTCTGCATAGTCTGCATGCCTACTGCCTGCTGTACCCTCAGGAGGTTTGTGTGGCCCATAACAGCTGTTATTAAGCCCATGGACAGGAGCTGGGGGTAGTGATGGTCATGGAATGTGCGAGTTCAGACAGGGTTTCCTTCTAGGGGTTGAAGGGCTGTGACACTTACATTTTTCTGCTGGCTTTTTTGTAATGAGTTAAACGCAAAAATCATTTTCTCTCTGACCTTGTTCTTTTGAACACAGCAAAGAGGTATAAATATATTTCCATATGGCACATTACAATCCGAAAATTGCTCAATAATTCATTACAGTTAATTACTGTTAGACACATAACCTTTGTTCAGTGTCCCGAAGCATTTAACAAAAAATGTTCTATGATTACCGACCTGACAGCCCTAAAACAATAAAATCATACATTCACAAAAATAAAAGTACAATTAATATGCCAAGTCTAAGGAGGCCGTTACACGCTACGATATCTGTAAATATATCGCTGACACGTCACTGACTTTCAGTTGCTTCAACGACGTGGTAATGATGTCGTTGCTTGTGACAGATTGATCTGACTAGCGATAAGTGGTCAGATCGTTCATCGCAGATATGAGACCCAGACCCCAAATCAGACAATGTTGGGCCGTTGGATGTGTAGCATCGATGTGTCTAACCAGTCGATATCGCAAACTAGTGTCTAATTTAGCGTTGCCGAAATCTAGCACGTAGGCGTGCCAGGTGGTTATGTGTGCCTCGCCTCCCCTGTTTAAACTGGAATGGTTTCCACGGTCCGCGCTGCTGCTTTAATCAATGTACTCCACAAGGGTTGTTTCCTCTATCACATTCTTTATTCCACCATAAACCAATGCGTTTCACTGCAATCCTCTCACCTTCCTCAGGGTACATCAGGCCTCACCTGTTGTGATTCGTTAACATTCCTGCGTTCGGATTGGCTGCCGGTGTATGGCACCAAAAAAAAACATTAAACGTTGGCGGCTCCGTTCGTGCTGCCATGGAAACATCGTTTTAGCGATCCTATGCGATCTCCACCTATAAGGGCGCCTGTTAACGTACCAGCAACATATGCGTTATTAAAATGTGTGCAGACACATACACAGTCAATAGGGTATAATGGTGTGCACACCGCGTAGGTGGTGAGTGGAGGTGCCAACTAACAGGATTTCTTCAATCCCAGTAAATACAAATATGGATACAAAGTTGCACACTCCTTTAGATGTTTTTGATGCAAGGTTTATTATGAACAGTTAACCAAAGCCTTGATCACGACAATTGGCAGGTGTAGGTCATTCCTACCAGGACTCTGACGGGGGCGGACCTATCACTGAAAGAAGGACCGTGCTGAAAAACGCCTATCCCCATTTGGGAATTATTGAAATATAGCAAACCACCTTGATCGAGCGTTCGCCACCAAAGAAAGACGCCTCTTTCCAATCTTATCCTAGAACATTCCATGACCTACACCTGCCAATTGTCGTGATCAAGGCTTTGGTTAAAGCCGAAACGTGTTGACATCTGTGGTCATTAACTGTTCATAATAAACCTTGCATCAAAAACATCTAAAGGAGTGTGCAACTTTGTATCCATATTTGCAGACACATACACAGACACATACATTGCAGTTCCCATACTGCACGCACGAGCGTCCCAGTGTAACACTTGTGGAAGGCGCCAGTGTGTTTGCCAGCCGCTAAGAAGATGAGGCAATACTTTAATTATGAGACACATCACAGGACAAGAGCAATCACATAGTGCCCTAGCTTTGTACGCAAGCCTGACCAATGGCACCGCAGTAGTGACCACCAATCATGGTGAGAGGGGTGCGACACAAACCATCTGGCACGCCTATCTGCTAGACTGGGACAACAACCAAGCCCACATTGAGCAGTGACTTCTTCATGTTGCTTCTGTGTGACAGTGTACAAATGATGTAGAAAATCGATCGCTAGGTCGTCCAGACGAGCACTGGATCGAGCCATCGGTGAAGTAACTTTAGCGATATCTGTGCATGTTACATGATGACAATGATCTTTTAACATCGCACAAACGATGCGCAAATATTGACATCGTTACTGATATCATAGCGTGTAACGGCCCCCTAATATCTATCTATCTATTTCATGTCTGTTATTCAGTATTGATTTATTATGTTCCTTTGAGTTATTAAAAAGATCTTTCTTTCTAAGTGGGAGAAAGAGAAGGGAAAAATGCAGAGGAAAAAAGTAGAGCAAAAGAGAGCATAGGCTGGGGTCACACATAGCAATCTGTTTTTGGAAGTGATTTCCATGACCAATCCGTTTTTTTTGGGTGCTTTTTGAGTCTCCTACACCCCTGAACGTTTTTGGACTTAGTCATTTTTTGACCAAAATTCTCAAAAAAACGGATCCGTTTTTCCATAGGGCCCATGTTAAATTTTTTTTTTTTTTTAAAACGGACCCCAAAAACGTTGCTAGCAACGTTTTTGGCTCAAAAACGAACATAGCAATGTTTTTAAGTGCAGAAAAAAACGGACAGGGTGTTTATTACATCCAATCCGTTTTTCTATCAGTTTTTGGACTTAGTAAAAAAAAAAATGCCAAAAATGAAGCCAAAAACGGACCAAGGGCTTATGTGTGACCCTAGCCATAGCATTATAGGAAAGATAAGAGTATCTCTCTTTTCTCCCTCTCCTCACTCATGCACTATTCCTTTCCATTTAAGAGGTTGGTACATGCTGGCTACTTATTAATAGTGGAGTAGCATGAGCAGCTAGTAATACCACATAACCAATTTATTAGCTACATCTATAGTAACAGCTTTGAGGGAGCTGCTGTAACAATATTACACTGGCAGCATAAAAAAAAGTAAGACTTGTAAATTTGCACATTTTTATGTTCTGCATAGCATAATATTCTAAATCTAAGCATTGTGAATAGTAGTCTGTATCATTAGGAGTTTACATGTGTGACTTTAATTTGCACTTTATAATAAGGCGGTGTTTTGGTCAGACCCTCCCTATTTAAGGAAGAGGATCTGACATCACACCTTATGCACAGGACCCGTGGAAGCGGTAATACCGCGAAATGGCGTGCCGTCGTCTGCCGCCTCCTTCTCCCTCTCCCCTGTCATTCCTTGTGGATGAATAAATAGTCGGAGCTGAAAACGACCACCGGTGAGTGCCGATTTAGCGTGCAACATCGATCCCCAGGTGCTATACAAGTGATTACTGTGCTGAACCTAAAAATTGGCCATACACACTGAAAAAGTGTGTATGGACAATTTTCAGGTTCAGCCCAGTAATCACTTGTTTATTATTATTATAAAAAGAGTGGCAGTGTTTTGGTGCCCAGGAACGCTCTCTTTTCATTGATATAACTACGGTATTTTTTTATTGCCCATTGTGGAAATTTGTTCTTAAACCTAAAAAACAACAAAACAAGGGATAATTCACATGGATTTGTTAAGGAAGGTTTTGTATTTCAAATACTCAAAAGGGCAGAAAGCAAAATATCTTATTAGTTGTCCTTTTAGGCACCAAGGGAGGTTAATTAATAGATTAGTCGGTTTCATAGTTACTGAAGTTTAAGTTCCCATACCAGACACCCCAGCCCTTGTACTCATCAAGGGAAAGTATATTTACTTTGTCACATTGTAGGGGTTATTAGGGCCAGTTGCAAGTAGTTTACTAGTGTAATTTACAATTACTGTTAAGACGTAAATTGCTTTTACCTCACTCCACCATGTTGTTATCAGTTAATTAAGTGTCCAGGGTATTTCCATGGGTCAACAGAAACGTACATACCCTACTAAACACAATTTCTTATTTCCTTTGTGAGATATCTGTTAAATGGGTAAAGTTTGTGTATGTGTCCATAATTGGCCATTAGACATAGTTTTTGTCTCGTTCTATAAGGTTGGCTTCACATCACGTTTTTTGGGATCCTGTTCTGTCCGTTTTGAAAAGGACAAAACAGGATCCTGTTTTGCCTCCCATGCATCCATATGGTGCCGGATTAGCCATAAATGGCCATCCGATATTGCCAATTTAGTCCCGGATTCATTTCTGTCCTGTTTTTTCCGGCCCTAAAATCGGGGACTACTCAGATTTTGGGCTCCAGTGAAAAAAACTGACCAAACTGAACAGAAACAAAACCGGGGCGATTCAGCACCTATAACATGGTCCTATGGGCGCCAGATCTGGGAAAATACAGGATGGTTTCCCGGATCCGGTTTTAGTGTACTGAGCATGCAGTACACTAAAACTGCTCTGTTCCTATAATTTCACTTTAGCAGTGTATCTACACACACTGCTAAAGTGAAATTAAATAAAGCAATGGTTAAAAATAAAAAAAAAAATAAAAAATGCTCACCTCTCGGGTGTCCTGCGATGCAAGGTGTCCACCTTCGATGGCTGCAGGACCTTAATCACCTGACCAGGAAGGGGCGGTAACCCTATCAGCTGATGTGTCGCATTAGCTGAGCAGTTTAAATCGCCCGCCCACCAATCAGTTTTGCCAGGCGATTTAAATCTCTCAGCTGATGCAGTCATGTGACACATCAGCTGATTGGGTTGCCACCCCCTTCACAGTCAACTGATTAAGGTCCTGCAGCCATCGAAGGTGGATGCCGTGCATCGCGGGACGCTCAGCAGAGTGGTGAGCATTATTTTTTTATTTTTAACCATTCCTTTATTTAATTTCATTTTAGCAGTGTACAGTATGTAGAGTGACCGGATCTCATATGGGGGGGAAAAAATGTCAGAATCTTGTTAGTCTGGACCCCACAAAACGATTCCCCTTTCCAGATATTGAGATAGCCAAAATTTGAGCTCGATCAAACGACGTTAACCCGTGCCGCTCGTCGCTCAAAGTTTGAAAAAATCCAAATTTTTGGACAAAAAGCTGACATATGGAGCCATAACTCCAGAACGGTAAATAATAAAAACACGCTTAATATCTTAAAAGAAAGCTAATGTTGTTCTTCAAAATTTATATTTAATACATAATTGTTATTTTAAGTCAAACTGAGTTACAACAGCTTTTAGCCCCAAGAACGTGACCTGGTACCACTAGGAGCATACTTCGTATATTTTGTTATTAAGTGATACATTTTGGGTTTTTTTGGTATATTTTTGAGTTTAAAGTAGAAATATAATAAAAAAAACAAGTAATACTGATAAGTCTAATGACATTTTTTATTTTAAAATATATTAATGAGGTATATAATACATACAAAACAGACACAGAAAAGATACAGACGTAGTACCTACATGAGTTGATAATTTTACATAGATATCTAATCTATTCTAGAGCTTTTGTTAAAGTAGTTTTTGAAACGTCAAAATACAATGCTCGGCATTTGCTTACAACTTGCAGGACATATTGCTTTTGTTCTTCATCTTTTGTCAGAAGGTCGTTAAAGTCGGTTATTAATTTAACACCATGCTCAGCCATATCATTAACTATTTTTAATGTTTTGACAATTTTCAATCCTTCTTGGAAGTCATTATTTTGAGGCCAGGTGTTTGGATTTTGTCTAAGGAAATCTGTTTTTATATTAAATCGGTCAAAGGATGTAAACGTTTCTTTGGTAAGTAAATTTACTTACCAAAGAAACGTTTACATTCCTTGACCTCAGACTCCGGTGTCCACTTCTGGCGCTCTGCACTGGGGTGAGCCTGCAAACTGGTTCCACTCCCCAGGCCTGCTTCTCTCCTTCCTCTTCTATGGGTCCCTCACGCTTGCTGTTCCTTATTCTCGACTCTACCTGGGACGAGCTCAGCACCACTCCAGTCCACAGGTCGTCTTCACAGTCCTCCTAGGAACTGAACTACCTAACCCCGCCCCCAGGCCAGAATTTGTAGGGGAGCTCCCCTTAACTCGGGTTGCAGAGCTCCCCCTTCTGGTCTGGAGTCGGGAAAAGTGTTGCATGCTGTGGGCTTACCTGGTGTGAGTACCCTTTCTTGCTTCCAAGCACGACATTACATCCTGAGGGAGGCAATGCCATTGTGGCAACCGGACTCTGGGGTGCCACATATATTTCTTCACACATGCATGTTGATGCATACTTAGCCTTCCTTATAGTATGGTCCTTGATATCTGAGGACTGAATTGCAGCATTATTACATTTTTTTGTGTTGTCTATTCAGCACCAAAATTTTTCAGAGCAATGTAAAGACTTCATTGTTCTTATATGTCACTGTCCCCAATGAAGCTATCAAACTACATTTCACTATACACTCTAGTAAGAATTATTCAGCCCTGTGCCAGCTATGAAAAAGGGATGCAGAATTTTCTGCATCAAATCTGCATCGGCTTTTGGAAGAATTTCTATAGCAAAAACGTTGCACTTTTACTACATAATGGCTGCTTTTTTGATGCATAATATACTGCATCCGACCCTGTGAACGTTCAGCTGTACCCGCCCTGTTATGTGTGTAGTACGACGTTTTCCCTACCGTACTCAAGGCATTTGCTGGTTTCGGGCACGTTACACCCCACTTGGATCACATGCCTCCTACCCAAGTGATATGCGACACAGCTGAAACAAGGAAGAGCCTGGAGTACGGTAGTGAAAACACCATACTTAACTGACATGCTGCAGATTTCTACAGATAAAAGATCCATTAAAATTTGCAACTAATACGCTGCACTGAAAAACACAGACATGGGCACAGCACACATAAAGTCACAATAAGGCTAGGGTCACAGTTGCATTTTTCACAAACGTTTTTGGAGACCTGCGTTTTCAAAAACGCATGTAAAAAACGCACCCATAGGCCCCCATGTTAAAAAACGCATGCCCTAATAGCAAAAACGCATGTGTGACAGCACCATGCGATTTTGGTGCATTTCCAAAATCGCATGCGTTTTCTAATATGGGGCCCTATGGGAAACGCATGCAAAAACGCATGTACAATTAGTACCATTTAGTACCATCCAAAAACGCATGTGTTTTCCATAGGAGCCCATGTTAAAAAAACACAAGCGTTTTAGAAAACGCATGCGTTTTTTTAACATGGGCTCCTATGGAAAATCCATGCGTTTTTAAATGGTACTAATTGTACATGCGTTTTTGCATGCGTTTTCCATAGGGGCCCATGTTATAAAAACGCATGCGTTTTCTACAAAAACGCATGCGTTTTTCAAAACACACCAAAAAATAGTACATGCACTATTTTTTGGTGCGGATTTAAAAACGCAGCCAAAAACACAAGGCGCCATCACACACCTTCAAAAACTCATGCAGAAATGGAAAAATGTATGCACAAACGCATGAGTCACTAAAAAAACTCATGCCAACTGTGACCCCAGCCTTAGATTACTGTCTGGCCAATATAGAATGTGTATTTGCTGCGAAGTTTACAAATAAGGCTGGGGTCACACTTGGCATGAGTTTTTTTAGTGACTTAAAAAAACTCATGCATTTTTGCATGCATTTTTCCATGTCAGCATGAGTTTTTTAAGGTGTGTGATGGCACCCTGCGTTTTTGAATGCGTTTTTAAATCCGCACCAAAAAATAGCGCATGCACTATTTTTTGGTGCTGTTTTAAAAATGCATGCGTTTTTTAGAAAACGCATGCGTTTTTTTAACATGGGCCCCTATGGAAAACGCATGCAAAAACGCATGGTACATTAGTACCATTTAGTACAATCCAAAAACGCATGCGTTTTCCATAGTGGCCCATGTTAAAAAAAAAGCATGCGTTTTCTAAATACGCATGTGTTTTTTTAACATGGGCTCCTATGGAAAACGCATGCTTTTTGGATGGTACTAAATGGTACTAATGTACTATGCGTTCTTGCATGCGTTTTTGATGTCAGCTAATCACATAAGTGCAAAAACGCACACAAAAACGCATGGTACTGTCACACATGCGTTTTTGCTATTAAGACATGCGTTTTTGCTATTAGGGCATGCGTTTTTTAACATGGGGGCCTATGGGTGCGTTTTTACATTTTTTTTTAAAATGCAGGTCTCCAAAAACTCATGGAAAAAACGCAAGTGTGACCCCAGCCTAAGCTGTACAAACATGCAGCAAACATGCTAGCGTGGGCACAGGGCCTTAAACAAACTGTCCATGTATAAGTGCATCTCAATAAGGCTAGGGTCACAGTAGCATTTTTTACAAGCGTTTTTGGAGACCTGCGTTTTCAAAAACGCATGTAAAAACGCTCCCATAGGCCCCCATGTTAAAAAACACATGCCCTAATAGCAAAAACGCATGTGTGACTGTACCATGCATTTTTGGTGCATTTCCAAAAACGCATGAGTTTTTTAATATGGGGCACTTTGGGAAACGCATGCAAAAACGCATGTACAATTAGTGCCATTCAAAAATGCATGCATTTTCCATAGGAGCCCATGTTAAAAAAATGCAAGCGTTTTAGAAAACGCATGCGTTTTTTTAACATGGGCTCCTATGGGAAACGCATGCGTTTTTGAATGGCACTAAATGGTACTAATTGTGCATGCGTTTTTGCATGCGTTTTCCATAGGTGCCCATGTTAAAAAACGCATGCGTTTTTCAAAACGCACCAAAAAATAGTACATGCACTATTTTTGGGTGCAGATTTAAAAACGCAGCCAAATACGCAGGGAGCCATCACACACCTTAAAAAACTCATGCGGACATGTAAAAACGCATGGTAAAACGCATGAGTTTTTAAAAGGCACTACAAAACGCATGCCAACTGTGACCCCAGCCTAAATTAGAATAGCATCAAAAAGTTAATTTATTTCAGTAATTCAATACATTAAGTGAAACACATATATTATCTATAGTCATTACAGAGTGATATATTTCAAGTGTTTACTTCAGTTAATGTTGATGATTATGCCTTACAGCCAATGAAAACCAAAAGATCATTATTCTAGATAATTATATTATATAACAGCAACTGAAATAATAGCAAATGTTGGCCTAATGAAAAGTATGTACAGTAAATGTCACTACTTGAATGGGGCTCCTTTTGTATGAATTAGTGCAGCAATGCAGTTTGGCATGGAGGTGATCAGCCTGTAGCACTGCTGAGGTGTTATGGAAGCCCAGGTTGCTTTGATACTACTGAACCAGACTTAAGGCCCTGTTACACGCTGCGATGTCCCAGCAATTCGAACAACGATCGGGATCGCTGGGACATCGCTATCTTATCGCTGGTGAGCTGTCACACAGGCAGACTCACCAGCGATCAGCGAGAATGCTGGTAACCAGGGTACACATTGGGTAACAAAGCTGAGTGCTGCACTTAATTACCTGATGTGTACCCTGGTTACCATGTCCCAGCCTATGCTGTGCAGCGCTGGGAGGTCATTGATCGTTGGTCTCTCGCTGTCATACACGCCGTTGCTGGCTGCTCAGCAGGAGACCAACGATGGAAAAATGGTCCTGGCCATTTACCAACGATCAGCAAGCTGATCGCTAGTCGTTGGTACATGTCACACGCAGCGGCTTCGCTATGAGGTAACTGCAACGTCACAAAACCGGTGACGTTGCAACAATATCGTTAGCGGTATTGTTGCGTGTAACCCGGCCTTAAGGGAACATTTTAAATACTTAGTAAGCCTTTGCAGGTGTTTTGTGTTAATTATTGTAGTTTTCTGAGATAATGAAATTTGGGTTTTCATTGACTGTAATCCATAATCATCAACATTTACAGAAATAAACACTTGAAATAGATCACTCTGTTTGTAATTACAGTATATACTATATGCGTTTCACTTTATGTATGGAATTACTGAAATAAATGATCTTTTTGATGGTATTCTAATTTATTGAGATTCACCTGTACATGTGGATTTCCTGAAACCACAGGAAGTATGAGCCTAGGATAGTCCTAGTGGCCAGTGTGAAAACTGCAGGATTTCTATTTTTTATTTTTAATACAGATCTGTGATTTGAAAAAGAAAACATTGCCAAAACCAAAACCATGATTTAAACAATAGATCATTTTTTGATGCGAGAAGTCTATGGTGGAACTGAAAATCTGTTAAAACAAATTGGTGTGAAATTGGCCAAAGAGTCATGGAAATAAAAGAAGGGAAAAACAAACAGTAGATGCTGTACATCTGTCCTGGATTGTCAAAATCTGGCATAACAAGACTGGATTACTTTTGATCTATTCTATGGGGAACCTCTTGTCTGTATTTATAAAAAAGAACTTTTTTGTAAATGTGTTATCTACAAGTGATTATTGAGTATGAGATTTGTATTTTAGAAAGATAAAAATTCTTAATTATCATTATTATTTATTATTATACTGCCTTTATACCCATGAAAAGGGGCATACATAGACAAGTACAATAGTCATGAACAATACAAAGCACACATAGCTACTCGAAGAGAGAGGACTTAGGGTATGTGCACACTGGCCGGGTTAGGGTCGGTTTAGCTGTGTAAACCGCCGGTCGGTTTACATAAGTTTTATGTAAATTTATGTTAATCCAAAAGCGGCTTTTGGATTAACATTAAAACCTATGTAAACCGACACCCGGTGTGCACACACCGGCGGTTTACACATGCTCATCTGTTGCCGCCGCAACACCGCTGGCGCTAACCCGCTGTGCACCCGCCCGTAGCCCGCCGCACACCCGCGGCACATACCCGCCAGGATGCCGGTGGATGGCTCCGGAGCTTCCTTGCGGGTCCGCCCAGCCGCCGCCGACACAAACCCGCCCACCAGTGTGCACATAGCCTAATTCATCAACTACAATTACATGTGAATGAAGAATAAAATATGAAAAGTCCAAAAAGGGTTAATGAACACAATTTTTGGGACGGTGGACACTTTTAAATGGGTCTTTGCCAGCACACAAATGTTAAAACTTGACATGATTATAACATCACAGGAAGATTGCCATACATGAATGATGTGACTATAGATGCTTAGTTCATTGTTTGTTAGGTCAGGACACTGAGGAAGATATAAGCGGATATGTAGTATCAGCATCCTGTAGCCTGCGGGCTCCAGGCGCTGCTTCAGAGAGCTATGCTGGCCGTTTCCTGGCACAATATAAAGAAGAGGATGACCCTTTAAAAAATATCAGCAGAAATGCACTTGAGTGCTGACAGACCTGATTAGCCGGAGCCGCTGACACTGGACAGTCCTGTTGCTTGAACTCAGAGGTGTCGAGATTCTCCAGCAGACTTCCTGACCCGTTGAAAAAAATTGGCTCTGCTTCTTATTCTGCAAATAAAAGTGATAAAGTAATGGATATATGAAGTGTCTGATGTACTGTATGGTGTTTCTTGCAAACATTTCTGCCTCAGTGAAAAATGTTGATTGCTTTCAGTGGGAGAAACAAGATAATCATCTTGTAGTTGTGATACCTTTTAATGGCTAAGGCTGGTTTCACATTGCGTATTTTTTCTTGTCTATGGGATCCTACTTCTTGTAGGACCCCACGGACAGGAATGGACACCACAGGAGGTGACCTTTTCTGTTTTCGGGTCCGTGATTATCACAGGTCCAGACACAGAAAGAGCTGTGCGGAGCCCTTTCACTTCCGCAATGTATATACATACATTACGGAAGTGAAATGTAGTGAAAGAAATTGTTAAAAATAAAAAAAATCTCTATGCTCACCTGTCCGGCGATCCACCGACACATCCAGCACCTCCTGATGCCTGTAGGACCTGCCATGATGTCACAACCCGGCAGCGTCATCGGGTCACATGACCACAGTTACTGCGGTAACCGGTTACGTGACCCGATCAGCTGATCGGGTTGTGACATCATGGCAAGTCCTGTACTTGGAGCGAGATAGAAGCATCGGTGGATCGCCGGACAAGTGAGAATAGAGATTTTTTTATTTTTATCCCTTGCTTTTACTTAATTTCACTTCTGAAATGTATGTATATACATTGAGAAAGTGAAATTAGACGGTTAGGAACAATTTTAGTGTACTGAACGATCAGCCGTTTCCAAGGACCCGTGCTCCATAGGCCCTATGTTATTTTGGCGCGGATCATGTCGGAGCAGTCTCCAATTTTGGGTACAGCTAAAAATCAGACAGAATCAGATCCTACACAAATCGGATGCCATTAAGGGCAAATCCGATGTGATCCATGGCCCATAGGATAACATGGGGGCCAAATCGGATCCGTGGCTGTCCGTTTTACAACAGACAGCCATGGATCCAAAAAATACGCAATGTGAAACCAGCCTAACAACAATACAATAAGTAATGTTACAAGGTGAGCTTTCGAGACTTCCCAGGTCTCTTCATCAGGCATAGTATGACACTGTATAAGCTACCACAGATTTTGATAAATCTAGCAATGTGTATAATTATGACCTAATAAATTAATAAAAATTATTTCATAAATCAATTAATATGGAATGCATGACACTAAAAACATATACGGTATATTACATTAAAGTACCTATAATCCTACAGGATTGATCCAGCAAGAAACCCATTATGGGATAGATGCTAATTACCTGATTTAATAAGGTTTTCGCATGAACAAAATTGATCTTAATCACTAGATCTTGGAATAATATTAATTCCCACAATTGGATGTTTAAAAATAAAATCCCAGTGCTGAGATAATCTTATATACGTGTCCCTGCTATGTACAGTGTTATGGAGGTGTCTGACCGTACAGGGACATGGTCTAATCATACCACATCTCCTGTGCCAAGATAAACTTATATATGTGTCCCTGTTATGTACTGTGTAATGGATGTGTCTGACCACACAAGTGTGGCGCCCCTGCGACCAGGCAACAACAGGGTGAACTGCAGCTGGGATAGGTAGGACGGTCACTCCACACAAACACCCACACACACACTTCGAACCTGAGCCTAAGTCACTTCATGCCAGGCGAGGGATGGCGGAAGTAGCTACGTGTGGGTGGGAAGTAGAAAGAACCCTGAAAAAGGGGTGGAGGAACTAGACTCAAAAGGACCTAGGACAACTCTGGTGAGGTCAATAATTCCCTGGAGGATGATGAGGGAAGCATCTCCATAGATAGATAGAAGGCGCCAGGTGACCCCAATTAACCTTAGTCACTGGTTGCTGGGCCAAAGAACCAGAGTGCCGGCTTTGTAGATGTGGCCGAGAACGCTTCAAGCCCCTACCCACGAGACACCCGGCGGGGTGCGGGAACTCTATGTCCCGAGACCCAACAACCGGTGCGGTGTAGGACAAAGCCATTGTACTAGGGTTAGTGACCCAAAGTGTGGGACAGATCACTGCAGAGCCCGTGACGGCCGGACTAAACCTGTACACAGAGGAGAGAAACAGAGGGCCCAAAAGGTACACTGAGAGGGAGTGATGCAGAGGAACCATCCCGGCTGCAGTGAGAACCAGAGCCCGTGGCTGTTGTGTGAACCCGGTCCACTTTAAGTGTGTAAAAGAACTGATAAGTACTGTGACAGATACTGTGCTGTTGTGTTGGCAGTGGAGTAAAGTACCCGGTGAACTCAAGAACTGTGTTTGAGACTTATTGATGCTGTGACTGTAGCAGCTCGCCTGCGGAGCCGCACACTTGTCTGCCATAGGAGAAGCTGTGGGAAGAGAATAATTGCAGCATCCCGATTTCCAACCATCCCTACACCTGCCCTGGGGACAAAAGCCCTACCTGTGGAGAGCTCATTATCACGGCTGCCACCTCCACCATCATCCCCAGCAGTCTGAATGGCAGCGGTGGCCCATATTAGCCACAAGCCATGAGTGGCATCACGAACCCAATAAACTTTATTCCCTTTTTCTTTTATCCCCTTTGTATTGTCTTTTGCCGCACCTGGGCATACAGAGTCGGGTCACGTTGCCATGACATTCCCCTCTTCAGACTGACAAGAAGACCCGTTTACGAGTACCCCCTGTCCTGTGGTGCGACACAGGGACATGGTCTAATCATACCATATCTCCTGTGCTGCCATAGAACTAATGTTAAAGCTCTCAGGACCCTGGATAGCAGCATGTACAGTGCGCACATTACGTACTGTATCTCCTCCTTACAGCGAGGAGCCGCTGGCTGTCATTCATAAAATAGTAAAAGCCAACAATAGCGGCGATACTGTAATAAAGCCATTTAGCGCTTCATATGCTGCCCTATACGGACAACATGTCTATAGGGAGGGTGGACACTCCCTGGAGACATGGTGCCCACATACAGTTAGGGCCAGAAATATTTGGACAGTGACACAATTTTCGCGCGTTGGGCTCTGCATGCCACCACATTGGATTTGAAATGAAACCTCTACAACAGAATTCAAGTGCAGATTGTAACGTTTAATTTGAAGGGTTGAACAAAAATATCTGATAGAAAATGTAGGAATTGTACACATTTCTTTACAAACACTCCACATTTTAGGAGGTCAAAAGTTATTGGACAAATAAACATAACCCAAACAAAATATTTTTATTTTCAATATTTTGTTGCGAATCCTTTGGAGGCAATCACTGCCTTAAGTCTGGAACCCATGGACATCACCAAACGCTGGGTTTCCTCCTTCTTAATGCTTTGCCAGGCCTTTACAGCCGCAGCCTTCAGGTCTTGCTTGTTTGTGGGTCTTTCCGTCTTAAGTCTGGATTTCAGCAAGTGAAATGCATGCTCAATTGGGTTAAGATCTGGTGATTGACTTGGCCATTGCAGAATGTTCCACTTTTTTGCACTCATGAACTCCTGGGTAGCTTTGGCTGTATGCTTGGGGTCATTGTCCATCTGTAGTATGAAGCGCCGTCCAATCAACTTTGCAGCATTTGGCTGAATCTGGGCTGAAAGTATATCCCGATACACTTCAGAATTCATCCGGCTACTCTTGTCTGCTGTTATGTCATCAATAAACACAAGTGACCCAGTGCCATTGAAAGCCATGCATGCCCATGCCATCACGTTGCCTCCACCATGTTTTACAGAGGATGTGGTGTGCCTTGGATCATGTGCCGTTCCCTTTCTTCTCCAAACTTTTTTCTTCCCATCATTCTGGTACAGGTTGATCTTTGTCTCATCTGTCCATAGAATACTTTTCCAGAACTGAGCTGGCTTCTTGAGGTGTTTTTCAGCAAATTTAACTCTGACCTGTCTATTTTTGGAATTGATGAATGGTTTGCATCTAGATGTGAACCCTTTGTATTTACTGTCACGGAGTCTTCTCTTTACTGTTGACTTAGAGACAGATACACCTACTTCACTGAGAGTGTTCTGGACTTCAGTTGATGTTGTGAACGGGTTCTTCTTCACCAAATAAAGTATGCGGCGATCATCCACCACTGTTGTCATCCGTGGACACCCAGGCCTTTTACAGTTCCCAAGCTCACCTGTCAATTCCTTTTTTCTCAGAATGTACCCAACTGTTGATTTTGCTACTCCAAGCATGTCTGCTATCTCTCTGATGGATTTTTTCTTTTTTTTCAGCCTCAGGATGTTCTGCTTCACCTCAATAGAGAGTTCCTTGGACCGCATGTTGTCTGGTCACAGCAACAGCTTCCAAATGCAAAACCACACACCTGGAATCCACCCCTGACCTTTAAACTACTTCATTGATTACAAGTTAACGAGGGAGACGCCTTCAGAGTTAATTGCAGCCCTTAGAGTCCATTGTCCAATTACTTTTGGTCCCTTGAAAAAGAGGAGGCTATGCATTACAGAGCTATGATTCCAAAACCCTTTCTCCAATTTGGATGTGGAAACTCTCATATTGCAGCTGGGAGTGTGCACTTTCAGCCCATATTTATATATATAATTGTATTTCTGAACATGTTTTTGTAAACAGCTAAAATAACAAAACTTGTGTCACTGTCCAAATATTTCTGGCCCTAACTGTATTATATTATCATTAACCCTTTGTTCATCCCCGCAGCAGCAGGGATGAACAAAGCATACGGTTACTGCAGGCATTCACAGGTGCCTTGCGGTAGCCGGATGGGCTCACATAGGTACCCATTATACAAAACCGGATCCGGTTGTGGAAACGCTGCGATGGACGCTGCCTGCATGATTTTTCCAGCAGGCTCCAAAACCGGATCCGTTAACCGGATTGCAAATAGTGCAATCCGGTTTTTGTATTGGAGCCTATGGGCTGCGGAATCCGGATCCGGTTTTGAGCATTTTTAATGCTCAAAACCGGATCCGGATGGAAAAAAAAAAAAAAAAAAGCTAATGTGACCCTAGCCTTAATCAGCAGATTGAGAGCCTGTTTTTTTTATGAGATAAAATATTTCCCAGCCTGTTTGAAAAAATGTTTTATCTCAAAGAAAGAATTATTTGCAATCCCATGTTGTAATATCTGTGTACTATTGCGTCTTTCCCTGGCCAGGAGACGTAGTATGATCAGACCATGTCCCTGTACGGTCAGACACATCAATTACACAGTACATAGAAGGGACACATATATAAGATTATGGCAAGGGTCACACTTAAAAGGCACAATCTGGTAACCGCATCCAGATCCGGATGCGGTTTTGGATTGTGCCTTCACACTTTTTTAAGCCCAATGCTGGGTGAGGGCATGGACTTGTAAGAAAGCGCAGGACGACCTTTCTGTGTCTCCTTTTTCGCTTTCTCACTCTGCTCCTTACTCTTCCTTCCCTTTCTTCCTCATAAAATAAAATAAAAGGTATACCATGACACATCATTGTGCTGGCAGTCTGTCTTGTGTTGAGCAAGATGCAATTGAGCTGTTTTTATTCAGACTACAGTAAATGTTGAGTTCAGGAATAAGGGGGTAGCAGGAGAAGTGTGTCATACCGTAAGTGAAGGAAGAAGCAGATTTCGCTGATAAGATGGATTAATATATTGCAAAGTTTCTTATGTTTGCATATACTTTTCATTTATGCAAAGTTTTCAAACAATTCCCTGCCTGTTTTTTTTCATAAAATATTTAATCAAAAAAAGAATCATCTATGATCCCGTGCTGTAATGTCTGTATACTCTTTTGCTTCCTCCCCTGGCCAGGAGACGTAGTATGATCAGACCATGTCCCTGTACGGTCAGACACATCAATTACACAGTACATAGAAGGGACACATATATAAGATTATGGCAAGGGTCACACTTAAAAGGCACAATCTGGTAACCGCATCCAGATCCGGATGCGGTTTTGGATTGTGCCTTCACACTTTTTTAAATTTGTGAAAGTGCAATCCTCATTCCAGATCTGGGTGCATTAACGCATCTGGTTTTAGAATGTGGATTATTGCAATTTTCAAAACCTCATCCGGATCCGGTACAGCAAGGTACGTTTATGTACCTTATGTACCGGATCCGGTCCCATAGACACCCATGTTAACAAAACTGGTTTTGCAACCGCTGCGATAGACGCAGCCTGCATGATTTTTTTCTGCAGGCTGCAAAACCGGATCCGGTAACCGGATTGCAATTTGGGCAATCCGGTTTTTCTATTGCAGCCTACGAGCTGCGGATCCGGATCCAGTTTTGAGCATTTTTAATGCTCAAAACTGGATCAGGATGTAAAAAAAAAAAAACGCAAATGTGACCCTAGCCTATCTCAGCACAGGAGATGTGGTATGATCACACCATGTCCCTGTATGGTTAGACACATCCATTACACAGTACATAGCAGGGACACATATATAAGATTATCTCAGAAGATTTGTTTATTAAAATAAACTTTAAAATTAACTTTATTCATGGGGAAACCCTTTTAAGAGAGAAAAATTCCTTCCCAAATTAAAATAGAAGTTTAGGGAGCTAAGATAGGAATATTCCTTTGATAGACTGCTTTTTCTATAATGCAAATTTAATTATCTCTATGATTGTCTCTGCATGTGGATGAATGGATGTAGTATGAGTTTAAAGTCCGCAAAACACATTAAACTAATGTCGGCGAGCTCAAGCTGACAGTCTAATGTGTATGAAGGCGTCTGTCAGAGAGAATTGCCAAATTTCACACTGACAATTCTTTTGTTTTCAGAATAGAAAAGACATCAACAGAGTAATCTGGTAATGCTACCTCACTAATAGCACTACTGTGTATAGAGGAGTCAGGAGAGACGGCTGTTGGCAATAGATCCAAACTTTAAGATTCAGTGTTTGGACCGATCATACTTTACAAGAAATTCAGTGCTCGAGTTCATAGTTCAGGTCCTTTACGTACACAAACCACTGGAGTATTGCCATTATTGGGTACACTCAGTACTCAGGCCAGTGTGAGATGCTTGCAGTGTTTGAATGGCCGCACTGATGGTAAAATTAACGTTATAGGATGTAGTGTGTACAAAAAAAAAGACAAAACCCCGCCCTCCCTTCCCGATTATAGCTGGCTGTATGTGGGTGGGAGATGAACTGCCCAATCAGTGACTTCCAAGGAAGTTCAGGTCCAAAACTTTACCGGAAGTCCGGCTGAACCCCCAGAACCCAAACTTCCATGGGTCCACTCATCTCTATTTTGGCCAAACAATATGGTTTATTGTTTGTCATAATAAGTGTGGGGTTGTCAAATAGTTGGCAAAAGAATCTGAGTTATCATAGATTGTTTTTGTCTTCCAGAAAGGCATAGAAACAGTTAAAGCACTTTTAAAAATCCCATTGTAGCTCTATTGATTTACTATGGTGGAGAAAATAAATTACGTTGAACTTCAGATGATTTGGGTGCATCCAAAATACCAACAGTTGCACCCCTCCAAACAGGACAATAACAAATATGTACATTAGACCTATTCACATGGGCATTTTCTTCATTGTACTGTATTAATGTAACCAGGGCTAGGGGTACTCGGACACAATGGGGCTGATGGCTTTGTGGATGGGAGATCAGGGGTGGTCGTATCCCGGTTCCGTGCCCTGGTTATCATTTGGGTAGATGGTGGGGGAGAAGGGAGTATTTACAGGGGATCGTGACGCCACCTGTAGTTCACGGTAATATATGTACCGGTGTATGGAAGCCGGCCGCTGAGGTGATGGTGGGTGCAGCAAAGAGTAGTCCAGCTCCCTACAGGTGGAGCTATTACCTCAGGGCAGTGGTGAAGCAAAATGGTGAGGGAGGGCAGTAGTGGTGATGATGGTGGTGCAGTTCTTACCCCTCTGCTGAGCTGCTGGTGGTGCAGAGCCCTCCGGGCACCACAATAAAGATAACTGAGTCCAATTAAACTTTATCTCCACTTTAATGGGTACTGGCAGATGATGATGGTGTACGATACAGTCTGGTTTACTGGGGGTCTGTCACCAGACTCCGTTATGGAGTCCCTAGATGTTTTTCCTTCTATGGCTTTCTGGGTCTAAGTTACTCTTCTTTTCTACCACCCTCACAGAACTCTCCCTCCAGTCCCCTGATCTCTCATGCTGGGGTACAGTTCTCCTTTACCGGTTCAGACGGGGCCGGTTACTTCACCCGCCACCGGTACTCGGGCCGTTACTCCTGTGGTCTAGGATCCATTTGTGGTCCTGAGGGGAGAGGTACCTTGTGGTGCTGTCAGCAACCCAGTTTCTATGGGCCTGCAGCTCGCCAGTCTGCAGATAGAGCTGAAGTTCTATCTGCCTCGGCTTCCTGCGTTGTCGGTGTTCCCTCAACACGACCAGCTGGCTCCAACCAGTCCTGGCCCGTTGTCTGCTGTCCTGGGCCCCCACTTGAAGATTAGGCTCCCTCCTGTCGGCTGGGCTGTCAGGCCTGTCCTTCCTGACTGCCTTCCCAGCACTAACTGACTAACTAAAACTTTCCCTCCCACTACTCTATCCTAGGTTCTACCCCACCCTTTTGGGACCTACTAAATTACCGATCCCCCTATTCTAAGTGGTGTGGTCCTAGGTGGGTGTAAGAATAGACTCCATAAGGTGAACCTTGAACTGACAACTTTGCAGGGTTAACACATTATTATTATTAAGGTGCAATACTATCCTGTGGCGCCTAGCCATAGGGGCGCCACAGTATATCGATATAGGAAGTATAATGGTCCTTCCTTAGAAACTCTTTTACTTGGGATGATGCAAACTGTATGGTGACAAAGGATTGCTATGGATGCAGCCAATTTTTGTTTTTGGATTTTTTTTTTTTTTTTTTTGTAAATCTGTGTTTATTAAATTTTCATAAACAAGACATAAAGAAACAAACAGTACAACCGTTCTGGAACGGTAAACTCAAAGAAATGATGGTCTAATTATTCATTCTACAAAAAGATTACACATATATACCAATCAAAGGTCTCCATCGAGGCCAAGACCAATATGTAGTTCACAGAGTACCTCTAAAATCTGGTACCCAAGCAAAAAAGCAAGAAAGAAAAATTGAATATCATTCCATAACAATGTTTACAGTATAAAAGCAAAAGGAGCCTGTGTAAAACCACAGGGCACCCTCCTTATTCCTTTTCATAGACCACCCGGTTTAAGAGGAGAAGACCAAAAGAGTTGAGAGAATAAGAAGAAGCATAAGGAAGGAGAAAGTCAAAGAGAGAAAAGAGACGAGAAACAGAAGAGGAGGAGGGGGTAAGTGAAAACACCCGGGGGGGGTCCAAGAGGCAGTGCGGGCGCCGGCCCCACCACTAGGAGAAAATCGCCAGGCTTCAGAAGAGGTAACCGATGGGCGCCCTCTGATGCCAAGAATCGCGGGCATTACCCATCAAACCAATAGACGACACTTCCAACTGTATCCTTCATCCCGGAGGACAGGGGCCTAAGAAAACAGGTCCCTGAAATTGGGTAGGTCCCTTAATAGGATCCAATCCGTCCACGTTGCGGTAAATGAGTTTTGAGTACCCGCATACTCAGCTGAGAGTTCTTCCATTCGACAAAGGTGTTCCATCTCAGTGTACCATTCTAGAATAGAGGGCTGGGTCGACTCTTTCCAATGGCGTGGAATAACGTTCCTGGCTGCGGCGAAGCAAAAGCGCAGGATATCTTTTTTAAGATTTTTAAGAGACCCAGGGATCAAGGAGAGCAGCGCCATTTCGGGGCCGCTCGTCAACCGTTTGCCGGTGACTAAGCCATAATTCCTCACTACCTTGTCCCAGAACTCTCTGATCGGGGGACAATCCCACCAAATGTGCAGTAAAGTGCCTATATCAGACCCACACCTCCAACACTGGTCAGAAACCGCTGGATAAATTTTATGCAGTTTGTCTGGCGTATGATACCATCTCACAATCAATTTGTAGCATTTTTCTCGAGATTCCCCATTGCTGGACAGTTTGTGGGACAGTAGGAAGCACCTCCCCCACTCTTCCTCAGATAATTCTCTACCCAATTCACGTTCCCACATAGACTGAAAGTGAAATTTGGTACCCGTGTCTTCTTCTACCAGAGTTTTGTACAGAGCGGAAATTTTACCCGGGGGAGCATGTTCACCTACGAAGAGTTTCTCCATAGGGGAGAGGGAGGATCTATGTAATCCGGATGGGCTCAAGGAGGCCAAAAATGACTGGAGTTGAAGAAACTCCCACCTTGTTTTTGGATTTTAATATTAGTCTTATCTTCTTCTAAAACCCATAACTTTCTCTATCAACATCGACAAATACAATATCTGTTGGATTGTTTTTGTGTGAATACTCCCATTTATTTAATCATATTATGTAAATAAAAAATGGGAAAAAATTCCAAGTGAGGTGAAATAGTGAAAAAAACACAATTCTTCCCTTGTTTTCTGTGTTTCCAACTGCAGGTAGGAAGAGTGAAGCCACAGGGTTGGATGTCACGGTGTAGTGGAAATGCTGGTGAGGGAATGGTAGTTAAGGGTAGGGTGACCAAGGAAAACTATTCTTTACCTAGACCGAGAATCCTGAATAGCCCTGACCACGAAGGTTCGGGTATCTACCCTAAGTCCTCCACCAGCCCTGCACTATTCCTCCTCACCTCCTTACACTGAACCAGGGTACAGCAACTCCAAAGGAATGGTCCTCAGCAGCACAAACAAACAGGTCTGCTTCCAGGTATAGCGTGAAACTCTATCAGCAGCAACACCTGGTGGAAGCACTACTTAACGGCTAGGGGGAAGAGACTCACACATTAACTTCACATCGACCAGGACATGGCATTGGAACTGTGATTAACTCATGCAGTACTAGTGGGAATTTCACACAGTTTATGTTACAGCAGCATCAAGAATAGACCGCAGATAATTAGCGCGAGACAGCGAGTGACCCTAGTGTGACGTAACATCCTTACCTGAGGCCCAGCAGAGCAAGAGCTCACACCACTGGCACGGCGCCAGCACGGGAGCTGACTATAAGCTTTTTCATTTTAATGGGGGCATACAAGGGAAATGAGAAGGTTTTGTCTCAGTAGTGGACAACCCCTTTAATGCCATCGTTCTGTCCACACACAGTTTCTATGTTGTCGGCTGCTCATCCCCTGCTTACGCAATAATGATTTTTAGATGATATTCAGGGTACTATTAGTCGACAAACACAACTGATTGTTGCCATGTTTCCAAGGGGCTAATGCGACTGATTATTATTAGCCTGTATATTAGCACCTTTAAAGTAGGTCAGTGGAAGCCTAACAAGAGCGTAACTCCAATAAGAGCCACTGTCTATCAGGTACAAGACTATACATTTGCTAATAGCCCAGTAGAGAAGAGTCTGCTGTAAGTGAATGCACAGAGCCATGCCCAGTAAACAGTAAAGCGGACATGGCACCACATCAGTCAGCTAATTGTGCTGGAGGGGGTGGACATTCACTGAACAGATTTTGATGGCCCCTATTTTAACAACAAGCCATCAGGATTACAATGTATAATACATATATTATATAATATATACCGTAATCCTATTTCATCCATATGATGGAGGATATCTACAGTTATTCTGGCAACTAATAGTAAAATGGCACATAATTTTTATTTCTGGCTTCTGTACAAAGTTTGTGGAGAAAGTTTATTGTGGCAGCACATGGAGATTAATTAGACTGCGCCTTAGTACAGCGTTGTCAGCAGTTCTCGCCACATCAGGGTCGCAGTAATTTATAGCAAATGTCAGACCGTCACACTCAAGTGCAATCACTTTCACATTTTTTTCTGTCAACACAGAATTAATTGCTGAATTTGACAGCATTTTTCTCTCAAATCAGGGTCATGACCACATCTAGAAATCATAGACACTGGCTGATACGAAGCAGGAACGGGCCTTTTGCCGGTCTGAAGAACCAAAAAAATCTGCGAGACAAAACGAGGACAATTTGAGGAAGGAGACATGGATGTGATTCCATTGGACAAAAAAAAAACAAGAATTCACAAACCCTCTTGGTAGGTGGTCGTGTAAAAATAGTCCAGAATATCCAATGTGAAACAATGAAGGAGTGGGATTGCTGGAATTCTTGTTAGGCTCAAGACTGTTCATCAAGGGAAAGTCTTTTTGATCACAACAATGTATATGATTGCCATTTAATAGCAAATGTACGGTTCTGTGTGACTCATTTTTCAGGGATTTAAGCAGAAAATCCAATGAAGTATTCAGATTGTATAATAGTGAATATAGACTTTGATGCATGTATTTTGATAAAAAATGTTTCCAGATTTTAGTTATATACAGTGCCTACAAGTAGTCTTCAACCCCTGCAGATTTAGCTGGTTGACACATGCGGAATTAACTTGGCATTGTGACATTTGGACTGTAGATCAGCCTGGAAGTGGGAAATGCAGTGCCACAAAAAAATTTTTTTTTTTTTTTTTTAAAGCGTTAAAAGTTAATTCAGAGGGTCATTTATTATTCAACCCCTCAAACCACCAGCATTCTGTTTGGTCCCCCTAAAGTATTAAGAAGTAGTTCAGGCACAAAGAACAATGAGCTTCACATGTGTGGATTAATTATCTCTTTTGCCAGCCTTTTCTGACTATTTAAGACCCTCCCCAAACTTGTGAACAGCACTCATACATGGTCAACATGGGAAAGACAAAGGAGCATTCCAAGGCCATCAGAGACAAGATCGTGGAGGGTCACAAGGCTGGCAAGGGGTACAAAACCCTTTCCAAGGAGTTGGGCCTACCTGTCTCCACTGTTAGGAGCATCATCCGGAAGTGGAAGGCTTATGGAACTACTGTTAGCCTTCCACGGCCTGGACAGCCTTTGAAAGTTTCCTCCCGTGCTGAGGCCAGGCTTGTCCGAAGAGTCAAGGCTAACCCAAGGACAACAAGGAAGGAGCTCCGGGAAGATCTCATGGCAGTGGGGACATTGGTTTCAGTCAATACCATAAGTAACGTACTCCACCGCAATGGTCTCCGTTCCAGATGAGCCCGTAAGGTACCTTTACTTTCAAAGCGTCATGTCAAGGCTCGTCTACAGTTTGCTCATGATCACTTGGAGGACTCTGAGACAGACTGGTTCAAGGTTCTATGGTCTGATGAGACCAAGATCGAGATCTTTGGTGCCAACCACACACGTGACGTTTGGAGACTGGATGGCACTGCATAAGACCCCAAGAATACCATCCCTACAGTCAAGCATGGTGGTGGCAGCATCATGCTGTGGGGCTGTTTCTCAGCCAAGGGGCCTGGCCATCTGGTCCGCATCCATGGGAAGATGGATAGCACGGCCTACCTGGAGATTTTGGCCAAGAACCTCTGCTCCTCCATCAAGGATCTTAAGATGGGTCGTAATTTCATCTTCCAATAAGACAACGACCCAAAGCACACAGCCAAGAAAACCAAGGCCTGGTTCAAGAAGGAAAAAATCAAGGTGATGGAGTGGCCTAGTCAGTCTCCTGACCTTAACCCAATTGAAAACTTGTGGAAGGAGCTCAAGATTAAAGTCCACATGAGACACCCAAAGAACCTAGATAACTTGGAGAAGATCTGCATGGAGGAGTGGGCCAATATAACTCCAGAGACCTGTGCCGGCCTGATCAGGTCTTATAAAAGACGATAATTAGCTATAATTGCAAACAAGGGTTATTCCACAAAATATTAAACCTAGGGGTTGAATAATAATTGACCCACACTTTTATGTTTAAAATTTATTAAAATTCAACTGAGCAACATAACTTTTTGGTTTGTAAGATTTATGCTTCTGTTAATAAATCCTACTCTCGTTTGCAGTTTGAAGGCTCTAACTTATTTGCATCCTATCAAACCACCTAAATCTGCTGGGGGGTTGAATACTACTTGTAGGCACTATATATATATATATATACATATATATATATATATATATATATATATATATATATATATATATATATATTTGTTATGATTGCCAGAACATCACAGAGACACCAGGGAAAGTAAATACTTAAGCATATGTCAATGTAGTCTGAACTATCTGGCAGGAACACAAAACCTACTTTATTCCCCTCATTTTTCTTCTTCCTACAATCACATACAAGTTTTCTCCTGTGCTTCCCCCATACTCTGGAGTTCTCTGCCCCAACACATCAGGCTCTCGCCCAACGTGGAAACCTTCAAAAGGAACCTGTAGACTCACCTCTTCCGACAAGCCTACAACCTGCTGTGATCCTCTGCTCACCAATCCGCCACATGACCAGCTCTATCCTGTATCCTCACACATCCCTTGTAGACTTGGAGCCCTTGTGGGCAGGGTCCTCTCTTTTCACCTACTATATCCTCACTCATCCCTTGTAGACTGTGAGCCCTCATGGGCAGGGTCCTCTCTTCTCACCTACTGAACATGTGTGAGCCTTGTATTGTACATAATTATTGTACTTGTCTATGTGCCCCTTTTCACATTTAAAGTGCCATGGAATAAATGACGCTATAATAAATGATAATGATAATAATAACAATAAAAATAATAAAGAATTAGGCTACACTCAGAACATATTAAATTTTATGAAGAATGTATTTATTATCAAAAATATAAATCATTAAAAATAAATTAATGCTATATAATTAGGGATGGGCGAATTACTTGCTACTATTCGGGACTCGCCCGAATAGTAGCGGACTCGGGGGACTCGCTACTCGCTGAGTTTCCTTAGGAATTACTCGGGGGTAGCGAGTCCCTGTACTTTTGCAGTGTATCTATACAGATACACTACAAAAGTACCCTAAAAGTTAATCTAAGGGGTTAAAAACAATAAACATTCATACTCACCTCCTGTACTCCTGTACCTTATGTACCGGGACCGGTACCGAACACCTCTGGCTGTTACAGGACCTCCGAGACCACCGGGAGAAGATGGGGAAAAGGACTTTGCAGTTCAGCCAATCAGGATGCGGCTAGCGGTCACATGGGTTTGTCATGTGGCCACAGTGCAGCCGCGTCACAACCCATGTGACCGCTAGCCGCATCCTGATTGGCTGAACTGCAAGGTCCTTTTCTCCCCATCTTACCTGTGGCACCTAACAGGTGTTGGCAATAACTAAATCACACTTGCAGCCAGTTGACATGGATTAAAGTAGATTCAACCTCTGTCCTGTGTCTTTGTGTGTACCACATTGAGCATGGAGAAAAGAAAGAAGACCAAAGAACTGTGTGAGCACTTGAGAAAACAAATTGTGAGGAAGCATGAGCAATCTCAAGGCTACAAGTCCATCTCCAAAGACCTGAATGTTCCTGTGTCTACTGTGCGCAGTGTCATCAGTGGCACTGTGGCTAACCTCCCTAGATGTGGACGGAAAAGAAAAATTGACGATCGATTTCAACGCAAGATTGTGCGGATGGTGGATAAAGAACCTCGACTAACATCCAAACAAGTTCAAGCTGCCCTGCAGTCCGAGGGTGCAACAGTGTCAACCCGTACTATCCATCGGCGTCTGAATGAAAAGGGACTGTATGGTAGGATACCCAGGAAGACCCCACTTCTTACCCCGAGACATAAAAAAGCCAGGCTGGAGTTTGCCAAAACTTACCTGAGAAAGCCTACAACGTTTTAGAAGAATGTTCTCTGGTCAGATGAGACAAAAGTAGAATTTTTTGGGCAAAGGCATCAACATACAGTTTACAGGAGAAAAAAAGAGGCATTCAAAGAACACGGTCCCTACAGTCAAACATGGCGTCGGTTCCCTGATGTTTTGGAGTTGCTTTGCTGCCTCTGGCACTGGACTGCTTGACCGTGTGCATGGCATTATGAAGTCTGAAGACTACCAACAAATTTTGCAGCATAATGTGGAGCCCAGTGTGAGAAAGCTGGGTCTCCCTCAGAGGTCATGGGTCTTCCAGCAGGACAATGACCCAAAACACACTTCAAAAAGCACTAGAAAATGGTTTGAGAGAAAGCACTGGAGACTTCTAAGGTGGCCAGCAATGAGTCCAGACCTGAATCCCATAGAACACCTGTGGAGAGATCTAAAAATGGCAGTTTGGAGAAGGCACCCTTCAAATATCAGGGACCTGGAGCAGTTTGCCAAAGAAGAATGGTCTAAAATTCCAGCAGAGCATTGTAAGAAACTCATTGATGGTTACCAGAAGCGATTGATCGCAGTTATTTTGATTAAAGGTTGTGCAGCCAAGTATTAGGCTGAGGGTGCCAATACTATTGTCTGGCCCATTTTTGGAGTTTTGTGTGAAATGATCAATGTTTTGCTTTTTGCTTCATTCTCTTTTGTGTTTTTTCATTGAAGACAAATTAAATGAAGATAATAATACCAAAGAATTTGTGATTACAATCATTTTCAGGAAGAAACTGAGTATTATCTGACAGAATTGCAGGGGTGTCAATACTTTTGGCCACAACTGTAGGTCCATATATATTTGGACACTGACACAAATTTGTTTTTTTACCTGTTTTCTGAAATACATTCAAGTTATAGTTATATAATGGACATAGACATAAAGTCCAGACTTTTAGCTTTCATATGAAGGAATTCATATTAAAACTGGATGATGGGTTTAGGAGTTTCAGCTCCTTTACATGTACCATCCTGTTTTTAATGGGTCCAAAAATAATTAGACAACTGACTCAAAGGCTGTTTCATGGGCAGGTGCGTGAAATTCCTCTGTTATTTCATTCTCAATTATCCCCATAAAAGGTCTGGAGCTGATTTGACGTGTGGGGCTTGAATTTTGAAGATTTTTCTGAGAAGTAAACATGCAGTCAAAGAAGATTTCCATGCAGATGAAACAAGCCATCCTTCATGTGTGAAAAAGAAAAAACCCATCTGAGAATTTGCTAAACGACCAGACATTCAGTGTCTCCCTCTCCCACAACACCTCCTCTTCGTGCCTTTCAAACTGTCCCCAACGCTCAGTTCTAGGATCCCTACTTTTCTCCATCTACACCTTTGGCCTGGGACAGCTCAAAGAGTCCCACGGCTTTCAGTATCATCTCTATGATGATGACACACATATCTACCTGTCTGGACCTGACATCACCTCCTTACTGATCAAAATCCCACAATGTTTGCTATTTCATCTTTCTTCTTTACTTGCTTTCTAAAATTGAACATAGACAAAACAGAATTTATCATCTTTCCCCACCTCACACTGTAATCGATGCCCTCCACACCTTTCGGGTGGGCTGTCCTCTTAATTGTCTGCCGCCAAATTGATGCTTTGTCTAAGTGTGTGCACGCCACCGGTAAGAATGACACTGACAACAAGTCAAAGTAGGTGCTTCCCCCCTACTCTGAACTCTCTTCCCCAACACATCAGGCTTTCTCCCACTGTGGAAACCTTCAAAAGGAACCTGATGACCCACCTCTTCCGACAAGGCTACAACCTGCAGCGACCCTCAGTCTACTAAACCGCCGAACGGCCAGCTCTACCCTATCCTAGTGTACCCTCACTCATCCCTTGCAGACTGTGAGCCCTAGCGGACAGGGTCCTCTCTCTTTTTGTACTTATGTGTGCCTTGTATTGCTCATATTTATTGTACTTGTCTATGTATGCCCCTTTTCACATATAAAGCGCCATAGCATAAATGACGCTATAATAGTAAATAATATTAATAATATTAGGAGTGGCAAAATGAACAGTTTGGTACATCCTGAGACAGAAAGAAAGCACTGGTGGCCTCAACAATGCAAAAACACCTGGACACCCACACAAGACAACAGTGGTGAATGATTGCAGAATAATTACCAAGGTAGAGAAAAACCCCTTCACAACAGCCAACCAAGTGAATAACACTCTCCAGGATGTAGGCATATCAATATCCAAATGTACCACAAAGAGAAAACTGCATGAAGGTAAATACAGAGGGTTCACTGCACGGTGCAAGCTACTCATAAGTCATAAAATCTTTTTTTATTTATTTTTGTTTTTACATATTTATTGATTGTTAGAATATCTTTTATTTTTTCTTCTTTATTTTGTTTTTTTTTTTAAATATTTTTACAATCTTTTTAAACTTTTTTTTTTAAACTTTTTCAGTTAGTCCCTTTATGGGACTTTTTTATATTTCATTACTCTGATCACTGATATAATGCACCACAATATCATTCTTTGCACCTGGCAGTAATGCAGTGACAGAGCCTACTAGGAGCATGCTCTTGGCATGGTCTAATAGGCTTGCCATATCTGGTTCACCTGGAGGTCATTATGATGACCTCGAGTTGCCAAGATAATGATCATATCCTTGCGATGACCTAGTAGGGGCTGTGATCGGATGGGATAGGGAGCTCCCTCCCTCTGCAACTATCTTAAATGTTGCGATCGATATTGATCTCAGTATTTAGGGGGCTAAACAGCCAGGGCAGAGCAGGCACCTCTCCTGGCTGTGAGAGGTGGGCCCCAGCTGTTAGCTCCCAGTAGCAATCATGCGGGCACAGCTCCTGTGCACAACATGTTTGCCATGATGTACCCATACATCATAGCTCAGGAACCCCTTCCCAAATGTGACATATTATGACCATAACTTCTGACTGCCTGAAGTCAGAGATAGCGGTCACAAGTGCTCAGTGTAAGTTTAGGAGAATCAGAAGGAGGCCAGAGCAAGGCTCTCATAGACTTACTTTGAGTTGTAACTTCCAGTTTGTTCCAGCAAACACTAGAGCAATCTGGCAGGATACAGCTTGCTGAAGATCAACCGGAGCGGCAGCAATACAAGTTGAAGACAGTAGCAGTTAGGTATAAGACTAAGTGCAGAGAACTTAGATTAGAAGAACCACTTTATTGATTCAAACAAACAACATTGCAATGGTGATTTCAGGATTGTAAGCAAGCTTTTCTGCCGATCCTATATAGCATAGAATTTGTATTGTTAAGCGGAACAACATTATCTCTTCTTCCATCTGCAGTGTCTGTGTGAGTATTGCAGTCAGAAACACCCAAAAAGAAAGTGGAGCAGTTCGGCACCAGAAGTTCAATAATCAATATAACCCAGTAGTAAAACTCCCGTCACACACTACGACGCAGCAGCGATCCCGACAACGATAACAATCCTATAGGGATCGTTGGGGCATCGTTACCTGGTCGCTGAGGTGCTGTCAAACAGGCAGATCTCCTCAGCAACCAGGGACCAGGGAGCCACCTCCACATCGCTGGAAGCAGGAGGACACTGGTAACTATGATAAACAACGGGTATCTAGGCAGCGCGCGCTTTGTTACGACACAAAACCTGTGACGTTACAACGATCTAGCTAACAATCTTGTTATGTGTGACGGGGGCTTGACAGACCTCACTTTCCAATCCATTGCTTTTGTGATCAGATACCACACCATCAAGGTTAATTATATTAAAAAAACAGTGCAAGCTTGAAGTGTCTGAAGAAAAACTTTAGATGTCCTCTAGCCCTGGAGACAAAACTACAGTCTGGAGAGATAATGTACTGATCAGCTATGATAAATCTCACTGCCCCCTGCCGGAGCTTACGTAGCTTAGATTCAGCAAGTGAGAGCTCATCCGGATCATCATACATGAGGCCTAGAGCAGCAAAAAACCCATTGACCATCAGAAGTGTCTGGAAAAAAGACAGAAGTGAAAAGGCCCAGGATTGACGATCACCTTGCAGAAGGAAGATAACTCCTTACTCGGTGTTCCTCACAGATCAGCGTAGACAAAGCTTAAAATAGAGCTTGCACTATTCACCAAAGAAAACACTAAGTTAATGCATCCCCCAGAAAGCCACTATAAGCTCTGGTTCAGCATAGTGGAACCTGGGGATGGATGTTGCTGATGAAAAAACTTAGACTACAGGTCTGTCAGATTTAGAGAGAGTCTACAATTGATCAGCAAGAGCAGCGACACGATCCATGAAGAAAATTCAGAAAAAAATGTAGGTCAGATATAATGTTATGCCATTGATGGTCAAGTAGCAGGGATAGTCTGCCCCTGAATTGTCCCTCAAGCGAATGGTCCCTATGCTAGTCCCTGTTTCCAAGATTACTCCTGAAAGTGGCGATGTCTGGGTCTCACACCTTGCTATGCTCCTGCATGGGATACACCTAGATGTCCCCCCTCCATCTCCAAAGGAGTAAAGGAGTAGGACAGCAAGGAAACAAATAGGAATTATAGGCAAGGCAGCAGGTATAAAAGAGACGCCAGGGACTTCTCCAGAAAATAGCTTCTCTGCTTCAAAAGGAATGACACCTCTGCTACACAGAGACAAGCTTACCTACCATGGGCAGAACACAAATTCTATTCCTGGCATGGGGTGAGGCCAGGGTTGGGTCGATACAGCAGAAGGAGGAGACAATTATTAGCTGCAGCTGGAATGAAGGCTAAGAGAATATAAAGCTAACAGGTATGTGGTCCTTAACCCCCTCACCATTGAAGAGAACGTACATATGCAAGACAACAGCTAAGTGAAATCTTCAGAAGGCCTGCAAACCAAACAATTAAATGCTGAAACCTCTTGACATCAGGTACAAAGGCGGCATCAGGATGTGACACCATCATGACAGATAGGTGGTGACTACAAAATTGGTTGAGGTTCAGTCATGGAGACCTCCAGCAATCACCAGAACAGATGACTATGGTGTTGGAATGAAGCAGTAGAGTGCATGCTCGACCTTCAATCTAATCAGACATGTATCTATCAATCTGTACGGTCTCAGTCGTCAGTCCCCCATTGATTTAGTATTTATCACCCATCCTATTGATAACCAGTATACCCCTTTAAGATTTTTTAGGAAATCAGAAGATTAGTGAGCTGTGAATGCTGGTATATAAGGAAATACATTATCCACAGTTTACTGTCTCACAAATGTACAGTTCACAGTCTCAGCACCTCACATCTCTTACAGGCCATGAGCATACGGTACATTCACCAGACCACCAAATTCTTAAGTGGCTAAAGTCTATAAAGGTACCTTTACACGCCGCTACAGAAGGTTAGAAACAACCGGGTGTCTCACGTGCACGAGCACGCACCAATGGTTGCAAACGGTACCCGATACCGCCTTTACACGCCACTACAAGGAGCTTTACAGAAGGTTTAATCTATCTCTGGAGGCACCGCCGGGTGCCACATGTTACCTTCTGTAGAGCACCGTCCCTCATTTACACGCCACTACAGAAGGTAATATGGGAGGACCTGGGGCAGCAGGGACCACACATAAGCGTGCCAAAATTGTGGATTACGAGACGCTCGTACGATGATTGGACAATGCAATAGTATCATGATTGGCCAGCCAGCGCAGGAAGGCTGGCTAATACATGACGCTATAGCAAATGTGTAGTGTGACTGGTCAGCTCCTTAAATATGCCGCCCTATGCAGCGACAACCAATCGTAACGCAGGAGCTTCCACCAATAATCACTGAAGGGGGGCGGTTTCCCGGAGGCTGTATCACGCCCCGGGGAGTTAACTAGGTGGCGAAAAAACCTTACCATACCGTATTTAGACGCCGCTACCATCGGGTTGAAATCAACCTGTTTTAGAGCACTGATCTGAAACAGGTGGCGAAAGTGACGGGTGGCAACAACCTAGTTTACACGTCGCTACCTCGGGTTGATTTGACGGTGCAAGATACATTTGTCTCCATAACCCGGTTGTTTTCAACCTACTGTAGCGGCGTGTAAAGGTATCTTAAGGGTGATTTTATCTCACAATTCTTGTTTCCAATATTTATGGGACTTTGGTAAGACGCAAGGGATTTCAGGATTTCCCTATAAATTATTATGTTAGGTTGAAGAATAGTACTGAATAAAGCAGATATCGTAATTTCAAGAATCTGATGCAATTGTCTATTTAATATTTTGTCTCAGTCTAAAATGAAAACCAAGATTTATCATTATGACTTATAAATCTTTTTATGCTGCTTTTTAGCTTCTCAGACGGTAGTACTTCATACAACAATGACGACGGGAGGTTGCACATCTCTGCTCCATGCAGAGTTAATATGTTTTCAGCAGAATCCTTTCAACCAAGTCCATATTCTGTCTCGCAGCAGGTAGTAATAAGCCTGGAGAATCAATGTGAAATATAATATGCGTGCAGTGATACTCAGGGGAGCATGTCATTATGGAGTTCTAATTACACAGCTGGAATACTCAGTGTAGCTGGACGTTCTAAAGCCAAGTGGCCCCAGAAGCAGTTATAATACTCGTTTCATATTGATGATACAAGGAATTTCTCACTCTGTAATACAAATTGCTGAAATTCAGATAATGTGGTAGTGTAAGCTCAGAGAATTGAAGCATGCTCGTATTTGTCAATCTACTACTATATATAGGGAGTTTTATTTACAACAATCATCTGCCTACATACCAAACAAACACAATTGAGATAATGTGGGAAAGTAGGAGGAAAGAAACTAAGATTCCCATGACAGTCCCGAGGACCTGTATTCGAACAGACAGGCAGGCCCGTATTTGGAGTTCCTGCCGCCCTAGGCACTGTCAGCGGTCGGCTCCCCCCCCCCCCCCCCCGTCGCGCCCTGCCCCCTGTCGTGCCTCGCCCCCCCTCGCCGCGGAAATTCTGTATGTTCATGTTGTATGTTCTCCAAGTGTTTGCATGGGTTTCCAACCACTCTACAGAGACATACTGATGGGATGTTTACCCAATAGGGACAGTGTTGATGATGTATGTAAAGTGCTGTGAAGTTCATAGTCTAATATAAATGCAAAAGTTTTATTCTTAATATTATGTCACAATACCGGGATCTGAGGATCTTCTATTTCGAGGTCAGGGGCTCTCTGATGCCATGTTGCTGCCTGTCTCGTTGTCTTCTTCTTTTGACACTGCAGTGCGGTGGATAAGAGAGCATTAACTGGTTAATAACAAGAAGTATGGTGTGTACTAACTGAGCCATAAACCCTCCCCATACCATGTCCAGCAGACATTGTAGGATTACTATATGGATTTTAGTATTAAGGCCACTTTACACGTCGCAATATCGCAACGCAACTACGATAAAAAGTCACGTGGTTCGGGCGTTGCAGTTGTTATCGGAGTTGCGTTGTGTCGTGTAAATGGGCAATGTGACTCGAAAACAACGCAACTACAATATTGTTTTGAGATTATGCATGCTCTGCAACCGTACAATATTGTATATGCGATCTGCCATGATCGTGCTGTGTGACAGCACAACTACGATTTGGAGCACAACTTCCCCTATTCACTACAATGTTAAATGGTCGTTCCCTGGGTCGCTCGTACACTGCGCTAAGAAGGGGCGTACACATCGTAGTTGCGTTGCCTGCCGATATCTCCCTGTGTGACATCTACTATGCGATCTGGGACAAGTGTCAAAAAAGTGTGCGCTCCCGTGAAATAGTATGCAATATCCGACGTGTAAAGCGGCCTTTAGGGTACGGACACACTGGTGTGAAACTCAGACGAAGGCAGAAAGAGAAAAACAGGTAGAGAAAGAGGGAGAGAGAAAGTGAGAATGAGAGAGAGAGAAAAAAGAAAGTGAAAAAGAGAGAGGAAGAAATAGAGAAAGAGAGAGAAAAAGAGTGACAGATAAACCCCCCTATATTCAGTGCAGCACTGTATACACACAACCTCCCCGGTTCCTCTGTCACTGTCTGTGAGGGGGATCATCATCGCATGTATCCCGCCTGCCACCCGACCGCCAGCCATCAATGATCATCATCATCAGATTCATGATGCATGATGATTGATGCCCCCGTGCCACAGGTGTATCTAGGTTTTCTGGGACCCAGGGCAAGAGTTCGGTTTGGTGCCCCCCACGGTCTGAGTAGACATCATGTGACCAATCATCCATACGCGATTTTTACGCATACAGGAACAGTGACTGCTGAAACCAGCAAGAACTGTTTCTGACAGTGAGTACTGTATATACTCGTATATAAGCCGACACGTGTATAAGCCGACCCCCCTACTTTTGCCCCCAAAATCTGGGAAAACCTATTGACTCGTGTATAAGCCGAGGGTGGACCCCAGCACAGGTATACAGCCCCCAGCAGTGTGGTATACAGCAGCCTCCCCAGTGGTATATACAGGCCCCAGCAGTGTTACAGCAGCCTCCCCAGTGGTATATACAGCAGCAGCCCCAGTGGTAGTATACAGGTATATACAGCAGCCCCAGTGGTAGTATACAGCAGCCCCAGTGGTAGAATACAGCAGCCCCAGTGGTAGTATACAGCAGCCCCAGTGGTAGTATACAGCAGCCCCAGAGGTATATACAGCAGCCCCAGTGGTAGTATACAGCAGCCCCAGAGGTATATACAGCAGCCCCAGTGGTGTATACAGGGCGGGCCCCAGTGGTGTATACAGGGCGGGCCCCAGTGGTGTATACAGGGCGGGCCCCAGTGGTGTATACAGGGCGGGCCCCAGTGGTGTATACAGGGCGGGCCCCAGTGGTGTATACAGGGCGGGCCCCAGTGGTGTATACAGGGCGGGCCCCAGTGGTGTATACAGGGCGGGCCTCAGTGGTGTATACAGGGCGGGCCTCAGTGGTGTATACAGGGCGGGCCCCAGTGGTGTATACAGGGCGGGCCCCAGTGGTGTATACAGGGCAGGCCCCAGTGGTGTATACAGGGCGGGCCCCAGTGGTGTATACAGGGGGGCCCCAGTGGTGTATACAGGGCGGGCTCCAGTGGTGTATACAGGGCCCCCCCTTCCCCCTTGCTGTCAGCCACCTGTAAAGAAATAGATTGTTATACTTATCCCTGTCCTGTCGCCGCCGCTCTCCGACACCGCGCGCTCCTCCGTCTTCTTCCTGCTGTGACCGGCGCACAAACAATAACGTCATTGCCTGCGCCCGCCGGTCGTAGCAGGAAGAAGACTGAGGAGCGCGCGGTGTCGGCAACAGGACAGGGATAAGTATAACGATCTATTTCTTTACAGGTGGCTGACAGCAAGGGGGAAGGGGGACCCCTGTATACACCACTGATGGTATATGACTCGTGTATAAGCCGAGGGGGGGACTTTTCAGCACATTTTTTGTGCTGAAAAACTCGGCTTATACAAGAGTATATACGGTATATTACACATTGTTAGGAGCGGGCTAAATTGCTTTCACATTCCCTTGCTTTTTTTAAAAGTACCCTGCAAACGCAACATGTTGCATTTTTGTGCGTCTGAGGATGCTTGGTATGTACGCAAGCGTCCTGGATTGCAGGAATAATGCAAGCAGCTCAATGGAGCTGCACTGCCATATGGGTGGCACCGCAGCCAAGCGGAGTGTCTGGCCGTCCGGATCTCTCTCTCCTCACCTCTCTTCTCGCTGCTCCGGTCTCCTCAACATCTGCTCTGCCGCTCTGCACATCTCAGTACAGCAGCGCTCAGTGATGACATCATCATGCTGCGCCATACTGAGCTGCACAGGGCAGACAACGGCAGCTGGGACTCTGGAGGAGAATGCTGTTGGCAAAGGCAGCCGGGACTATAGGAGCAGGAGCGGCATCCACGAGGGGCTACCACTGGTACACACCTCATATGCAGGCGGCTCTACTCCATACACCTCGTACACTGTACACGCGGCTCCACTTCATACTCCTCGTACACGCGGTTCCACTCTGTACACCTCATACACACGAGGCTCCTCTCCGTACACCTTGTATACACGCGGCTCTGCTCCGCACACACGCGGCTGTGCTCCGTACACCTCATACACACTCCGCTCCATACACACGCGGCTCCGCTCCGCACACCTTGTACACACGCGGCTCTGCTCCGCACACACGCGGCTCCGCTCCGCACACCTTGTACACACGCGGCTCTGCTCCGCACACACGCGGCTGTGCTCCGTAGACCTCATGCACACTCCGCTCCATACAGACGCGGCTCTGCTCCGTACACACGCGGCTCCGCTCCGTACACCTCGTACACACGCGGCTCCGCTCCGTACACCTCGTACACACTAGGCTCTGCTCCGTACACCTCGTACACACTCGGCTGCGCTCCGTGCACCTCGTACACACATGGCTCCGCTCCGTACACCTCGTACACACGCGGCTCCGCTCCGTACACCTCGTACACACTCTGCTCCGTACACACGCGGCTCCGCTCCGTACACCTCGTACACACGCGGCTCCGCTCCGTACACCTCGTACACACTAGGCTCCGCTCCGTACACCTCGTACACACTCGGCTGCGCTCCGTGCACCTCGTACACACATGGCTCCGCTCCGTGCACCTCGTACACACATGGCTCCGCTCCGTACACCTCGTACACACTTGGCTCTGCTCGGTACACCTCGCACACACTCGGCTGCGCTCCGTGCACCTCGTACACACATGGCTCCGCTCCGTGCACCTCGCACACATGCAGCTGCTCTCCGTACACCTCATACACACATGGCTGCTATATCCACACTGTAAATCCCTCCTGATCCGATCCCACACATTAATTTCACCTCATCCAGCACCATGACAACCAGAACGGCAGAGTCCTGCATAAGAGCTGATCATGTGACCCCCTGACTCTGCCCCTCCATGTGACATCATCACAGGTCCTGTAAGCACAGAGCAACCATAGATGTACTGTTCTGCTCCGCAGGTGGAAATGAACGCGGTGGGGTGTAACATGCGGCTGGCAGAGAGACCTGGCCTCGGGCACTGCAGCATAAGGCAGGCAGCGCCCTCCCTGCCTGGTGCAGCCGGGGCAAATGACCAGCCAGTCCCCTCATAGATACAGCACTGGTGCATGGAGCCCATGCACCAGCAGTGCACACATACCGGCGATGGCATCCGGACTCCGGAGCTGAGCCGCTGAAGGCAATGTGCTGCCGCCTCCGCGGGAACCTTCTTGTCTCTTTTTCCGGGTCTGCTGCGACTGCCTGCAGGCTGAGGTGAGGTGGGTGGGCGGGCCTAATGATGACGGGGGCGGGGCTTGCGACCCGGCCGGCCGGGAGCACAGAAAAAAAAATTGAAAAAAAAAAAAAACAGACATTAAGATGCCGCCCCTCCCCCGAATGGCCCCGCCCTAGGCACGTGCCTACAAGTGCCTAAGGGTAAATACGGCCCTGCAGACAGGGAAGGACCTTTCTGCGATGACTGAGTACATTAGATGACCGTCTACTTCATCCATTCTTTTCATCTCCATTTTATTTGAGTGATATATATACAATGAACAAGCGGGGAGAGGGAGTGGGGAGCACGGATGATGGCTGCCATTTCGCAGAGCAGCACCGCTTCAACGGGTTCCATTTTTGTTTTTTGCTCCCCTGCTTCCAAGAGCCATATTTTTTTTATTTCTCCATCAATATAGACATTTAAAGGGAACCAACCACCTCAGATCACCCTAATACACAGTTAGTACATGTCCCTGCACCCTAAGGATACCTTTCCAGCACTGTTTTTGTGTAAAATCTTGCATTAGTATAACTGATATAAAGAGTTTATAAACTTACTAGCCTGGAGACTTCTGGGCGTATCCCTCCTTCTGTTATACTTCAGGGCTGTGCATTCATTGCATGGCTGTGCTCCCCCTCCCTCCGTGCAGAGGAGATAACGATCACGCCCATCAGGGCAGGGCAGCAGGCACGGAGGGAGGGGGAGCGCAGGCATGCAATGCACAGCCCTGAAGTATAACAGAAGGAGGGATACGCCCAGATGTCTCCAGGCTAGTAAGTTTATAAACTCTTTATACCAGTTATACTAATGCAAGATTTTACACAAAAACAGTGCTGGAAACATATCCTTAGGGTGCAGGGACATGTACTAACTGTGTATTAGGATAATCTGAGGTGGTTGGTTCACTTTAAGGGCTTGTTTTATTGCGGAACGAGTTGTATTTTCAGATGCAATTATTTATTTTACCATATAGTGTACAGAAAAATGAGGAAAAATTCCAAGTTCGGTGAAACTGCATAAAAAATTAAATTACATGTTAGTTTTTTGGGGTTTTTATTCACCATGTTCCTTATATGGTACTACTGACATTACGGTGTGATGCCTCAGATCGGTACAAATCTGTAGATACCAAATATGTATACTTTTACTGTTATGTAGGTGATGAAAGAAAATTCAGAGGTAAAAAAAAAAAGAATAGCACTTTTTGCGCCTTGTTTTGCGACCCGTAGCGTTCTCATTTTTCAGGATCTGGGACTGTGTGTCGGCTTATTTTTTGCATCTTGAGCTGACGTTTCTAATGATACTATTTTTGGGTGGATTCGCTGTTTTGATCGCCCATTATTGCATTTTATTGCAATGTTGCAGCGGCCAAAATAACGTAATTTTGGCATTTGGACCTTTTTTCCGTTACACAGTTTACAGCTCTGATTAATTGATTGTATATCTTGATAGATCCGGCATTTCTGAACACAGCAATACCAAATATGTGTATTTTTTTTATACCTTTATTCTGAATGGGGAAAAAGGGCGGTAATTTGAACTTTTGTTGTTTTTTTTTTCATATTTTCAAAATCTTTATTTTTTCATTGATTATTTTACACAACCCCATAGGACACCACAGTGCTGCAGTGGCCGATCGCTTGTGCTTTTTCCCGAGCTGCAGCACATCGGGACAGGGCACAAATGATTACTGTGAGTGGTTGTTAGTGCTTGCCAACCAGTCACAGGAAGTGATCCGTGATAGCATCTGGGGTCACTGCAGGACCTTGGGCTATCATGTGATGCACGGAGATCCCACGATCTTATGTTAATGAGATCAGCTGAGATGTGGAATGAATGATGTGAACTCACCGCCGCAGCTCACATCAAAGTGCGTGACACGACCCATGATGTACATGTACGTCATGGGTCGTGAAGGGGTTAATAGTCATAGAAGTACAGGATGTGTTTTACAGCAGACCGGGATGCTGTTATAGAATGGGGCAATCCCTGAATGTTAAAACAGTGTAGCTTTCACACCATAAATTTTACAGCTCTACCTATGCCGCTAGCCCACAGTTGAAAAAGTGACTTTCCCTCAGGTGATGGAAAATACACTCCTAATTAATAACACTTAACTTATAAATGGCTGCAGCAGTGCAAGTAATACAGTCCAACATTGGTGTCCAGTTGCCGCAGATGTTGATGTGCTTTCTGTGACGCGAGTCACTACTGTAATAACTAATCTCTGATGTGCAGAAAACAGACTGTAATAACAGAAAGTAAATATAATAATATTACTACTTAAGTGCTAGTAAAGAGAGGTCAAAACAATCCGGGGTCAGGTCCAGGAAATGGTGCAGTAACCAGTAACAGCTAGGGATATTCAGAAGCGAAGTCCCATTCAAGCCTTTAGTCAGGAAACCAGAGGGACAAAACAGAATACAGAGGAACAGGCAGAAAGAGGAATCAGGTCACAAGCAAAGAGTCAAGTCCAGATAAGGTAACTAATCAGACAGGGTCTGGCTCAGAGCACAGAAAGATCAATCCTACACCTCCAAATGCAAATGTACAATTGACACAGAATAGGGCAGCAAGCTTGCTTAAGTAGAGTTCTAATCAAGTGAGCTGAAATGGAGGTGATCTGCATCACAGAGCCAGTCCAGACTAAAAATCCCCACATCAACCTAGTAAAGGACAAAGGCAGTGTGGAGATCATGACACTTTCACAAACTGTTGGTGCACTTAACTTAATGAGAACAAAATCCCCTTCTTGGATGGTCGTCTTATAACTCCTTACATATCGACAATTGTCACTTTTCACTTGCACTCTTCATTCCAGCCAAATGTGGTTCACATCCTGGATCACCCTTTACTGAGTCTCAGCTTTGTCCTTTTCTTTAATATCCCACAGAATTCATGTCAGTGTACATTTGAAAAAGGTCTGATTGACCAAATATTTACGTTTGTACATGTAGCGGTCATAGGGTCAGGGTACTCAATTCTCCAGGGCTCAACAGTTTGGGGGATATCACGGTGGCCTCCCCTGGAAGTCTTGGCCACGACCAGTTGTTGAAAAAGGGGAAATAAAAGGGGAAAGTTTGTTGTGATACCATGTGAAGGTTCTGGTTAGGGATGATCAGCACTGCTTATGGTAGTCCACAGGGGGTCTGGCAGCTGGATGGAATGCTCCACTCAGATGGAGCAGGCCCCTGGGATGTAGTGATGGTAAAGTAGTAGTGATGGTGGTTGTAGTAGTAGAAGATGCACAGAGGCGCAGGAAGGAGAGGACAGACACAAAGTTCTTGCAATTCTTACCAGACACCTTTACTGTAGCTCAGTGCAGACACTACCCAGCCGGGGTACTGTATTCCCCAAGATTGCAGCTTGGTCAGCTCACAAGTAGTCCTGGTCCACTCTGCTGAGACACAGGGAATATGGCCCACCGTTCTTCCCTTTCCTCTCTCTAATGCTGTTACTCCTTTTACTCCTAGCATCTCTGTGGTTACAAACCTCAAAGGCAGGTGACTACGGGCCCTCCGAGTGACTGCCTTGCAAGTCCTCTTGGGCCCTATACAGTTCCTTAGCCTTCGGAGAGTCCACCATGCTAGTCACTGTATATGAAGCCTAGTGGCCTCCAGTTTCTCAGCCGGTCCTGAAGATATCCAGGCTGAATTGGGGCTGGTACCATTGTGCAGCTAGTTCCTCTGACTGACCTACACGGCTTGCTGCAGATACGGGGTCCTCGGGCCTGGGATTCACAGCTGACTCACGTGTGTCCTGCTCTTTCCTCATCTCAACTGCAACTCCTAGAACTTACTCCTCCATTTTGCCTCCCACCCCTCACCTAATGCCTCCCTCCAGCCAGTAGATGGAGACTGCTCTGAATGTGAGTCTCTTCCACCCAGCATCTCTCTGGTCTGGAGTTTGGATAGTGTTGGGTGTGTGTTGGGGGTCTCAGAAAAGCTTTCCCTTCTTACCTATGAGCATGATGTCACACACTATTGGATGAATGCAGAACTATAGTGGCGACCGAACCGTAGGGGCGCCACATACACAGGGCACTTTATCAACTGTATTACAAATAAATATACTATTTGATTCTTCACCATTCATTAATTGAGTGCCGAATTCCTTTATTATTTTTGTATATAAATTTGGATCCTATCTGAGCCACTACCCAAGAACAAGAGTGCTGTACCACTCTTTATAATAATCCTTACATGTGGAACCACAAGTCTCAACAAGTAGTTCTGTTATAAATGTCTCATAAGTGTAACCAGAAGTCCCAGCAATAGCTAGCTACTCCTTGATGTGGCATTTCTAGGGTCACACAGGGATTCAGTTTTGGGCTCCCTTATTCTCCAACTTGCATAAATTGACAACAAAGTGTTATTTTGTTACAGAAGATCAGTCTCATTTTTCTAATACTATCAGCACTGATTGGGTTGTGTTATGTTGGGTGGAGCTTTTCTCCATTGACAAGGGGAAACAGCTCTGACAGCTCAGATAAGCTGCTATATACTTACATAATTGCCTTGTGACTTCCAATTGCGTCCGGTTGAAATGCTATGTCACTTCCGGCGGAAGCCACAAGGCAATTATACACCCACTTGGGTGTAATAATATGGCATCCGCTGGCGGTAGTGCTGCCTGCACCACCGGCACCCCCAACCAATTGTATCCTCCCCCTTGCCCCTCTCCGTTCTCACCGCTGCCTGGCGTTACCGATACCGGCTGAAGGCTCCAGGAAGGGACAGAAAGAGACTGTGTGTGGAACAGGTCATGTGACAGGGCAGGCCGATGTGACGTCACACAGGCCTGTCACATGACTCGCTCCACACACAGTGTCCTCCTTGAGCCTTCAGCCGGCATTGGTAATGCCAGGCGGGGGTGAGAAGGGAGGGGGGCGAGGGGTGAGGACGGAGCACAGGGTGAGGTATAGACACAGGGGGACACAGAAATATAGGCATAGATGCAGAGGGACACAGGGGGAGAGGCAGAAACACAAGTGGACATGGGTAGAAGCAGAGACACAGGTGGCCATGGGTAGAGGCAGAGACACAGGTGGACACGGGGAGAGGCAGAGACACAGGGAGACACAGGGGGAGAGGCAGAGACAGCGCACACGAGAGAGACAGAGACAGCACAAACGGGTGAGACAGAGATAGCGCACTTGGGGAAGACAGAGACAGCGCACACGGGAGAGACAGAGACAGCGCACCACTGGGAAAACAGAGACAGCGCACATGGGGGAGACAGAGACAGCATACACCGGGAGACAGAGACACAGGTGAACATGGGAAGAGGCAGAGACACAGGGGGACACAGGGAGAACCAGAGACACTGAGGGACACAGGGGGAGAGGCAGAGACAGCGCACACGAGAGAGACAGAGACAGCACAAACGGGTGAGACAGAGACAGCGCACATGGGGGGAGACAGAGACACCGCATGCAGGGGAGACAGACACAGCACACACGGGAGAGACAGACAGTGCACACGGGAGAGACAGACATAGGACACACGTGACTAGCCCAGGGTATGGGGACTCGGGTATTTGGGCCCTCTGCTGCAGTAGGGATGTCACTGGTGTCCTGCCCAGACCCGTTGCCCTGGTAGTCAACTAAAAAGGGGTTGTTGGAATGTGAATAAATATTTATAAGTTTATCGTGACACCACCCTCAGATTCTGGTAATGTATTGAATGAGCCGCCAGCTCCGGTCCGTTAAGCGGTGACTCCTGAGGTCATTGTTTAGGTAATCATGATGGCCACTAAACATAGCAGGTACCATGATTACCTGAGCTGTCCTCAAGTGACCTCAGGAGTCACTGTTTACTGGACCAGAGCTGGCGGCTCATTCATTCACTGTTTAAAGGCTGCAATGAAAGGACGCTGTGTTCTTCACCACATCCTGCAATCAAGAAGACGTCACAGAGTATCAAGAATGGGTATGAGGGAGTAAGAAAGATGGAGTCCAGATATGTGTTTGTTTTTTACGTGTTTGTTTTTATTTTCAATAAAATGTTTTCTCTCTGTATTGTGCCTTCTATACTACTTACTTGAAATTCTTAATGGTTGGGTCTAACATTGACCCGACATTAAGAATTTCAGGCTTCATGCCAGCTGGCAATACAAAGCTGGCATTAGCCCCTTATTACCCAGTTTGCAACCACTACATGGCAACTGGAAGAGCCGTGTAAAGCGCTAGGAATTGGCGCTTCTTTTGAGTGCGCCAATTTCTGGTGCGGCTGTTTGCTGCTATTCTATAGCAGGAGGAGCCCAATAATGATGGGCCCTCAACCCTGCTGAGAATACCATCCCTCAGTTGCCTAGTTTTACCTTGGATACAATTAAAAATATTGTGAAGCCCTACACAATTTTTTTCCATTATTCTTTTTTTTGACACACTATGAGGCCAGGTTGGGTGCCATACACTAATGTGTATTGCAGGGGTTGGCTTCAAGGGCTGCCAACAGGTCATGCTTTCAGTATCTCCTTAGTATTGTATAGGTGATAATTGATTCACCTGCACAGGTGATGATACCAGCCCCTGTGCAATACCAAGGAAATCCTGAAAACATAACCCGTTGGTGGCCCTTGAGGCCTGGAGTTACATACCTCTGATGAATGACAACCAAGCACAGACACCATCCAGATTGTGGAAATGCAGTCTGATTGCAACAGTCAATCACAGATGCTCTCACAGAGCATGAGCATCTGTGATTGGATGTTGCTGGTCAGTGAAGTGAATATGCATAAAGCTTCATGGGTGGGGCCAGAAGTAAGTGAGAGGGAGAGTAGACCTAGAAGCCAGCAAGCAGTGGGAGACTCTGGAGATGATCTTGTGTGTTTGGTAGCTTTTGCATACTGTTGAAGGTGTTTTCTATGTGTTTCATGTTGCCTGCCATTGATTTCAGTGGGGTTCAGAACACTCGGCTAAATGTTAGTTGACCAATTCGGTGAACACCTCACATTCGGCGAAGCACACTGAATTTGAATACTCAGGTGTTTGCTCATCTCTATAGACCACCTTTGATTGATTTTACCATCAGTCCGGTGAAGAGTAATATAACCTTTAGGTCTTATAATGCATAATTTTATGGGGGTTAACTGTAGGAAAAAAAGAAAAAGTATATTTTTTAGTAACTGGTATTAATTTTTGAAAAAATCTGGTGATAATTCCCTTGAGGAATGAGACATATATTACAAATCACGGTGACTTAGTCCTGAATGAATGCTATTTTTCTAAGCTAGAGAGTTCAATACATACAATTTGCCGTATCTGGAGTCAGGAAGGAATTTTTTCCCCCAATGTGGAGCTTAGTGTTGCCACATGGGTTTTTTTTTGCCTTCCTCTGGATCAACATGTTAGGCTATGGGTTGAACTAGATGGACTTAAAGTCTTCCTTCAACCTTAAAAACTATGTTACTATGCTACTATGTTTAATATTTAAGAGCCATTATAACATTGTTCAGAGCGCAAGCGTACACAAAAGATAAATGTCTCAATCTTGTTTGCATTCACTGTACCCGCTAGTTATGCTTAATGTTTCATTTACTTATTAAATAAGAAGAACTTCATGAGACTTCATGGAAATAGTGTAAATCTGAAGGTGACAGTTAAAAGCTATTTGGATTTCTACAAACCTTCTCAGTCGCTGTGCTAAGGCTGGCTTCACATTAGCGTTTGTGTCTGCCTGCTGATCGCATGCAGACACAAACGCAGTGTAAAGCAGGGCCATTTTGATGTGTCCGCAGCGGAGAATGTCCGCCTGCGGACACATCACTGTGCAGCCCGGCAGCCAATCAGCGGTGTCCGGGGGCGGAGATCAGCGCCGGAGATCTCCTCCTCCCCGCCGCCGGTAAGCTTCGGGACGTGTCGGCGGGGAGAAACAGCTGATTTGACAGCTGTTTGAATCTTCCCGCGCCGACACCAAGAGGAGATGTCGGCGTGGGAAGATTCAAACAGCTGTCACATCAGCTGTTTCTCCCCGCCGACATCGCTAGCAGATTACCGGCGGCGGGGAGGAGGAGAACATCAGAGGCTGAGCTGATATCCCGGTGGCCGTCGGTGGCCGTCGGTGATTTTTCAATGGGTCTGCAGCGTTCTCCTGCGCTGTCAAGCGCAGAACACTGCGGACCCATTGAAGTCAATGCATTTTTTGTGCGCTTGGGGGCGCTTGCTGATTTTCCAAGGTCCCCAAGCGCACAAAAAAAACCCAACATGCTGCGTCCCGGGTGCGGACGCTGGACACCGGAAGGAGCAGATATCGTCCGCATCCGCACCCGAACGCAGCAAACGCAGGCACCATGCGTTCCTATGTTAAACATAGGAACGCAGTGCGCATGCGTTTGACTGCGTATGGGAACGCAGCAATACGCTGCCTTCCCATACGCAAATGTGAAGGCAGCCTAAGTGTGACTTCTGAGGGGAACATTATTTTATACCTTAAGGCTACAGCTTCTTGAAAGTGAATGCAGCATTCTAGTTTTAGTAGCACAGTTTGCCCACAGCAGGTTTTACTATCCAATCAGTGCAGAATGCCAATTTGGTTTCCGAGGCATTTTCATCAGTGTTTAAAGGTTAAGGACACCTTTGACATGGTAAAAATTATTTTTTACACATGTTATCGGTTAGTGGTGTTAGGCAATAAAGTTGCACTATACTGTATGTAAAACTGTAGTCTTCATCCCTTCCTTCATTTTCAGACCCCAGACTTGAAGTTTAAATGGGACCACCGTAGACATACATTTTTTTGTACTGTTCCTGCCCTCCTACATGATGAAGCAGAGCTGGGCACTACAGTTCTAGGATCTATAAATCAATAAAATCATATCTGCTCCTCAGCTCTCACTCCTCCCTTTAGGAATAAAGAAATTCAGTCATACATAGTGCTAAAGTTTAAGGGGACAGGAAACTGCCAAGTAGATATAGGGGAGGGAAGACCATGGCAGTGCTGAATCAATCAATTAAGTGATTTGCCTCAGCTCCTAGCCTGATACATGACAGTGCACATTATGCACCATCATATTATTGTACAGCAGAAAATCACAGCATGTATTTATTTTCTGCTTGGTGACATTATTTCTATTTGGAGGGATAACACCTCTGTTCATACATTACAAAGGAAGGTATATCAGTGGCAGGATTGTAGTGTGACCTTGGGGCCAGTGGCCGCGCCCCTTGCCACATCCCCTCTTAATACAGAAGTATGAAGGGACAGGAATGTAAGGCCCCTTCACATCATTATTTTTTGGGACACCTTGGCTATCCGTTGTAAAACGGATAGCCACAGATCCGATTTTGCCCCCATGTATCCCTATGGGTCCTTTATGGCCATACGATTGTGTCCAAACTGTCACGAATCCAATTATGTCCGATTTTATGATGTATCCAAAATCTGAGACTGCCTAGATTTTGGGCACAGCGGACCAAATCGGACACAATTGGATCCGGCGCGGTCAGCGGCAAATAACATGGCAGTCTATGGAGTGCAGATCTTGGAAAAAACAGGATCTTTTCCCAGATCTGAGTTTAGTGTACTGAGCATGCTCAGTACACTAAAACAGCTCTGATCCCGTATAATTTCACTTTAGCAGTATACACTGCTAAAGTGAAATTAAAATGCAAAGTGGCAAAGTGTTAAAAATAAAAAAAAAACTCACCTCTCCACCGAGTGTCCCATGGGAAGGGGCGGGGCAACCCGATCAGCTGATGTGTCACATGACCGCATCAGCTGAGTGATTTAAATCACCCGCCAAAACGTTTGGAGGGCAATTTAAACTGCTCAGCTGATGCGGTCTTGTGCACACATCAGCTGATCAGTTGCCATGCCTCTTCCCGGTCAGCTGATTAAGGTCCTTCAGCCATTGGAGGTGGATGCCGCGCATCATGGGACACTCGGCGGAGAGTCGAGCATTTTTTTTTTTTTTTAACCATTGTTTTCCCTTTTGCAATGTATGTAGATATATTGCAAAAGTTAAAGTCAGCCCTGACACCACTTGCCTGCGATTTTCAGGCTCTGGCTCCTCCCAGCTTTTTCTGTTTCCGCATCCATCAAAATCACAGTCCTGGACACAGAAATAGCATCCGGAGGTACACTTCCGGGGGTGTCCATACCTGCCCGTTGGGTCCTGCAAAAAATCGTGATGTGAAGGGGGCCTAAGACGATCCTGGAGCTCCCAAATTTCACTGTCCCTGAAGGGAGGGGTGAGAGCTGAGGAGCAAATATGATTTTATTGATTTATAAGCAACCTGTAGAACGTAGACCTGTAGTGGACAAGTCGTCTTCATCATGTAGGAGGGCAGGGACAGTACAACATTTTTTTATCTCCCCAGAGTTCCCCTTTAATACCATATCAAAGTTATAGACTTTATTCTTGTAGGAGTGATCGTCTTAGTAACATACTGTAGATTGGACATGAGGTCTGTGTCTATCCAAAATACTTCTCTATTCATTACCTTATATATCAGCATAGTTTACACTCTGTACTTTTATCCTTCATGGGCCTTCCTCCTTTGTCAATAGTATGTTTTTATTGCCCTTGATAATATACATTTTCCCCTCTACATGATGTATACATCTCAAAAATAGTTCTATACAATCTATAATTAGACCCCAAGCAACATATAATTACCCGTGTCTTACAAACTCCTAATAAATAGTTTTACCAAAAAAGAACTGGAGAGAAGGAGTGCGTTTTTAGATATCATTTATATCGGATTATAAAACCTCACAGTGCTAGTTTTTGGACAAGGATGGCACACATGGGGAAGTTACAGACAACACCAATATACTGCACAGTTGTAATATTCATTTACAAATCCAAACAACAATGTACACTTGTTTACATGCAATATACAGAGAACGTTCATCAGGGCATTATAAACTCATTATATGCGAAATATACATGTGTAAACCAAACAGGAATATGCCTATACTGAGCCTCTTACTATTGCACATATGCCCATAAAAAGCCTTGTGTTCAGATTAAATCACTGGGAAAAACAATAGAGAATACTCCCTATATCAAAGTGCATATGCTGGTGAAGATCAATTTACCCCTCGGTGGAGGATCCCCCGCTTCAGTCCCCTATGTACAAGGTACAGTCCACAGAAGATTGACAAGGGACGGTCACAAAAAAGGGGCAAAGCTAAGAGATTCATTTAGACCCCCCAGGAGACATTGTCCCAAGGTTCACAATCCATTTTGCCTCATGCTGTGCCAGAACCCTCCGGGTATTGCCTCCACAAATCCCACCATGAACGATCTCAATTCCCCTAACTTTTAGGGTAGAGGGATCGCAGTCATGGTGGGTTTTAAAATGTCGGGGCAATTATTTTAAACTCGAAAGGTCCTGCACCGTTCGGGCTGCAGCAATGCCCCTCACATGCTCCCCCACTCTCTTGCGTAATTCTCTAGGTGTAAGTCCTACATAAATAAGTGGACACCCACAGGTGGCATAATATACCACACTACTGGTGCCACAGTTTATGTATTCCTTGATCTCAAAAGATTTTTGATTATTTGCTGAAGAGAAGGAGGAACAGTGCAGGACATTGCCACAGGCCGAACGGTGCCCACAAGGATAAGAGCCCCTCAAAGGTCTATTAGATCCGAACAGTGCTGGTATATGGGGAACATAGTGGCTCCTAACCAAAGAATCACGTAGATTACGGGATATACATGCTGTCATCATCGGATAATCTGATAACGATTTACGCAGATGAGGATCAGTTTGGAGGACCGACCAGTGACGCTTCGCACGTAGATAGCCTTTTTTAATACACCAATTACTATAGCCTCTCTTAATGCTCAATCTGCCATGAATGAGTCAAGCTCCTCCGCCATGCTCTGCCACAAAAATATTCGTCAGAGGAGCTTGACTCATTCATGTGCAGTGCTGGTTTCGATACATAGATGATTTATTAGTTTTGTGGCAGGGCACGGCAGAGGAGCTTGACTCATTCATGGGCAGATTGAGCATTAATCCTTTCAATATCAGATTAACTTGCAAGTTTAGTACTGAGGAAATTGAATTCTTAGATATAAAATCGGGGTGGGTGACAACGGTCGTATCGTAACAGATGTTTACCATAAACCCACCTCGGTCAATGCTCTTTTACATGCTACATCTGCTCATGACAGATCAACAATTCGGGCCATCCCCACTGGCCAGTTTCTTCAAATGAGACAAATCTGCTCCACGGACAAAAAATTTGAGGCGCAGGTGTCAGATTTGGCGTCAAGATTCAGAGAAAGAGGCTATAGTAATCGGTGTATTAAAAAAGGCTATCTACTTGCGAAGCACACCCCACGTCTTGACTTACTTCGAACCAGAAGCACCAGGGATGAGGTGGACACTCCAATTACGGTTAGATTTATAACCACGTACAATCATGAATGGGAGAACATCAGATCTATCCTCAAGCGTCACTGGTCGGTCCTCCAAACTGATCCTCATCTGCGTGAATCGTTATCGGATTATCCGATGATGACAGCACTTAGATCATGCAAAGTAAAAACAAAACAGGTTGCGCCAGACTGCTAAGCAGTTATTGAATGCGGTTAGTGTGACCAGGTGCTCACCTGTTGTGGTTGTGCCACGGTCGCACAACTGACTGGCAGGCGGGGGAGCAGCTTGTCAGGATCGCTGGATCAGAACGGGCCCATCGTGGGATAATGGACGGAGATCCAGAAAGGTCTGTATCCGATGCTGGCGGGCTGACTGCCGTGCAATCTTGAAGACAGGCGAGTCCGATGCTCAGAGTGTGCTGAATTCCCCAAACAAGAGAGCCGGCGGGTTCAGAGCACGAGGACAGGGCTGGCGTGTTGATGCGAGCAGGGTCCGGGAGCCGTTCCGAGCAGCACTTAGATCATGTAATCTATGTGATTCTTTGGTTAGGAGCCACTATGTTCCCCGTATACCAGCACTGTTTGGGTCTAATAGACCTTTGAGGGGCTCTTATCCTTGTGGGCACCGTTCGGCCTGTGGCAATGTCCTTCGCTGTTCCTCCTTCTCTTCAGCAAATAATCAAAAAACTTTTGAGATCAAGGAATACATAAACTGTGGCACCAGTAGTGTGGTATATTATGCCACCTGTGGGTGTCCACTTATTTATGTAGGACTTACATCTAGAGAATTACGCAAGAGAGTGGGGGAGCATGTGAGGGGCATTGCTGCAGCCCGAACGGTGCAGGACCTTTCGAGTTTAAAAACATTGCCCCGACATTTTAAAACCCACCATGACTGCGATCCCTCTACCCTAAAAGTTAGGGGAGTTGAGGTCGTTCATGGTGGGATTCGTGGAGGCAATACCCAGAGGGTCCTGGCACAGCATGAAGCAAAATGGATTGTGAACCTTGGGACAATGTCTCCTGGGGGGTCTAAATGAATCTCTTAGCTTTGCCCCTTTTTTGTGACCGTCCCTTGTCATTCTTCTGTGGACTGTACCTTGTGCACAGGGAACTCAAGCGGGGGATCCTCCACCGAGGGGTAAATTGATTTTCACCAGCATATGCACTTTGATATAGGGAGTATTCTCGAATGTTTTTAAGGCTTTTTATGGGCATATGTGCAATAGTAAGAGGCTCAGTATAGGCATATTCCTGTTTGGTTTACACATGTATATTTCGCATATAATGTGTTTATAATGCCCTGATGAACTTTCTCTGTATATTGCATGTAAACAAGTCTACATTGTTGTTTGGATTTGTAAATGAATATTACAACTGTGCAGTATATTGGTGTTGTCTGTAACTTCCCCATGTGTGCCATCCTTGTCCAAAAACTAGCACTGTGAGGTTTTATAATCCGATATAAATGATATCTAAAAACGCACTCCTTCTCTCCAGTTCTTTTTTGGTAAAATGATGTATACATCTGCAAACAAACCCCTTACTGCTGCTATCTTAAATGAAGACAAGCAAGGGTAACAAAAAGTCGGCTGTCAGGAGCAGGGACTCTAAAGAATTTGTAACATTTTGTCAAAAACACTCAGCTAGTTAAAGCGTATGTGCTCATCCTGCAGCTAAAAAAATCAGAATTTGTTTAACAAAAGATACTTGTGATTTCAGGAGATCATGAAGAATAATGTTTTCATCTGCCTTTAGCTACTCCTACTCCCATCTCCATCAAACTGTATGAGAACCATCTGACCAACTGCAACCTCCAATCTCTGTAATAGGAAAATCTGACTACAAGTTTTATGGTCTCGGCCTTCCTAGGAGTTTTAGTATTGCAACCAATAGGGGGAGCACAGGTAGGTAGTGTAACCAGGGAAGCCAGAGGTAGGTATAAAGTAGCAACAGTATCATACGGATATCGTATGGAGGATAAGTAGGTAGCGTGGTCAGTGGTTAGCCAGAGGTCGATGCACTGGAGCAGCAAAATCATATGGAGGATAAGCAGGTAGTATGGTCAGTGGTTAGCTGAAGGTCAGAACACAGGAGCAGCAGTATTGTATGGAGGACAAGCAGTTAGCGTGGTCAGTGGTTAGCTGGAGATCAGGACACAGTAGCAGCAGTATTGTATGGAGGACAAGCAGGTAGCGTGGTCAGTGGTTAGCTGAAGGTCAGAACACAGGAGCAGCAGTATTGTATGGAGGACAAGCAGTTAGCGTGGTCAGTGGTTAGCTGGAGGTCAGGACACAGGAGCAGCAGTATTGTATGGAGGACAAGCAGTTAGCGTGGTCAGTGGTTAGCTGGAGGTCAGGACACAGTAGCAGCAGTATTGTATGGAGGACAAGCAGGTAGCATGGTCAGTGGTTAGCTGGAGGTCAGGACACAGTAGCAGCATTATTGTATGGAGGATAAGCAGGTAGCGTGTTCAGTGGTTAGCCGGAGGTTGATACACAGGAGCAGCAGTATCGTAAGGAAGATATACAGGTAGCATGGTCAGTGGTTAGCTGGAGGTCGGCACACAGAAGCAGTAGTATCATATGATGAAGGAAGGAAGGAAGGAAGGAAGGAAAGAAGGAAGGAAGGAAGGAAGGAAGGAAGGAAAGAAGGAAGGAAGGATTTAAATAAGGTATTCAATCAGGAGATCACAGCGTGGATGCAGTCAGGAAATCAACATAGGGTATAGCCAATCAAAAACACCATAGGCACTGGTATCTGAGTTAGTATAGAGTTGTCCTGAGAAATAAATATCTTAATGGATAGAGATTCTGCCTGGTGTACAGAAGTCGCAAGATTCAAGTCCTCACAATGAGTTTTACAAATGTAAAGTACCACTCTAATGTGTTTCACTTTTTATTCCATTACGTGGTGCTAGAATTCTAAGTCCATGTCCCTGGTTTTATACTCTCCCTCCAGCATTTTCATCCTTTTTTTTGCACCGCTTTGGTCTTGCATCATCATCTTGTGCCCATAGCTTCTAACTCATCGGAAACCAGAAGTTATATCACAAGCTCTCAATGTAAATCTATGAGCACCAGAATGAGTCCAGAACGAGGCCCCCATAGAGATGTATACATTTGTGACCTCCAGTGCACTCCATGAACCACTGAAGCTGCCGGCAGATCGCTGGAAACCAGCCTGAGAGATACTGGAAACAGGTGAAAATGGCAGCAGGTGAGTATAAGACAGGGGCCAGGGACTTAAATGTAAAGCACCACTTCAGCGGTAAAATAAAATAAATGGAGGTGGTGCTTTAACCTATGAATTGATCAATGATCAATCTAGTAAGAGAAAACAGATTTCTCTCCTAAACATACATTTTAAAGTTGCTTATTTTCATCTGTACTGTTCATTTAAACATTCAAATACTAAAATGATGTTTTTCTTTAATGAAGATAATTTAGAAAGTTTCAAAACTTTGCCTTTAAGATTCAAATAAATAGTGAGAAATGATGTTGTGAAGACCATTTTTAATATGAAGCCTTCAGATTGGCTTTTTCTATGGGTCTTCAAGTTGCTCTTAGAAGACAAACTCTCAATTCTAGGACATTAAAGTAGATTCCAGGTTAAGATATTAGCATACAATATTATATTTTTTAGATTAAAAAACAGTTTTTCTCCCAAAAATGTGGTAGTAAAATGGGGGGTGCATTTTATAATACCGGGAAAGGGGCGCATGGTGGAGTGGGGTCACAGGAGGCACTGTCATGGATTGTGCTGCAGTTGGTGTCACTGCTGTGGATGGTGCGGCAGGTGTCACGGGCGGTGTTGCTGCAGATGTCAGAGTGATGCAGCGGTTGTTCCTGCAATGCTGCGGGCAGTGTGAGGCAGGAGCCATTCCCAGCTGTTGTGTTAAAGGAATTGTGGGTGGTGTGGGCTTCAAGGTAATGGGGTCAGGGGCGATGCATGCACAGATTGACATCTTGGCTCAATGACGAGAAAAATACCCAGAAAAATAACCAACACAATTGGCAAAAAATAACTGTAGGGTCCATTTTCCTGGTTGTGCTTTGGGCCTTTGTAATCTGTTCTGTGTTGCCAAATCTTCTAGGTAATATTGGTTAAACTAATACAAAAAATAGATATAGTGTAGAAGTCAGATTCTGATAGCAGTAGAAGTCTCATAATTATTATGCTGACTCACAGCGGCCGGCTGACTCCGGTTGATACAGGCGATTCTTCTCCTTCCTTGTCACGGGTGGACCGCGCCTGCCGGTAGTGGGGCCCGGTGTAGTGCAGATCAAAAGTGAGGACGTCTTTGTGGAACAGATTAAAAGGGGTTTAATTTGTTTTATTCGTGACGCCACCTATGAGTAGTTCGGTAAGGGCTACCGACGCTGCGGAACCCCCGGGGGATGGACAGCAGCAAGATGTTACGCTCCCCACAGGCTGAGCGGTGATCCCCGGAGGCTGGAGCTGCTCAAGATGTTGTGCGGCAGCTGCGGTTACCTTGTTGTGCGGACGGATAGTTCATAAGGAAGCACAGACACAGAAAGTCTCTATAACGGGTCTTTACTGTAACCAGCAGGCAGTACATGGCATACAGTGGTTGAGTAGTAACCCGGGTGGACTCAGCAGTGATAGTGTCCCTCAGAGATCCGCAGTGTTCCTCCATTCTACCTACTTAGTTCCTTTTACCAGCGTCGCCCAGGAATACCAGGTCGGGTACGGGGAGGCTGCTTCAATGCCCTATCCATGATGTACGTCCTGGATGCTTTGGGGAGCCTTGGATCCCTCAGTGGGTACACCGCTGGTTAGACGACTGGAAACTGGCGGGTGGTGGGGTGCTCCTGTAAAGCTGATCCTCCACTCTTCTGGTTCGCGTGGCAGAGGTGAACTGCTGCCAGCTTCGGTACCAGTGAACCGGCTGTGAGTTGTGGGCACGGGAGTCTTTTGGGAACCCGTGTAGATAATGCCCAATCCCGGTGGTTAAGGCCTCAGGTGCTGACACCGGACCGGTGACGGCCCAGGGGCCCGCACTGGGTGCGGAGCCCCCGCTCCTCTCCAAGTTCAAGTCCTCAGACTCTGTCCTATCTCGAGGGTTCTAGGTTCTAGATCTCTCCTCTCGATTGTTGTGTTCTATTACACTACCCTAACACATCCACCCACCAGGACCTATGATTGGTCCCCTGTTCTAGGTGTTGCATGTTGGGTTGGATCTCCAAGTTAACTATTTCATTGCTGAGTCAGAGGATATTGCGGCGGCATTTGTGGCTGCAATACCCTCCTGTGACGCACTCGTTGCGGGGCGCCACACTCCCCCTTGGTTGAATACGCTTGTCCCCAAGCGTCACACTACTCACATTACAGAGGTTTTTATATTTTATAACAGGTAATACACTTTTATTAATGACAAGTCATATATGCATAAAAGTGAAAAAGGTAAATAAACAGGTTAACACATTGCGCAGACCCGGCGGGCGGTCGGCTGTCCTTAGAATAAAAGTTCAGACTGTAGCCGCCAAGTCGCGGTGTTACGGTGCAAACAGGAAGAAGTCTCTTTTAATAGCAAAGTTCAAACAACAACTTAAGTCACTGATGAATGGCAGTGTTCCGGACTCATATAGCGAACCACCCATCACGGCATATATGGCGCTCATAGGTTACTATGTCCCCTCTATACAAGTCTCGGCTTGGATGGCCTCGCGGTAGGTGCGATTCCACATCACGGCGCCCACAAAACACTTCGGTACTCACACCCTTCTCCCTTACAAATCCCCACCCGGTGGACAAGTTAAATGTGGTTACCCACCCAGTTTTACGGAATTGTTCAGGCAATGGAGATTGACGGCGGGCCTCGGCACGAGCCTGCATGTTGGCTTGCAGTCGAGTGTGCCATTCGTCTCTCCGGATACGACGTACCTCTTCGTCGGAGTGATGCGGCGTGTGGATAAAGTCACTACGGCGTGCTGGTTGTTGAACCGCTCGAGCTTGGTGGGCAATCTGGAGTGGAACCCGGTTCAACGGAACCGGAGAAGATACTATTGCGGCGGCACCCGACCAGTGCACCCGAGCTGATCGCCCGGCAGAAGGGTTCCTTGTGTCTCCCCAGGCGAACCCGGTGTAGAGATCCTCAGCTGGACTGTAGGTCTCCTCGTCATCCTCCTCGACCTCCTCGATGACTACGTCGGGCTGCTCGGCTGGCGAAGACGATGGGATGGAATCCTCTGGATCGGTGGGTGGCTGTGCTGCAAAGTTCTCCTCGGGGTCGTTGTGCAGGACTTCCAGGCTGCCTGCCTCTTCTTCTGTAGCAGCGGGAAGTGGTGTTTCAATCCCGGTCACCAGGTAGGCCTCTGTAGTTGCAGAGGAGGCCTCCGATTCAGGGGAGAAACGGGCGACAGTCTCGGTAGTTTGGAAACTAGTAGCGGGTTCCGCAGGTGGAACCAGGTAGATGTCAGCTTCTTCGTGGGAGCGTATTGGAAGGTCCGGCTCTGGAACGGGGTCGGCTGCGGTCTCGTCCGCTGGAACGGGTCGAGCTGTGGTCCTCACTGGAATAACACAGTCTATGGGCTCCGGTGACGAAGCAGGACAGGTGGTGGGCGACGGTGAGGTTGTTGAAAAACTGGCTATGTCGTCTGGGCCTGGAGAAGCTGTACCCGGTCGGCTCTGCTGCATCGCATGATGGAGTCTTCTGCCTAGGGTCGCGCTCCAGCTGCGAATCGTCCATTCTACAGTCTCTAGTAACCGCACCCGGAGGTCTTGTAGAGCCTCTAGCCAGAAGTCGGGGCTGCCGTCTATGGTAAGGGCAGGATCCGGACCCGGTTGGCCTATGGCTGCTCTGGCCTCCGCCTCGACCTCCCGCATTAGGTCTTGGAGTCTCGTGCTGGCCATTCTCTTCTTGGAGGGAAACCACACCCGTTCAACTGGTAAGCGTTCTGGTAGAGCTGGTGAAGAAGTCTTCTCTCTCTGTCTGTGTGTCTGACACTCCCATTTCCTCTGGGCTTTTTGTAGTCCAATCGTGGGAAAAGTCTTTGGGGTCCGCCCCCATGGTTGATTCGAGCAATCAGGGCGGACAAAGAGTTTGGCGCCTTTTGTCTTTGGCCCTCCCACGGTGAGGGGGGGGTCGACTCACTCCTGGGCTTACACGTGGCGGCTTCTTGTGGCGGGAACGCCATCTTGGGCGCCATCTTGACCCAATGGTGAAAAGGCGGGAAAGTTCTTTTAGGGACGAACAAAGTCCAATTGCAGACAATAAAGTCCAGTTTAAGCACAATATACCCGTTGGGTAACGGAATGAATTAATCCATAAAATCAAATTGTATATCAATAATTGATTCTTTATTATCAAAATATAAAATCCAAACACAGAGCTACATCACAGGAAACACCTCATAGCACATGAGTAAACCTTCAAACAATACAGGTTCAATACACCTATTGCAGTCCAGACCATTAAAGACAGGAAAAAACCTCAAACAGTACATCCATGAAAACCTTAGCTTGCAGTATTATTCAACCTACGTATAGTGCCTATAAGTTCCCTGAGGCTACAGTCTAAGGCCCAAAACATTGGCAAGGCATGTGGAGTACCTATAATCCTGAGGGGTAACCTGATCTCAAGAATGAGATTAAACAATATTATTTTACCTGCTTAGAAGGAACGCAGTGCTTAGGCTTCCCACCCCTACGCCGTTTCGCTATGGAGCTTCTTCCGGGGTTAAGGTTTTCATGGATGTACTGTTTGAGGTTTTTTCCTGTCTTTAATGGTCTGGACTGCAATAGGTGTATTGAACCTGTATTGTTTGAAGGTTTACTCATGTGCTATGCGGTGTTTCCTGTGATGTAGCTCTGTGTTTGGATTTTATATTTTGATAATAAAGAATCAATTATTGATATACAATTTGATTTTATGGATTAATTCATTCCCTGATTGAGACTTCGGTTTCTTTCTTTTATTTATCTGTTGTTTGGAGTGACATATTGAAATTGAGGACTGGTTGTTATTCCGTTGGGTAACGGGCCTGCTCGTATCCTGTTCGTGACGCCATTTTCTGACTCACCGCGGCGGCTGACTCCGGTTGATACAGGCGATTCTTCTCCTTCCTTGTCACGGGTGGACCGCGCCTGCCGGTAGTGGGGCCCGGTGTAGTGCAGATCAAAAGTGAGGACGTCTTTGTGGAACAGATTAAAAGGGGTTTAATTTGTTTCATTCGTGACGCCACCTATGAGTAGTTCGGTAAGGGCTACCGACGCTGCGGAACCTCCGGGGGATGGACAGCAGCAAGATGTTACGCTCCCCACAGGCTGAGCGGTGATCCCCGGAGGCTGGAGCTGCTCAAGATGTTGTGCGGCAGCTGCGGTTACCTTGTTGTGCGGACGGATAGTTCATAAGGAAGCACAGACACAGAAAGTCTCTATAACGGGTCTTTACTGTAACCAGCAGGCAGTACATGGCATACAGTGGTTGAGTAGTAACCCGGGTGGACTCAGCAGTGATAGTGTCCCTCAGAGATCCGCAGTGTTCCTCCATTCTACCTACTTAGTTCCTTTTACCAGCGTCGCCCAGGAATACCAGGTCGGGTACGGGGAGGCTGCTTCAATGCCCTATCCATGATGTACGTTCCGGATGCTTTGGGGAGCCTTGGATCCCTCAGTGGGTACACCGCTGGTTAGACGACTGGAAACTGGCGGGTGGTGGGGTGCTCCTGTAAAGCTGATCCTCCACTCTTCTGGTTCGCGTGGCAGAGGTGAACTGCTGCCAGCTTCGGTACCAGTGAACCGGCTGTGAGTTGTGGGCACGGGAGTCTTTTGGGAACCCGTGTAGATAATGCCCAATCCCGGTGGTTAAGGCCTCAGGTGCTGACACCCGACCGGTGACGGCCCAGGGGCCCGCACTGGGTGCGGAGCCCCCGCTCCTCTCCAAGTTCAAGTCCTCAGACTCTGTCCTATCTCGAGGGTTCTAGGTTCTAGATCTCTCCTCTCGATTGTTGTGTTCTATTACACTACCCTAACACTCCACCCACCAGGACCTATGATTGGTCCCCTGTTCTAGGTGTTGCATGTTGGGTTGGATCTCCAAGTTAACTATTTCATTGCTGAGTCAGAGGATATTGCGGCGGCATTTGTGGCTGCAATACCCTCCTGTGACGCACTCGTTGCGGGGCGTAACAATGCCACATCAGCCTACTGTTTATACTCGAGTATAAGCTGAGTTGTTCAGCACTTTTTTAGCTGAAAAATGCTCCCCCTCAGCTTATACTCGAGTCAGTGTTCATTTGCTGTAGAGTGGGGACAGTGACCGGAGGCTTGAGCAGACTGAAGCAGGCTACAGAGGCAGCGGATGATCATTAGTCTAATATAATATTAACTGCACTCTCCCAGCCTGTCCCCTCAGTACTGAAGCGGGCGCTGAGAGATGGGTGAGGAGAGTGCAGTGAATATTAGACTAATGAGTGGGCCCACATGACCACCACTGCCTCTGCAGCCCCTTGTGATCCTGTGTGTGGATATTCACTGCTTCTGATGCATGAACCTTGGCATGGAGATGCACCAGATTTTAAGAAGCACTCCAAATTTGGTGAAAGAAAAAAATAATTTTTAATGTTAATGGGGTCAATCTTATAATGAGTGTCCATCTTATAATAAGTATATATGTACCCCATCCTGTTAAATATATTTTTCTTCCCGTTACATATTTCCCCCAACCTATTGCCCTATTATCCCCCATCTGGGTACATAGCCCGCGTCCTGGTACATACCCCCCCATTTTAGTACATATCTCCCATCTTGGTATATCACACACCCATCCTGGTATATTACTTCCATCCTGGTATATGGCACACTCATCCTTTTACATACCCCCAATCCTTGTACATACCCCCTTATCCTGGTACATATCCCCCATCCTCAACCCCTCAAGGCTTACCAAGGAGAGATTTCAGTGGTGGAGCAGAGGTGCTCGAGCTGCCTGTCTTTAGGGTCCATGGAGGATGGGACAGAGCTACGGTCCTGGTGCTGCAGAGGGTGTGCAGTGGCTACAGCCATTATGTATGTTTCTACATACATTGGACACTAGAGGTCGAATTGCAACTTTCCAGACTTCAAGAAATTGGCTGCAAGATCCGTGGCCATTTTCTTGAAGTCTGGAAAGCTACAACTCGACCTCTAGTGTCCAATGTATGTAGGCACTGGTAGGCATACACACCAGACAGTGCTGCAACACCTCCACAGCTTTACTACATCCTCCTTCAAGCTATGAACCCTGATTCTGGCACCCCCACTCCCCACTCCACCACTGAAACCCCCCCCCGGGAAGTTTTTTTTTTTTTTTAAACAAGATTCAGATTATAAGACGCACCTCCATTTACCCACCATGAAAAAAATGTGCTTTATTATCCAAAAAATAGGGTAATCGATCGAAAATTATACTCACCTCTGATGGGGAGGTGAGTTAAATACTTTATTTTTTTGTGTGCACCTGCAAAGGGAGCCTAATGACAGGATGGGGGGCTATATAACATAATGAGGGGTCATGTACTAGGAAGGGGATGAGATATCAGGAAGGGGGATGATATAAAAGGAAATGGAGATGATATTCCAGGAAGGAGGGATGCTATATCAGGATGAGGGGGCTATGTACCAGGATAGGGAATTTATGTACCAGGATGAGGGGCTATATACCATGATGGGGGACTATGTATCATGATGAGGGGAAATGTACCTTGATGGGGGTCTATACGCAAGGCTGGAGGATGATATACCAGGCTTGGGGAAAGATATACCAAGCTGGGGGCGATGTAACAAGCTTGGGGATAATATATAAGGCTGAGGGATGATATAGCAGGATGGGGGCTACTGCATTTCCTTCCCTAGGCTTATATTTGAGTCAATATGCTTTCCCAGTTTTTGGTGGAAAAATTGGGGGCCTTTGCAGATATTCAGGTCGGTTTATACTCAAGTATATATGGTAAATCTGTCTTGTGCACCATGAAAGGATTCAGCAAAAAATGTAGTAAAAAATATTTGGAAGCCAAAATATATTGACATTAGCTTTGATCAGATAATGCCAATAATTTAATTAAGAAACAGGACAGCCACAAAGAAATAGCAAAGTGACTGGTCAGATCAAAGCAAGGATGCACAGTTACAAATAAAATAGGTTGCAACCATTAGGCGGAGGCTACAGGCAGATCTACTGGAATTGACATCACACTTTGCCCCGTACCTGAAGTCCGCTGCCTCGGAGTAACCCTTGACTGAGCGCTATCCACACATCCAAGCTCTCGCCACCTCATGCCGCTTCCAAGTCAAAAATATTTCCAGAATCAGTTCCTTCCTCAACCCACAATCTTCTAAACTACTAGTGCATGCCCTCTTCATCTCCCATCTTGACTACTGCAATTTCCTCCTCTGTTGCCTACCTGCTAACACTCTTGCACCTCTCCAATCTGTCCTTAACTCTGCTGCCCGACTAATCCACCTCTCTCCTTGCTGCTCCCATTTTTCTCCCCTCTGCAAATCTCTCCACTGGCTCCCAATTCCCCAGTGTATCCAATTCACACTACTAACATTGACTTACAAAGCCATCTACAATCAGTCTCCCCCCATATATTTCTGAACTAATCTCCCGATATCATCCAACTCGTAATCTTCGATCCTCACAAGACCTCCTTCTTTCCTCCACACTTGTACGTTCCTCATCTAACCACCTGCAAGACTTCGGCCGAGCACCACCCATACTCTGGAATTCTGCAAGCCAAATATCCGACTATCCCCTACTCTCGGAACCTTCAAGCGGAACCATCTTTTCAGAACAGCTTGCAATAACCAAGGTGCCATCTCACCACCACTGGACCTGCTGCTCCACCACCACCAGAGCAGACCCAACCTACTGTCTCCCTTGCCATTGCCCTGTAGAATGTAAGCCCACGAGGGCAGGGTCCTCTCTCCTCTCTGTATCAGTCTGTCACTATTAGTTTGGTCATTGTATTTTTAACTTGTTTGTATGTAACCCTTTCTCATGTACAGCACCATGGAATCAATGGTGCTCTATAAATAAATAAATAATAATAATAAAATTGTCTGGGTGGCTATAAACAGGGGGCGGGGCAATGCGGCCAGAGCCGCACCCCTCGCTCTGTGTTATGCTGCAGGCAAGGGAGACAATGATTGGCATCAGGGAGGCGGCGGTGGGCAGATTAAACATACAGGGGGTGTGAAACTGCCCTTTGGCTCCAGCCACAAGCCACCTCCTATTTGGCTCCATAATGTAAGTTTTCAAAGTGTATTATCTTGGGGTACAGGGAGGCTCAAGGGCTGGGGGACCCCTTGCCTGGATGCAGCAGACATGCTGCATTCAGAGCTGTAATTAGATCACCATGTGTGGTTGGTGACAGGTCCTCTTTAAGTAAACCCAAGCAATACTTCCCGAGTTGCTGGAATCAGTACTGGATACATTTCATCTATTAGCGTCATCTTTGACCTAACGGAGTCTAATTGTCTTCAAATATTCTGTCAAAGATAATATTGTCCAATATCGCTACAGGAAAGTATAAATATTTTACTCTGACATTATTGACCTACTCCTCACGTACAGAACAGTTCAATCTTTGCTTTCTATAATTCTCAGATTATACAACATAGTCGTGAACTGTTTCTACACGACAGGCATTGAACTCTGCAGCTTGTGTTGTCTGCACTTTGCCATGTATAACAAGTACAGTAAGCTTCTGTCCAATCACTCCACCCATACAAAGACGTGAACAATCTGATTCCATCATGAGCACAATATCGCACCTCCTCCTCATATCTCCGTTATTTACACATATGAAAATGTCATGCTGCAAATCTTGCTGGAGGTAGGTGTTAAGCAAAGCTACAGGGAGGCTGATGAGCCTATTATGCATATGTTGTGACAGGGCATAGATTTTTTTCCTATGTTGGTAATTAAGTGCAACCTGTACCATTTGACATTCATATTATTTACAGGTACTAATTGCAAATACAGTATTACTCCTTTGACTTCCATCATCACCATTTATTGTACAAATCTGTTTTTATATTTCAGAAATTGAAATACTCTAGAAATTATTATGTTGAATATATTAAGGTCCTGGAAGGTTGATTTCTTTATAAAAGGAATTACATGTAAGGTGCTGTAATGTACAATAATTAGATCTGCCTCTTTAAGAAAACTAGGCTGTTGTATGATGGGTAAGGAGAAGGAGGTGGAGAGTTAAGTTTTGGTTTCACTTTAGAGCATGCTGCAGGAAAAGACTGTTCTGATATATGATGGAGAAAGATAGAAGACAAGAATAAAGTACAGTTAAAGTTTACCCTTGTGAATGCCTCATATCGTGTGGACATTACAACTGGCGACGAGGATGGGATGATATAACCACCGGCTGCTGTGAGTACTGATCACTGTTTACTGCTTCACACACCAGCATCACTGAGAGACTCTATCATGGCTGAATACTTACACAGTTTCCCACAGTTTGATATGACTGATGCTACTAATCTCTCCCATAACTGGAGAAAATGGCTAAACAGATTTGAGAACTTTCTAGAAGCCGTGGACATAAAAGAGGAGAAACGAAGGAAGGCTGTACTCTTACATTGTGCAGGCTCAGGAGTCTATGATGTATACAGCACATTACCTGCAGCCGAGACAGACACATACAGGAATTGCACCAAAGCTCTCACTGACTACTTCAATCCCAAACAAAATATCAGATATGAAAGATACAAATTCAGAATTGCTAAGCAGCTCCCAGAAGAATCCATAGACACCTATGTCACCCGGCTGAGAGAGCTGGCACATGGATGTGCATTCACAGATGTAGATGATGAAATTCTAACTCAAGTAATTGTCACCTGCTCATCCACTAACATAAGGCGCAAGGCTCTGCAGCAGGATCTCTCTCTACATGATTTACTCAAAATGGCCCGCGCTATAGAAACAGCAGATCATCAGGCTACTGCAATGGAGAGTGGGGATCATTTACATGTGCATAATCTCAAGTATAAGAATGCCCAAGACAAGCAAACCCCAAAACAGAGGAAATGCTATAGATGTGGACAGGATTTCCCTCACCACCTGAACAAATGTCCAGCTATAGGACAGACATGCAGTAAATGTGGAAAAGGGAATCATTTTGCAGCTGTCTGCAGGTCAGCACAATACAAGTCTTCTCTGCCTCTGACAAAGCCCGCAAATATAAAAATGATAAATCAGGACACAGAAGAAATGTCCGGGACGGAAAACTATGTGTTCACCACTTCTGCCACTGGCTCCGTACAGTCTCCCTGCATCACACTCCCAATCTGCAACACCAATATCACCTTTACAATAGATACGGGTGCTTCAGTGGATATTATAGACAGCACTGCATATGAACAATTGAAAAATAAGCCAGTTTTACAGCAAGTGAACACAAAAATCTTCCCATATGGATCTACAACACCTCTAGCCACAAGAGGACAATTTGACACGGAAATCAGCTATAAAGAAAACAGACATAAAACCACTTTTCACACATTACAAGGATCGGGAGGCTGTCTTCTCAGCTATCACACTGCATTGAAGCTAGGTCTCATCCAGATTATTCATACCATAACTGACCCAGCAGACATGGATGTACAGACCATGGTAAACAGTTTTCCCTCCTTATTTAGTGGTTTGGGGAAATTAAAGGACTCTCAAATACATCTTCATGTGGACGACAGCGTTCGTCCGGTAGCCCAACCACATAGACGCATTCCTTTTCACCTGAGAAAGAAGGTGGAAAAAGAACTTCAATTCCTCATGGATGAGGACGTCATTGAAACTGTTACTGGTCCCACTCCGTGGGTCTCTCCACTTGTGGTAGTTCCAAAACCAAAGACTCCAGAGCAGGTGAGACTGTGTGTTGACATGCGCCTACCCAACACCGCTATCCAGAGAGAAAGACATATCTCACCCACGATTGATGACATCATTCATTTATTAAATGGAGCGACCGTCTTTTCAAAGCTCGACCTCAATAAAGGCTATCACCAATTAGAACTGAGTCCAGAATCCAGATACTTAACAACATTTTCCACACAATGTGGGCCTCAGAAGATATAAAAGATTGACTTTTGGAGTCTGCTCAGCAGCAGAAATTTTTCAGGATGCGATAAGGAGCGTCATTCAACACGTTCCAAATGCCTTTAATTACAGTGATGACATACTGGTGTTTGGTAAAACTCAAGCTGAACATAATCGTGCTCTATACAACATCTTCGAATGCCTGCTCTCTGCTGGACTCACTTTAAACAAAGAAAAGTGCGAATTTGATAGAAGTTCATTAGAGTTCTATGGTCACATCTTCTCGGAAAAAGGAGTACAACCTGACCCTACGAAAGTAGAATCCATCAAGACAGCCTCAATTCCACAAACTGCCAGTGAAGTACGCTCTTTTCTTGGAATGGCAAGCTACTGTGCTAGATATATTCCAAATTTTTCAACTATCAGCAGTCCATTAAGAGAACTTACAAAGCAAAATTGTGTTTTTCAATGGTCCCAAGACTGTCAGACCTCTTTTGAAGCAATTAAAAATGAACTTTGCTCAACCACTACCATGGCTTATTTTGATCCGGCACTTCAAACCGAATTAATTGTGGACGCCAGTCCCGTGGGGCTGGGTGCTATCTTAGCACAATATAAGGATAATAATCAAGATCCTCACATCATTTCTTATGCAAGTAAAAGTTTAACAAGCACTGAAAAGAAATATTCACAACCTGAAAAAGAAAGCTTGGCAGTTGTCTGGGGATGTGAACACTTTCACTTATTTCTCTATGGAGCTCCCTTCACCATTGTCACTGACCATCAAGCACTCCTTACAATCTTTGGAAATCCCAGAGCTAAAATGCCTGCACGCATTGAAAGATGGGGCCTACGTCTACAGGACTATAACTACAAAATTGTTCACAAACCTGGAAAATACAGCAATCCGGCTGACTATCTTTCAAGACATCCTATGAATGATGCCTCACCTGAGCGATCCTCCATTGAAGAATACATACGCTTCATTACAGCTCATGCAGTGCCTAAAGCACTCTCCATTGATCACTTTGTGAATGCAACAACAAGTGACAAGACGCTATGTGCTTTAATAGAAATCATACAAAATCGAAGGTGGCATGAAATTCAAAAAGAAAAATTTCCCGACTCTGAGATTGATCTGAAAGAATTAAAACTATTCTCAAGTGTACGGGATGAATTATCAGTCACTGAAGAACACCTCATTCTTCGAGGTACCAAACTGGTTGTACCTAAGACTTTGCGCAACTTAGTCATACAGATCGCACATGAAGGTCATCTGGGAATTGTTGGTACTAAAAAATTACTTAGAGAAAAAGTGTGGTTCCCAAACATGGATCAATTGGTGGAAGAGAAGATTAGACATTGCTCCACCTGTCAATTCATTACTCCATCATCAAACTTAGAACCACTGCAAATGTCTCCGCTACCCACTGCTGTCTGGGAGGAAGTGGCAGTCGACATATATGGACCATTACCCAATGGCCAGTACATTCTAGTAACAATTGATGAATATTCTAGATACCCTGTCATTTCTTTCATATCTTCAACCTCTGCCACTAGTGTCATACCAGAACTGGATGACATATTCTCTGCATATGGCATTCCAAGAGTGGTTAAAACAGACAATGGACCTCCGTTCAATGGACATGTGTTTACACAATTTTCTGAATACTTGGGGTTCAGTCACAGGAAAATCACACCTTGCTGGCCGCAAGCCAATGGTATAGTAGAACGTTTCATGCGCACTATGGGGAAAAGAGTCAAGGCAGCGAGTCTGGAGCACACCCCGCTGAAACAGTCATTATACAAATTCATGCGCAATTATCGCAATACACCACATTCTACTACTAATGCTGCTCCAGCTCATCTAATGTTCAACAGAACTCCACGGATACGTATCCCTGATGTGACCAGTCATCCCTTACCAAGTGACTCTTCTGTGCGATCAGCAGACTCTGCTAACAAACAAGCTATGAAACGTTATGCAGACAGAAGGCGAAGGGCACAGCCAAGTGCCATCAAAAAAGGGGATGTTGTCGTCGTGCGTCAAAAACCAACCAACAAGACGTCAGCTACTTATAATCCTGCACAATACAATGTTACTGATAAGAAAGGCAGCATGGTCACGGCTGAGCGAAATGGACACTTCATAACTCGAAATTCTTCACATTTTAAAATCATACCGCAAAATGATGGTAATGATCTTCCTCTGGTGGAAGACTTGGTGCTCGGTGGAGAGGACCACCCGGAAGTGAACAATTCTTCAATAATGGACACACTCACTGAGCCCAGACGCTATCCAACACGAGAAAGGAGGGCTCCATCGCGGCTTATTGAAGAAGTATAAAAGAGAAAAGAACAGAAAACATACAGAGTTCTTTTTGGTTGTTGTTTTTTTTGTTGTCTTTTGTGTTTTTTTTTTTGTTTCTTTTCGGTGCCTGATTTGAATAGACTAAATAGGCCAAAACCGACATATATATTTATTGGACATTTTCACATGGTTATATTGTCAGTGTATATATTCTAAGTTGTAAAAAAAAAAAAAAAAAAAAAAGGGGGATGATGTAATGTACAATAATTAGATCTGCCTCTTTAAAGAAAACTAGGCTGTTGTATGATGGGTAAGGAGAAGGAGGTGGAGAGTTAAGTTTTGGTTTCACTTTAGAGCATGCTGCAGGAAAAGACTGTTCTGATATATGATGGAGAAAGATAGAAGACAAGAATAAAGTACAGTTAAAGTTTACCCTTGTGAATGCCTCATATCGTGTGGACATTACAGGTGCTAAACCCTTTATTCAGGAATAAAAAAAAAATAGTTAGTGTACTTTACATGTAATGTATAATTGTGCTTTTTTAAACAAGTCTACCGAAGATTTAGCCTCAAGGAAATTAAGAATGCTGCATATTTGATGTACATACTTTAATTCCTTAAGTGATTCTTTATAAACAATAGTTCATGCTCTCATCATCTCCTGCCTTGGCTACTGCAATCTTCTGATCTCTGGCCTGTCTTCTAACACTTTCGCACCCTTCCAATCTATCCTAATCTCTGTTGCCCATCTAATTCACCCATCCCCTGCTATTCCCTGGTCTCTCCCCTCTGCCAATCACTTTAATGGCTTCCAATTGCCCAAAGGCTCCAATTCAAAACCCTAACCGTGACATACAGAGCAATCCACAACCTCTCTTCTCTGTACATCTGTGTCCTAGTAGTCCCAGTATTTACCTGCATGCAACCTCCAAATTCTCACAAGATCATCTTCTTTTCTCCCATTTTATCTCCTATTCCCATAATCCCATACAAGATTTCTCCCCTGCATCCCCCATACTCTAGAACTCTCTACCCCGACACATCAGACTGTCACCTTAAGTGGAAACCATCAAAAGGAACCTTAAGACCCACTTCTTCCATCAAGCCTTCAACCTATAGTAAGCCTCAGACCTCAATAGCACCCACTGCACAACCAGCTCTCTCCTCACCTAATGTATCCTCACCCATTCCTTGTAAACTTTGAGCCCTTGTGGGCAGAGTCCTCTCTCCTAAACCATTTGGTGTATTGTATTGTTCATGATTATTGTTCTTGTCTTTATTATGTATATTAGAAAAAAAATCCAGCACCCAGCATTTCTTCATGCTTTTAAATATTCCTTACATCAAGTTTCAATATCCAGAATAAGGGGTACACAGAACCAATGGCCTGACGCGTTTTGAACGTCAATGCTCATTCTTACTCATAGACATCTAACATTAAAAACACTGAAACGTTTAAAGGCTGTATAACAACTCTACCCATGTGGTAATAAGACATTAATCAATGGAATTGAAGAAACATGTCGCACAAGGAAAATAAGTTGAATCATCACTGTGGCACAGGACCCATCCAGTGCAAGGAGGGATTTACACTTTGGTACACACAGCACACAACACCTTCCACCACAGACCTGGAGGGGGAGCTCTACTGGCTGCCTTAAGCCAGATCCCCTATAAAACATCCAGGCCTGAGTGGATGAGTCAGTTAGTTTCAGTTAGTTCCAGTGAGGAGTTGAGAGAGGAGCAGTAAAGGAGCTGGTCGCTGGGATCAGACCAGGCCCAGGACCAGGGAACACTGACCAGCTGTGCTGCACCCTAGGGAGAGGGCCGGAGGCCAGTGGAGGAAGCAGGGAATTAAAGAAGGGAACATACTAACCTTCCCTTTAGCTCACTCGGACACCGAAGTCCGACACTGCTAAGCATCCAGTGCAGCAGGAAGAGCTGGGAAGGACCAGGAGGAACTAATCCCCCTGAGGTAACAACAAAGAGACACTCAAACCTGACCAAGCACAGGACCAGGGGCCCACAAGGAGAATAGAGGTTCCTTACTCACCGTGGGCCAAGGGACTCAGTTCTCAGGCGCCGTCTGTAGGTCATGGTTTCGGTGCCTGAAGCTGTGGGCCCGGTGATCAATAAAATGGGTAATAAAGAAAGTAATAAAAGGGGTTAAAGTTCTGATTCGTGACGCCACCTGTAGGTTCCAGTGATGGCACCGGCGCTGCTTGGTCCTCCGGGATGATGGGTGGCAGCAAGATGGTTTCGCTCCCTACAGGACAAGCGGGGTACCCGGAGCTGTGAGCTGAAATCGTGGAATAGGGCAGCTTGGTTGTTTCTGGAAAGCAATGCGGATCAATGGCAGTTCTGGAATAAGGCTCAGACACGTCGCTCACTCTGAACAGGTATTTACTCGGGTATTCAGTGGCATACAAGGTAGTGCAGTTCTTAATGCCAGGTAGCGGACCGGGTGGTTCCTGCAGTGGTAGTGTCCCTCTAAGGCTCCACCGATGTCTTTCTCTATCTCTTACTGTCCCTTCACTTCGCTGCTCTGTTATACCCAATTAGGAACACTGAGGGCCTTCGGTTGGGTCGCCGCTGTGCGCAATTCTCTCCGCGGGCCCTGGCCTTCAATGGTGGCTGCCCCTGGTATAAGCTGCAGTAGTTGTTATTTGGTGGGTTGTGCTCCTATAAAGCCTGTGACCACTCCGGGTTCTGTGGTTCAGGGATGAACCTGCTGGACCACGTCGGAGCCGGTACTCCGGGTTCTGCGGACTGGGCCAGGATAGTCAGTTATCCTCTCTACTCTTTGGCCTCGCTCTGTCTCTTCTGGGTCACCAGGCTGAGGTGCCCTCCCTTTTAGCTGTCTCGGTTCTTTGCTTGTCCTTCTCCCACTCTGCTACATCTGCTGCACAGCTCTATGCAGCTCCTGTCACAACTTGACTGTTATACTCCTCTTCCTGTCATTCTCCCAACCGTTCTGTTCTAACTCTTTGCTGCTTTCCCCACTGCTATATACCCTAGTCTCTCCTCCCACCAGGACCGGTTACCCTAGGAACGGGTACCTAATTGGTCCTCTAACGCTAGGTGTTGCATGTGGTGGATGGAGCATCAGGATTATCCTACTCACCACTGGAACAGAGGATACGACACCTTCAGTCAGGGGTGTAGTACCCTCCTGTGACGCACTCTTAGTGGGGCGCCACATTCCCACAGGAGGTCCTCATAGTCAGTTACAGAGTAATACCCTGAGAGAGAGAAGGAGTGGTGAGTTCAGCTATAGGCAGAACTTACCCCAAACCACCATACACAGTGACAGAGAAGGCCTCACAACTCTCCAAGGTGAAAGTCCCAAATTGCACCAAGGAACTGGTTACCTTCCTGGCTGTACCTGTTACCGGACATCAGTAAAAGGTACCAAAACAAAGATTATTGTGTGTGTGCCTGTTTCACCGCCGCTGCCCGCAGCATTCACCGCAGAGACGCTACTACGACTCCCCTCATCCATCCCCGCTGCCCTGAGGTAAAGCTCCACCTGTGGAGAGCTGTAACACCCAAGCTGCATCACATCACCTCAGCGGTTGGCCTGCAGCGCTGGTATCCACATTACCAGGTACTACAGGTGGCGTCTTAGTTACCATTCCCCATCCATCATCATCATCCCCCACCATCCCCGCCACTGAGGGTCCAGGGCACGGAATCGGGAACCGATCAGCCGTGATCCCCCATCCAAGAAGTCATCCGTCCCGGTATCCGAGTACCCCTACCCTGTCGACTGCCTCAATCACTACATAGCACAATCTTATAATGCAATTGACTTAATTATTCATGCATGATAACTAGTCACAAACATTCGAAACATATCTCTAAAACATAAAATTTCTCCCTACATTCACCACTTAAGTGAGAATGAAAATATTAATAAATGGACAATGGAAGAAGGAAATCCGCCCTAGGATGGTATATTGAATATCTACTATATAATCATCTAAGGTTCTCTGTCTGTCACGGAAATCGCGCGCTAGCGATCATTGGTTGCTGCCAGCCGCGGCAACCACTGAGCGCAGCGTATGCAAAACAGCCGCGCGCGCCTTAGCGACGCGGGATTGCCGTGACAGCACTACACTCACATAGCGGGGGGTAAGCTGACTTCACTGTCAGCTTTCCCACCCCGCTATTTGAAATGAACAGCTGATGCTTTGGCATCAGCTGTTCATTCAGAGTAGCTGCCCGATACCTCCCCGCTGCGCCCACCTCCACTTGCTTTCCCACTCCCACTGTCACAGAGGGTGAAGAAGAATCCTGATTCCTCCTCCCCTCTGTGACGTGTGTGACTGCCTTATTTGATTTCGCAGTGTGTTGATATACACTGTGAAATCAAAATTAAACGAAGTCAGAGATATTAAAAATGATAAACAATGAAGTACTTACCTTTACGACGTCTTTTCGCGGTCTCCGATGTAGAGGCAGGCGATGTACAGTCCTGCCAGGACCTGCCGTGATGTCAGAGGGACGCTCCCGGCGCTGATTGGCTGTTCGCGGACATGTGGCACATATTACATGACCGCGAGCAGCCAATCAGCTCCGGGAAGGCCCCTCTGACATCACGATAGGTCCTAGTAAGTCAATTCCTGCGGCGGTTCCCGGCTCCCGGACACCAGAACAGCCGTTGGAGGGTAAGTATGCATTCTTTATTATTTTTCATATATTTGACTTTGTTTAATTTTGATTTCGCAGTGTATATTAATACACTGTGAAATCAAATGGGGGTGGTCACACATGGCACAGAAGGGAGGAGGAAGCAGGATACTTCCTCCCCTCTGTGACATCAGATCCAGCAGCGCTAGCCCCTATGGGAGAAAATGCAGGAGCTGCTGCGTAAAGAATTGACATGTCAATTCTTTACGCAGCAGCGTTTTCTCCCATAAAAGCGCTGCGTAAAATTATGCAGTGTCTGCACGGCAAAGTGAATTTCCCATTCACTTTGCGGGCAGGCACAAAACACATTGCATATTTTTGAAAAGCGCACAAAAATACGCAATGTGTGAATGGGGCCGAAGAGGAACAATGTTGGGGTGAGTGGAGCCTCCTCCATCCTGCTATTCACCCCCAACGACCCCTGATCACCCCTCTCACCCCACACAGAACCCACACTGCCCCCACACTACCCCCACTGAACCCACACTGCCCCCTCTCACCCCACACTGCGCACTGAACCCACACTTCCCCCACTGAACCCACACTGCCCCCACTGAACGCCACTCTCACCCGCTCAGCACCCACTCACCTCCGCTCAGCACCAAGTTGCCTCTGCTCAGCACCCAGTCACCCCTGCTCACCTGCTCAGCACCCACTCATCCTCGCTCAGCACCCACTCACCCGCTCAGCACCCACTCACCCCCGCTCAGCACCCACTCACCCCCACTCAGCAGCCACTCACCCATCTCAGCACCCAGTCACCCCGGTCAGCACCCAGTCACCCCCGACCAGCACGCAGCCACCCCCGGCCAGCATCCAGTCACCCCGGTCAGCACCCAGTCACCCCCGGTCAGCACCCAGTCATCCGTCTCAGCACCCACTCACCCCCACTCAGCCCCACTCAGCACCCAGTCACCCCCACTCAGCACCCAGACACCCCCATTCAGTACCCAGTCACCCGTCTCAGCACCCAGTCACCCCCACTCAGCACCCAGTCACCCCCACTCAGCATCCACTCACCCCCACTCAGCATCCACTCACCCACTCAGCACCCAGTCACTCCCGCTCAGCACCCACTCACCCAAGCTCAGCATCCACTCACCTGCTCAGCACCCACTCAACCCCGCTCAGCACCCAGTCACCCCTGCTCAACACCGCTGTACACCAACACCACTGAACACCAACACTGCTGTACACTGACACCGATGCACACCGACACCGCTGCACACCGACTCCAGTGTACACCAACACCAGTGTACACCAACACCGCTGAACACAGACAGTGCTGTACACTGACACTGCTGCACACTGACACTGCTGCACACCAGCACCGCTGCATACCGACACTGCTGTACACCGACACTGCTGTACACCGGCACCGCTGGCCACCGCTGCACACCGACACTGCTGTACACTGACACTGCTGCACACCAACACCGTTACCCACCAACTCCACAGCCCACCGACACCGCTGCCCACCGACACCGCTGCACACTGACACCGTTGCACACCAACATCGCTGCACACCAACACCGCTGCGGCCGCAACCAATCAGTGATATTGGCATGGGATTTATACCCATCTTCGCACTGGGATTATTCTTACATCTTCACAAATAAACTACGTTACATACATATTCTAGAATACCCGATGCGTTAGAATCGGGCCACCATCTATAATACATATAATACAATAAACAGATAATAAACTTGTAACTCACACAGGATCCATTATATGTGCTTCCAAATTCAAATTATTTCCAATCCACTGGCAGGTTTCCTCTCCGAAACAAAATCTAGAATAAAAGAAAAAAGAAAAAAACAGTATCAATGACCAAGAATCAAATATCTGACCATTAACCATGCATAATATACAGTACATCCTTTAACAGCTGTATTATAAGTAACTGCATTAAATAATCTGCGCCATTAAAATGTCACCATATATCCATGGATACACGATTATAATCAAGACATAAAACAATTATTCAGGATGAAAGGGAAAACACACAAAAATAAATACGTGCACTTGTATCCCTTATATACATCATATTCTTTTATAATTATCTGGAGCCCAAAATTACTGTAAATATAGTAAAGAAATGGAACAAATAGTACTAGGTTTCAATAGAAATAATGTCTGGGGCCACAAGGGACTGGGTACTCAGGTCTCGGGTGGTTGGGTGCAGGGATGTCACAGGTGGTCCGTGCCCGAGCCTGTCCCCTTGGGTGACCATGAAAAGGGTAGTATTTACAGGGATTAAAGTTATTGGCAGTTGTGACGCCATCTGTAGATCTGGTGATGGCACCGGCACTGCTGGGACCTTCGGGGTGAGGGGCGGCAGCAAGGTGTTGGAGCTCTCTACAGGAAGAGCAGGTTCCCCAGGGCTGTAGGGTATAATGGTGGAATAAGGCAGCACGGTAGGAATGGGGCAGCGTAGTCATTGAGGTGTGGTACAGGTTGAAGAAGGGACACGCACACAATAAAGTCTTTTTCTGTACCTTTTACTGGTGTTCTTGCAGGTACACTCTCCGGGTTGAAGGCTACACCTCAGGATTTCCACACCGAGTGGGATATAGGCCTCCTTGTCCTGTTCCTTGTCCCGAAGCCTGGCTGGCATGAAACCAGGCCTGACCTCCTGTTTCTCCACACCCGTGTTGCTGCACTGAGGGTTCTCTCTCGGCTACCGCTATCTCTCCTGCGGTCCCTGGCTCTCAAATGTGGGTGTCCGGAAAGCTAACCCTCCACGATGTACTGGATTCTCTGCTGGGCTGATCTCTTTCCCTGTTGCAGACTCGGTCTCCAGTGACCAATGTTCTGGTGGGGTGAGCCAGTATGGCTCCTCTGCCCCCTTTGTAGTGTTCCTCGTCCCTGCCTTCGGCTCTCGCTCTCTGGACTCTCACACTGGCCCTGGCGGTGCACTGGTGTCGGGCCTAGCATGGCTCCGGTAACCAGTTTTAGCTCACTAGGCACTGAGCTTATGTCACGGGTGTGTCAGGAGGCACGGATGAAACTGTAGAGGTCACTCGCAGAAGGTCTCAGCGTTTGGCCAAATAGTCCACATCCTAAAGAAAAAATGTCTCTGTCGCTTTAAGAGGCATTTCCCTTTTAGTTAAAGCTGGAGGTCACTAGGACCCAGCCGATTCCTTACCTTGGAGCTGCCTATATATTTCCCTTGACTCCCAGGATACACTGCTGGTGATAGCATCAGGTGTTCCTGATTGATTCTTGGATCAAAGCAGTGTATCTCTTCCCCACTTTGTATGTTTCCCTTGTGTGTTTTCTAGTTGCTAGCTGGGTTGACTAGTGTTCAACCGCTCTGAGCCCTGTGTAGTGTTAGTCCAGGGACAGTCAGGGAATAGGTATCCTGGTGGCGACAGTTGCGGAAACTGTATAGGGTCGTTAGGAGAGCCAGGTGTCAGTTCTAGTTGTTCTAGGGGTCACTATTCCCCCTTTTTACCCTTAGCATCAGGGACTCTTTTCTCCCCACTGTTGTCGTCCAGTGCTGGGTGTCTCCCTACACCCAGAGTGACAGCTGACTTCACAGTTCTTCTAGTGACTGCACACTCTGGCTAACTCCACCCCAAGCACCTGTATTTATAGGAAATCTGGCTTAATAGCAACCAGTGGTGCTCCCCCTACTGGCCTGGAGTGGAAGGTGTTGGGTGTATGTGAGGTACCAGATGTGGAAATCCCTTAGTGAACTAGTTGGTTCTGTGGTTTACCTGTCACAGGGTGCCACAATAACATAAGTCATTTCTATCATTTAGACCAGCAGGTGAACGTGTCTCAAGTATTAGTATCCAATAACATTCTCTTAAGCGTACCATATGCTCACGATCCCTGCCACGACCACATACAAAAATTCTTTCTATACCCATAACCTCAAGGCTCCGCATGTCTCCCTCATGAACCTCTAGAAAATGCATGGAAAGACCTGAAACATTTCTGTACACAGATTTTGACTGCGGATTTGCAGCAGAAATATGCTCTGAAATCCTCTTTCTTAATGGCCTGATCATACTACCCACATAATTCATGTTACATAGGGTGCAGGTCGCAAGATATATAATGTGAGTACTATTACAATTAATTTAAGATTTTACACTATATTTGCATCCTGTTTTACAACTAGAGAATTCCCCTGTTTTCTTCATATATTTGCACAATCCACAGTAATGTGTCGCACATTTATAATTACCTTTATATGTTAACCAAGTCAGTTTGATCACATTTTGTATCGTAAACATTGTAGGCGAGATGATATTACCTATTGTTTTTGCTCTGCAAGGGACACAGCGGTAGCCTTTGGAAAGTATTTTAGACAGTATTGAGTCCTGATGTAAAATGGGAAGACATTTTTGTAATATCTTTACAATATCTGTATAATGTATACTATAAGGCGTAGAGAATGTTGATATAGGATCATATTCAATTTTCTTATTTACACACGAGTGATCATACCTAAGCAAATCACTCCTAGTTCTTTGGTTCACCAATTTCTAGGCACGTTTTAATGTACTCATATTATACCCCCGGACCAGGAACCTATGTTCCATATTTTTCCTCTCAATTCGATAAGCCAACTCAGTTGAGCATGATCTCTTTGCCCTTATAAGTTCTTCAACCGGCAAATTGTGAACAATATGTCGGGGATGACAACTGCTTGCATGGAGAAGTGAATTACCACTAATCTCCTTTCTATACAGAGCCGTGTGGATTGTGCCTCTTTGTTTGTCACCAATAAGTATGACGTCCAAATAAGGCGCAGAGAAATCATACACTTGAGATGTAAACAAGATGTTATACAAATTACTGTTAATGTACCGAAAAAAGTCCTGCGGTGCGGCGGGGAAGACAACATCCACGACACCATCCCAGATAATGATGACGTCATCAATGTATCTCCCCCACCACACCACACGATCCAAAAACGGGTTACCAACATTGTGTATGTAATCCCACTCTGAGAGTATTGACACCCCTTCAATTCTGTCAGATAATACTCAGTTTCTTCCTGAAAATGATTGCAATCACAAATTCTTTGGTATTATTATCTTCATTTAATTTGTCTTCAATGAAAAAACACAAAAGAGAATGAAGCAAAAAGCAAAACATTGATCATTTCACACAAAACTGCAAAAATGGGCCAGACAAAAGTATTGGCACCCTCAGCCTAATACTTGGTTGCACAACCTTTAGCCAAAATAACTGCGATCAACTGCTTCCGGTAACCATCAATGAGTTTCTTACAATGCTCTGCTGGAATTTTAGACCATTCTTCTTTGGCAAACTGCTCCAGGTCCCTGATATTTGAAGGGTGCCTTCTCCAAACAGCCATTTTTAGATCTCTCCACAGGTGTTCTATGGGATTCAGGTCTGGACTCATTGCTGGCCACCTTAGAAGTCTCCAGTGCTTTCTCTCAAACCATTTTCTAGTGCTTTTTGAAGTGTGTTTTGGGTCATTGTCCTGCTGGAAGACCCATGACCTCTGAGGGAGACCCAGCTTTCTCACACTGGGCCCTACATTATGCTGCAAAATTTGTTGGTAGTCTTCAGACTTCATAATGCCATGCACACGGTCAAGCAGTCCAGTGCCAGAGGCAGCAAAGCAACCCCAAAATATCAGGGAACCTCCGCCATGTTTGACTGTAGGGACTGTGTTCTTTTCTTTGAATGTCTCTTTTTTTCTCCTGTAAACTCTATGTGGATGTCTTTGCCCAAAAAAGAGGAACATTCTTCCAAAACATTTTAGGCTTTCTCAGGTAAGTTTTGGCAAACTCCAGCCTGGCTTTTTTATATCTCGGGGTAAGAAGTGGGGTCTTCCTTAGTCTCCTACCATACAGTCCCTTTTCATTCAGACGCCGATGGATAGTACGGGTTGACACTGTTGCACCCTCGGACTGCAGGGCAGCTTGAACTTGTTTGGATGTTAGTCGAGGTTCTTTATTCACCATCCGCACAATCTTGCGTTGAAATCTCTTGTCAATTTTTCTTTTCCGTCCACATATAGGGAGGTTAGCCACAGTGCCATGGGCTTTAAACTTCTTGATGACACTACGCACGGTAGACATAGGAACATTCAGGTCTTTGGAGATGGACTTGTAGCCTTGAGATTGCTCATGCAGGTCTTTGGTCTTCTTTCTTTTCTCCATGCTCAATGTGGTACACACAAGGAAACAGGACAGAGGTTGAGTCAACTTTAATCCATGTCAACTGGCTGCAAGTGTGATTTAGTTATTGCCAACACCTGTTAGGTGCCACAGGTAAGTTACAAGTGCTGTTAATTAAACAAATTAGAGAAGCATCACATGATTTTTCTAACAGTGCCAATACTTTTGTCCACCCCCTTTTTTTATGTTTGGTGTGGAATTATATCCAATTTGGCTTCAATTTGGTAATTGATACAGTTTTTTTCTTTGTTCTTTTATTCTAGATGGTGTTTGGGAGAGGAAACCTACCTGTGGATTGGATATGATTTGAATTTGGAAGCACATATAATGGATGCTGTGTGTGTTACAAGTTTATTATCTGTTTATTGTATCATGTATATATTCAATATACCATCCTAGGGTGGATTTCCTTCTTCCATTATCCGTTTATTAATATTTTCATTCTCACTTAAGTGGTGAATGTAGGGAGAAATTTTATGTTTTAGAAATATGTTTAGAATGTTTGTGACTACGGTATGTCAGTGTGCTGTCTGTATGTTATCAGTATATTGACTGCACATGGACTGGCTACGCTCATCAGGAGCCCTGATAGGTACATGACACAGTGGTACGCAAACGTTTGGGCACCCCTGGTCAAAATTACTGTTATTGTGAACAGTTAAAGTGGAAATGCCATTTAATTGAAAAGAAAAAACAAACACACACAATACTGCACTAGTTGTTAATGATATGTCACATAGCAGCTAAAATACTGCTTTTTTGTGCCATATGACTTACTGTCTCAAATTTTTCTTTGCTCTTTTAAGAACTGCATTTTATGGCTGTGTGGGCATAGCCAGCTTCTACCAGCATTGTGTGTGTATTTCCATAGCTTCTGAGAGAAGGCTGATGGGAAGCAGTATAATGTGCAAGCATTGAAGGTTAAAGAAATCCAGACTGAGCTGTGTGGAGCCAGATGACAGATCAGAAGCTTGTGCCAGGGAAAGAGGAGTTTGCACTGATCCAGATTTTCTGACATTGCTTGGCACGGTGCTGTAGCCTGAAGTAATCTGATACATTGGCACCTCATCGGCTGCAGTCAGGAGCTAGCACTATGTAGGCCATGTTCCTTTTAGCCTTATATGGTTATGTAGCCATATTCAGTGTGAAGATGGATCTGACCGAGAATCAACATGTCTGCTGCAGACACAGTCTAGTGGGGACATCTTGTGGAACGTTTACGAATGGTTTTGCACCAGATTTCTCTTATGGTTTATTAAAAATCAATTGCTTCACATTATTATTATTATTATTATTATTAATAAATAAAATTTATACAATGGCTTTGGTTTAACTGTATTTGGGTGTACATGTACCAGCTGTAGAGTAGTGCGCATGAACGTAATTGCAGATGACTTCTGATTATGCGCAGTGAGCCTCTTAAGCTGGGACATGTACACCCTAATTCAGAGAAACACAATGCAGTAAGGGTAACAAATGTGCGCTCATAGGCTGCTTTGTGTAACGCTGTCAATGACAACAGCTTTGGTAAAGCATGTTACCACTCCCACTGGGGCAGAATAACATGCTGAGTAGGCTATAAAAAAGGGGGAGACAGAAGCGCACAATAGGGTCTTATCCAATGGTAAAATCGTTTCACATATGGATCCACTCACCTGGTTCAGTTGTGTGGAACACAACAACCATAAGCACAATTGGGTAGGATCCGATGAACTGCAGCAATTACCCGGTCACTAGAATTGCATGTATAGAAAGGAGAGAAGTCCGGCTTTCAGGATCGCGCTGTTCCTGTCTAAAGTTCACAAGGAATTAATCCCAGGACCAAGTAGTGATAATAACTTTCTTTTTATTCCAGAAACTCGAGTTTCTGGAATAAAAAGAAAGTTATTATCACTGCTTGGTCCTGGGATTAATTCCTTGTGAACTTTGGACAGGAACAGCACGATCCTGAAAGCCGGACTTCTCTCCTTTCTATATATGCAATGCTAAGTGAGCTGACTAGTTCGGGAACTAACACCCCCTCGACTAGTCAAAACCCTAAACTTGCATATCACCATAGACGATCTTTAGAAATACTGCTTATGTATGCAACTTCAACTCCATTTCTGTATTTGAGTGTTTAGTTGCTAGGTTTATATATTATAGATAAAGTTAGAACAAAAAAAAAAAAAACTTCCCAAAGGCTCACACAGGAAGAGCATGTGAGTGTATCCAGTTTCCTGTGTCTGTTTGCTATATCTGTATGTGAGAGAGAAGCAGCTGTAGAAGCAGTACAGAGACACATAAGATAGGTTTTATTCCTGATCTATTAAGCTTATTTGTTCGTGTTGCTGAATAAATAAGCTCTGATGTCACACGCTTGGGACAGAATCCAGAATAATCCGCTGCCAACACGCACACATTCACCAGTGTACATGTGCAGAAAATTGTTAAATTTACTATCCATGGTGAAATATAATGGATTTAAAAAGAAAAAAAAATCCTATATGATTCAGAGGTGTTTAGGAAGTTCTCCTACTGCTGCAACCTCTGTAGAGATCTACTGGTGCTTTATAGAAATGTAAATGATTAGTCAGGAAGACTGTATAAAGCACATATAACCCAGTCTCAGAGTTTGGGACATACTAAAAAGAATGAAGAAAAGGAATAAATAAAAAGAATGAAGATAATAACTTATTACAGAAAGATTATGTAGATGTATATAAAGTTTCTTGGGTATCTTAGACACGGAATGGACACATATCCCATATAACCAGGTGTATATTATGTTACCTGAGCATTTTAGGTGTGGAATGAAGATGAAATATCTGTAGATAATAGGAAAATGAGCACATATCCCATATAACCAGGTGTATATTATATTACCTTTCATGTTCATTCCAGATTTTCCTATTATCTACAGATATTTCACGTTCATTCCACACCTAAAATGCTCAGGTAACATAATATACACCTGGTTATATGGGATGTGTGTTCATTCTCCTATTATCTACAGATATTTCATCTTCATTCCACACCTAAAATGCTCAGGTAACATAATATACACCTGGTTATATGGGATATGTGTTCATTCCATGTCTAAGTTTCCCAAGAAACCTTTTATACATCTACATAATCTTTCTGTAATAAGTTATTATCTTCATTCTTTTTATTTATTTATTCCTTTTCTTCATTCTTTTTAGTACGTCCCTCAGAGTTTATCATCCTGATTCCTCAGGTCCTGCTTGAGACTGCTGCCTTTCTCGGCAGTTCTATTTAGGCCTTATGACCCTTCTCCATATTTTTGCTCACTTTCTGGATGCCATGGTGCTGTACACATCAATAAGTTCTAGACAGTATAATCAGAGGCCTTGTAGTTTTGAAACCCTCATGTCTTACAGATGGGCTTAACCCCTTCCTGACCTATGACGTTGTACAATGTCATGGGCCGGTAAGCGTGGTTTGATGTGAGTTCTGGCGCGGCGCTCACATCAAAGCCTCAACATCTCAGCTGATCTCATCAGCTGAGATGTCAGGGTAACAGCACCGATCGGATCTGGGATCCGATTGGCACTATTAACCCCTTGGATCCTGCTGTCAATCACTGACAGCGGGATCCAAGGCGGCCGCGGCAGGGAATGCGCTGTTCCCCGCCTGCTCCGTAGATCCCACAATAGTATCGCGGGATCTCCGGTGCTCACGTGACAGCCCGGGGTCCTGGCTAGACCCCGGATGCGGTCACTGAGCAGTTCCGTGTAGTGGTTGGCAGGCGCTGCCAACCACAACAGGTCCGCGATTCTGAGAAATACAGATGAGCTGCAGCTCATCTGTATCTCCAAGAAGCGATTAGCCTGTGCAGCAAGGTGCCTCTTAAAAAGGCAGTGTAAAAAAAAAAATGAATAAAAAAATAAAGTTTTTAAAAACCTGTAAAAAAAAAAAAAAGTTCAAATCACCCCCCTTTCCCCCAATCATAATAAAAGTATTTAAAAAAAAAAACGTTTGATATTGCCGTGTTCAGAATCGCCCGATCTATCATCGTATTAAATCAGTAAATGAGAGCCGTAAACTCCGTAACGGAAAAAATGGTCCAAACGCCATTTTCCAATTCCGGCCAATTCCGTTTTTTTGGTCGCCGCAACATTGCTATAAAATGCAATAACGGGCGATCAAAACTACGGATCCCTCCAAAAATGGTATAATTAGAAACGTTAGGTCAAGACGCAAAAAATAAGCCGTTACACAGCCCCAGATCCCGAAAAATGAGAACACTATGGGTCACAGAACATGGCGCAAAAAGTCCTTTTTTTTTTTTTGGTCAAACTTCAGTTTTCCAGTAACACGCCGTAACACTGCGTGGTAGCAACAGTCTGGCAATCGTGATTTTTGTGACTGTTGCCTTGACATTGCTACGAAGTGGCGGCGTGTAATTTGGGAAAGTGATCGGGTTTCTCGCAGTTGCTTCGGGTAGCCGTTTCCGAGCCGTGTTCTAAAATCCAAGGCAACACAAAGGGAGAATTGCCATGGTAGTGGCGTGTAAACGGGGGACAGGGATGGAATCAGCGTCGCCTAGTGAATTCCCAGGGGCGTGCCACAGCCTCATGGATACCGCGCCCCATCAGCGATCATTGGTGCAGGCTACTGTGTTACGATTGGCTGTCCCTTCACAGGGCGCCATATTTAAAGAGCTGTCCATTCACACTACACAATTGCAATGGCGTCATGTATTAGCCAGCCTCCTTGCGCAGGCTAGCCAATCATGACGCTATTGCGTTGTACAATCAGCATGTTAGCGTCATGGAATACACAACTCTGTCACGCCTATGTTCTTGCGGCGCTAAAGTTGTACGCCCATATTCCTTTGTGGATAGCGGCGTGTGAAGCGGCGACGGTATTCAACAGCAAGTTATCCGCAGGATCTGTAGGAACTTCCAGGGAACCACGATGCCTTGAGTTGACAACGCAATGGCGGTGTGTACATGCGGCATCGGCGATCGTTGGCAACCGTTAAAAACATGCGCGTGCACGTACGGTTGATACCAGTTGCCAGTGATAGTGGTGGCGTGTAAAGGTACCCTAAAAAGGTATACATGTTTGGTATCTACGAACTCGAAAAGACCTGAAACACCACCCAGTCATGTCGGTTTTACCATATAGTGAACATGGCGACAAAAATACCCAAAAACAAATGTGTTATTGCACTTTTTTTTCAATTTCACGCATTTAGAATTTTTTTGCAATTTATCCTGTACACTATATGGCAAAATAAATGATTGCATATGAAAGTAAAACTCGTCCCACAAAAAACAAGCCATCATATGTCTATATTGACGGAAAAATAAAAAAGTTATGGCTCTTGAAAGCAGGGGAACAAAAAACAAAAATGAAAAATTCCAAGGTCATGAAGGGGTTAAAGAGGACCTGTCACCCCCCTGTTGCTATGCTAACTGATTGCAGCACTGAATGCAGAGTGTCTGCTGCATTCAGGGAAGGGGTCCCCCATGTTTCTAGCCCCCCTGTAAGTCGTTAAAAAGACTTTATAAAGTGTACAGATAAGGAGCCCGGAGTGACTTACTGTCAGTACGAACCGTGGTGAACAGAAGGACTGCAAATCTCCCCATCCCAATTAGATAGCATCATATATTCTGTATTTTTTTTTGGACCCCAATGTGCACTCAAAAGAAAGTAAAATTTTAAAATGGGGGTCCGACTTATAGTCCGAGTGTAGCATATCGGGGAAGAGGGGGGATTTGGAGCGGCGTCACCAGAGGGGTGATGCTGTGGGCACTGGGCTGGGAGAATAGGGTGTTGCGAGGCACGTATCGTTGATCTCCCGGTGGTGAATGCAATGGACTTCAGGAAAATGGCCGTGGAAGCAGTAAATACTTAGGTTGAGATCTAGAAGAGTAGAGATCTCAATCTGCGCATGTACTGCCTCCACATGTACTGCCTCCACAACCATTTTCCTGAAGTCCATTGCCAGGGGATCAATGGTGTCTGCATTGCGCACTGGTGCACCCTGTCCTCCCAGCCCAGGGCCAGCATCGCCCCACTCATGCCACTGCCAACTTCCTGTCTCCTGTGACCTAGCTGTATGGTATGCTACATCCGGACTATAGGATGCACTCCCATTTCCCACCAAATTTTTTGGGAAAAAAGTGTGTCTTCTAGTCCGAAAAATATGGAAACTAAGGCTTGAGTTTGGGCAGCGAGACTCACGGGTGATCTAGGACACTGACGTGTCTTCAAGCCAAAACGCATGGGTTTTTTTCCCCAATATGAGATTTTATGGGGAATTGTAAAAAATAAATACAAGTACTTTTTAGAGGCGCAGGATTCCAGTGAGAACATAGTCTAACCTTGCCTGTAAATTGTATTAGGTAGCAGAACTTTGCTTTTCTGGATGTTGAGAGATGGTCAGTGGGACACCTTCACTTATTAAAGCGACCCAACACAGTATCCTTAAAAAGGGAGTGAACATTTTTGCATGTAGTCACTTGCCCTTCTGACTTCCATTCAAATTAGTCCTCTTCAATCCAACATGGCTGGCACAGCAGCATAGGAAGCTCAGCGGTGAGTATTAAAGGGATCCTTTCACTTCCAAAACGCCTCCTAAGCTACCCTGTTTCCCCGAAAATAAGTCACCCCCGAATATAAGTCAGGGCAGGGCTGGCGCAGAATTTTCCAATATAAGTCATACCCCGATTATAGGACAGGGTGACTTATTTTCGGGGAATATAAGACAGGGTACCGCTAAAGTGCCATTTTTGCCCATTGCATGTTTTACCTGTGTCCCCGCTGTCCCACTGGCCCCGCTGTCCTCCGTGGGCTCTCCTCTGCCCTCAGGTGCAGCCGCAGGTCCGCTGTCCCCCGTGGGCTCCCGTCTGCCCTCAGGTGCCGCAGGTAACCCCAAGGGCATAGGGTTAATCTTGTGCGCCTGTCGCCCCGGCCTGACGTCACCACTGCCGGCAGGAGCTTCTGATTGGCCAGCGGCTCCCCAGCATCTCAAGCGCTGATTGGCTCAGCAGCTCGAGTGCTGATTGGCCAGAAGCTCCTGCATGAAGAAGCATCCTGTCAAAGTGGAGATAAACATTTAAATACTTACTCATTAGTGATTATAATTAGACGGGGCCATATTCTTTAGTCACCAGGGGGTGTTGTTTTGCAGCCTCGAGGATCCAACCTGTCTCTGTCTGTGCTGCAGTGAAACTAAAGGCAGGACTAATGATTTTCATTCTGTGAGTGATAGGGAGGGGGAGGGTAAAGCCTGCACAAGCAGAGCAAACACACAGAGAGAAGGTGGATCCTGGAGCCTGCAAAACAGCCCGCCTTGGTGACTAAAGAATATGGCCCCTGCTAATTATAATCACTAATGAGTAAGTCTTAAAACGTTTTTATGCACTTTCACAGGATGCTTTTAGGAGACAAAAGGAGTGTGAGATTAGTGATGGGATGGTGCAGGGACATGTTTTACTACCGTGTTTCCCTGAATATAAGACAGTGTCTTATATTAATTTTACCCCCAAAAGTCCCACCCTGTCTTATATTCGGGGTATGACTTATATATAAAAAAAAAATGACAAAAATGAAAAGTCCCAGCCCCATACAGTATGCCACTGCAGCCCCCAGCACAGTACCGTTAAAACCGCAATTCCGCCGCACAGCCGACTTGCGGCACACTTGCGGCATACTTGCGGCAGGTCCCCATACAATGTACGGTACTGTATGGGACACTTACGGCAAGGTGCGGTGGTTTATGACCACATCAAATGTCAGTTCAACGAGAATGTGGTTTTTAGTCATAAATAAACACAAAGCAGATCAGAGTAGGATAGTTATTTGGTGACTTTGGCCACAACACAGGTCACAATGTGCTGCTGCTGCATCATAGCTTAATGTTGAGGAATGAAGTTGCATTGTGGCCCACTGCGGTATTGTGACAAACAATTTACAAAAAAATCTGAATGGGTCTGACTTCTTGGGACTTGCTTGTTGTGTTAGCATTATTCTTGTCAGGTTTGATGACATCACTGAGCAAATGACATCACAACTGATATAGAATGTACAAAGTTCTACACTGTGGCCATCTTGTGCCACTAGGACCTTACAACCGGAATGGACGAAGCCAGGTAGGGAGCTTTTTTCTTATAGGGGGGATATAGCAGCTAAAACCTCTTACAATCAACTATTATTGCTGTAGAATGAGGTTGCATTGAGACCCGCTGGGTTATTGTGACAAGCAATTTACAAAAAAAAATCTGAATGGGTCTGACTTTTTGTAACTTGCTTTTTATGGTCGCAGTAGTCTTGGGTTTGTAATGAAACCCCATTCAAATACATGGCACAGTGATGTTGAAGCAGACCATAATTATTTGGACTGCACATCATGTTTAGCAGCCAAAGTTGCCTTGTAACTGCAGCCTTACAAACATCCCAACAGTGACTGATTCTTAGTGTCCCAAGTCCCCTGTTTATTGAGAGCTGGGTATCTCCAAGTCCCATACACAGTGAGTGGAGTGGCACAGCATAGGCTTTGATCATTCACACAGGAGACTCTACACAAATTGGTTGTACCCCAGCAATGGGAAACCTAATCTGTAAAGAGCTGTAATTGTGACAAAACTATAGATGGGCAAATTAATTCCCAGGACCCTGGTCCAGCGGCCATGCCAGCATTCTGGGGCTTTTGAATGACAGATGTGTACCTTCCATCTGCTACCTCCAAACATACCTGAGGTAGTTTCATAGGCAGAAGAAACCCCAGGCCTTGCTTGGCTTTATTAGTCCTGTCAATAGTAGTGAAAGGGGTATTCCCGTCTCCAAGGTCCTATCCCAAAATGTAGTAGGTGCAATATTAATAATAATAATAATAATAATAATAATAATAGCAAATCCCTCCACTTAGAAATGTAGTATAGTTCTCCTGATTAGCTAATGTCACTTACATCATATGAAGCATTGCAGCTTATGTATCCATGGTTACAACCACACATATAGTGACAGCTACATAGGTATCCATGGTTACTAAGCTGTAATGCATGAGGTACACATGTGCCATTTAGAGTCATATACACACATAGTGCATACGTACCCTGCGATCAATGATACATGAACTCCAATATTGCTGTAATCGTTAAAAAATGTCAAGTACTTACGTATCAATTATTTTTTTTTTAAGCAAAAAGTGCAAAAGCCTCCAACCAACCGAAATATGGATGATCAGTAACATCATGTCCTGTCTCTCCAGGTGTGTGGGTCCTATATTTTTTCTTTATAGTACATATTGGGATTTTGCTAAAACCTCTTGCAATCAGCTGTTATTGTTGTGTGAAGCAGAGCTTCTACAGGACACGTAATATTACGGCCCCTAATGGGAGGGTTCTATGTAATACATTTGTTGAGTCTGATTTAGAGTCTGATCTAATAACGTGCATGTACACCAGGCCGGCATCAGCACCCAGGCAAGTGTTGGGGCCCTGGGAAAACAGGAGGGCCCACTCTCTGTGACACAGGTTGGGACAACTCCATATGGCTTCATTATTGGGTAGTTTTGCCCTTCACGTCAAATTTGAGCATTTTTAACAAAAATTAATTGCAAATGCCATCAGTCTCTGCTGTCAGCTCTCTTTTATTGTTGAATCACTGGGTGACCTGGGAGTTGCTTACTGTGGTCAGGAATAGCAGTATGGAGTCCTGAGTTCTCCTTTAGAACATAGGGCACTGGATAATATGGAATAAAATAGATGGGTCCCTTTAAATGTGCATCTCACAATTATATGCAGGGTTGTTGCCGATTTATTAAAGAGGACCCATTGACCCCCTGATGCCTTCCAAAGTGAAAGCACCACTGAATGCAGCGTGTCTGCTGCGTTAAGGGAAGGGGTCTCCCATGTCTCCTGCCCCCTGTAAGTAATAAACTATAATGAAAGTTTTACGATAAGAAACCTGTAGGGATTTACTGATTATGTAGTCCTCGCCTCCTGCCTTTCTGTGTCTCCCCTCCTTGTTGTGCGCATGCCTCAGCGTCTGAACTCACACAGGCGCACAGCACGGAATTAGTAGGAGCGGGTCCTGGCTGCTGGAAAGTCAGCGCCAGAGCCAGCTAAAGATCATGCTGAATGCATACAGCAGGGCGGGCTCTGGCGCTGACGTTCCCGCGCATGCCTCTGGACTTCCTATCTTAAAACTGTCAAAATTGTTTATTACAGGTTGAATGGGGGGGGGGCCGGTAGAGACATGGGAGACTCCTTCTCTGAATGCAGCATACACGTTGCATCTAGTGGTGCTTTCCCTTTGGAAAGCATGGGGGCGGGGGGGGGTGACAGGTCCTCTTTAAAGTGAACTATTCCTTTATGTTTTAATCTCGATCTATAAGAACAGCAGTGACCGTGATATCATAGGTCACACAACATCACTGACTTTCCGTGACTTCACAATCAGAATAGAAAGTACCAAGATCTAAACCTGAATCATTTTGTGTTTTTAGACCCAGACAAAAGGAAGGTGACAAGCAGAGCTGCAGAGTCTGAGTCTGTGTCTGGATTCAGGGAAGTTGAGAAGAGTCAGATGTTTCGACTTCACAGCCCTGGTGACAAGTCCAGGTGAGTATTTCTGTGGAGCTCATGCCAGCAGCCACAGCCTAAGGCGGCCCCCCCTCCCCCGCTTTGCGACCTACGGAGGCCCCCCTCCCCCGCTTTGCGGCCTACGGGCGGCCCCCCTCCCCCGCTTTGCGGCCTACGGGCGGCCCCCTCCCCCGCTTCGCTTCGGAGCCTCACCCGGCGGCGGGCCCCCCTCCCCCGCTTTGCGGCCTACGGGCGGCCCCCCCTCCCCCGCTTTGCGGCCTACGGGCGGCCCCCCTCCCCCGCTTTGCGGCCTACGGGCGCCCCCCTCCCCCGCTTTGCGGCCTACGGGCGGCCCCCCCTCCCCGCTTTGCGGCCTACGGGCGGCCCCCCTCCCCCGCTTTGCGGCCTACGGGCGGCCCCCTCCCCCGCTTTGCGGCCTACGGGCGGCCCCCCTCCCCCGCTTTGCGGCTACGGGGGCCCCCCTCCCCCGCTTTGCGGCCTACGGCGGCCCCCTCCCCCGCTATGCAGCCTACGGAGGCCTCCGCTCCCCCGCTTTGCGGCCTACGGAGGCCCCCCTCCCCCGCTTTGCGGCCTACGGGCGGCCCCCCTCCCCCGCATTGCGGCCTACGGGCGGCCCCCCTCCCCCGCTTTGCTTCCTACGGGCGGCCCCCCTCCCCCGCTTTGCGGCCTACGGGGGCCCCCCTCCCCCGCTTTGCGGCCTACGGGCGGCCCCCCTCCCCCGCATTTGCGGCCTACGGGCGGCCCCCCTCCCCCGCTTTGCTTCCTACGGGCGGCCCCCCTCCCCCGCTTTGCGGCCTACGGGCAGCCCCCCTCCCCCGCTTTGCAGCCTACGAAGGCCTCCCCTTCCCCGCTTTGCGGCCTACGGAGACCCCCACTCCCCCGTTTTGCGGCCTACGGGCGGCCCCCCTCCCCCGCATTGCGGCCTACGGGAGGCCCCCCTCCCCCGCTTTGCGGCCTACGGGCGACCCCCCTCCCCTGCTTTGCGGCCTACGGAGGCCCCCCTCCCCCGCTTTGCGGCCTACGGGCGGCCCCCCTTCCCCACTTTGTGGCCTACGGGCGGCCCCCCTCCCCCGCTTTGCGGCCTACGGGCGGCCCCCCTTCCCCGCTTTGCGGCCTACGGGCGGCCCCCCTCCCCCGCTTTGCGGCCTACGGGCGGCCCCCCTTCCCCGCTTTGTGGCCTACGGGCGGCCCCCCTCCCCCGCTTTGCGGCCTACGGAGGCCTTCCCTCCCCCGCTTTGCGGCCTACGGGCGGCCCCCCTTCCCCACTTTGCAGCCTAGGGCGGCCCATCTCCCCCGCGTTGCGGCCTACGGGCGGCCTCCCTCCCCCTTTGCGGCCTACAGGGCGGCCCCCTCCCCGCTTTGCGCACGGGCGGCGCCCCTCCCCCGCTTTGGGCTACGGGGCCCCCTCCCCGCTTTGGCGGCCTACGGCGGCCCCCTCCCCCTTGCCTAGCGCCCCCCCCCTGGCCTCGGCCCCTCCCCCGCTTGGCTAGGGCCCCCTTCCCCCCCCTTGGCCTACGCCCCCCGCTGCGCTCGGGCCCCCCTTGCGGCTGGGCGGCCCCCCCCCCTCGCCTAGGGCCCTCCCTGCGCTAGGCCCCCCGCTGCGCCTAGGGCCCCCTCCCCTTGCGCTCGGCGCCCCTCCCCTTTGCTACGGGCCCCCCCCGCTTGCGGCCTAGGGCCCCCTCCCCGCTTGCGGCTAGGGCGCCCCCCCCCCGCTGCGCCTACGGGGGCCCCCCCCCGCTTGCGCCTACGGGCCCCCTCCCCCGTTTGCGGCCTACGGGCCCCCTCCCCCGCTTGCGGCTCGCCCCTCCCCTTTGCGGCCTACGGGGCCCCTCCCGTTTCGGCCTAGGGCGCCCCTCCCGCTTGCGGCCCGGGCGGCCCCCTCCCCGCTTTGCGGCCTAGGGCCCCCCCCGCTTGCGCTAGGGGCCCCCTCCCCCGCTTGCGGCCTACGGCCCCCCTCCCCTTTGCGCTACGGGGGCCCCCTCCCGCTTTGGCTACGGGGCACCCCTCCCCCCTTTGCGGCTAGGGGCCCCCCCCGCTTTGCGCTGCCCCCCCGCTTGCGCCTACGGGCCCCTCCCGCTTTGCGGCTACGGGCCCCCCCCGCTTTGGGCCTACGGGGCCCCCCCCGCTTTGCGGCTACGAGCCCCCCTCCCGCTTTGGGCTACGGGCCCCTCCCCCGCTTTGCGGCTAGGGGCCCCTCCCCCCTTTGCGGCCTACGGGGCCCCCCCCCTTGCGGCTCGGGCCCCCCCCGCTTTGCGCCTACGGCCCCTCCCCGCTTTGGGCCTACGGGGGCCCCCCTCCCCCGCTTTGCGGCTACGGGGCCCCCTCCCCGCTTTGCGGCCTAGGCCCCCCTCCCCGCTTTGCGGCCTACGGGCGGCCCCCTCCCCGCTTGCGGCCTACGGGCGGCCCCCCTCCCCCGCTTTGCGGCCTACGGGCGGCCCCCTCCCCCGCTTTGCGGCCTACGGGCGCCCCCCTCCCCCGCTTGCGGCCTAGGGGGCCCCCCTCCCCGCTTGCGGCCTACGGCGCCCCCCCCCGCTTTGCGGCCTACGGGGCCCCCTCCCCCCTTTGCGGCCTACGGGCGCCCCCTCCCCGCTTGCGCCTAGGGCCCCCTCCCCGCTTGCGCCTACGGGCGGCCCCCTCCCCCGCTTTGCGGCCTAGGGCGCCCCCCTCCCCCGCTTTGCGGCCTACGGGGGCCCCCCTCCCCCGCTTTGCGGCTAGGGGCCCCCTCCCCGCTTTGCGCTAGGGGCCCCCTCCCCGCTTGCGGCTACGGGCGGCCCCCCTCCCCCTTGCGGCCTACGGGCGCCCCCCTCCCCGCTTTGCGGCTACGGGGGCCCCCTCCCGCTTTGCGGCCTAGGGCCCCTCCCCGCTTGCGGCCTAGGGGCCCCCCTCCCCCCTTTGCGGCCTACGGGGCCCCCTCCCCGCTTTGCGCCTACGGGGCCCCTCCCCCGCTTTGCGGCTAGGCGGCCCCTCCCGCTTGCGGCCTACGGGCCCCCGCTTTGCGCTAGGGCCCCCCCCCGCTTGCGCTACGGGCCCCCCGCTTGCGCCACGGGCCCCCCCCCCCCTGCCCTACGGCGCCCCCCCCCCCGCCTCGCCCCCCCTCCCCCCTTGGCCTACGGGCCCCCCCCCCCCTCCCTTGAGCGCCCCCCCCCCTGCGCGGGCCCCCCCCCCACCCCTCCCCGCTTGCGGCACGGCGCCCCTCCCCCCTTTGCGCCTACGCCCCTCCCTTTGCTACGGCCCCCCCGTTGGCTCGGCCAGGGGCCCCCCCCCCCCTTGCGCTAGGCCCCCTCCGCTTCGCTACGAGCCCCCCCCTTTGCGCCTAGGGCCCCCCTCCCCCGCTTGCGGCACCCCCCCTCCCCTTACGCCCCCTCCCTTGTGGGCCCCCTCCCCCTTGCGGCCCCCCTCCCCCGCTTTGCGGCCTACGGGCGGCCCCCTCCCCCGCTTGCGGCCTACGGGCGGCCCCCCTTCCCCCGCTTTGCGGCCTACGGGCGGCCCCCCTCCCCCGCTTTGCGGCCTACGGGCGGCCCCCCTCCCCGCTTTGCGGCCTACGGGCGGCCCCCCTCCCCGCTTTGCGGCCTACGGCGGCCCCCTCCCCCGCTTTGCGGCCTACGGGCGGCCCCCCTCCCCCGCTTTGCGGCCTACGGGCGGCCCCCCTCCCCCGCTTTGCGGCCTACGGGGCCCCCTCCCCCGCTTTGCGGCCTACGGGCGGCCCCCCTCCCCGCTTTGCGGCCTACGGGCGGCCCCCTCCCCCGCTTTGCGGCCTACGGGCGGCCCCCTCCCCCGCTTTGCGGCCTACGGGCGGCCCCCCCCTTCCTGGCCCCCCCGCTTTGCGGCCTACGGGCGCCCCCCTCCCCCGCTTTGCGGCCACGGAGGCCCCCTCCCCCGCTTTGCGGCCTACGGGCGGCCCCCTCCCCCGCTTTGCGGCCTACGGGCGGCCCCCCCCCCCGCTTTGCGGCCTACGGGCGGCCCCCCTCCCCCGCTTTGCGGCCTACGGGCGGCCCCCCTCCCCCGCTTTGCGGCCTACGGGCGGCCCCCCTCCCCCGCTTTGCGGCCTACGGGCCCCCCCCCGCTTTGCGGCCTACGGCGGCCCCCCTCCCCCGCCTTTGCGGCCTACGGGCGGCCCCCCTCCCCCGCTTTGCGGCCTACGGGCGCCCCCTCCCCGCTTTGCGGCCTACGGCGGCCCCCCTCCCCCGCTTTGCGGCCTACGGCGGCCCCCTTTCCCGCGCTTTGCGGCCTCCGGGCGCCCCCCTCCCCCGCTTGCGCCCTCCCTGTGGCCCCCTCCCCCGCTTTGCGGCCTACGGGGCCCTCCCTCCCCCGCTTTGCGGCCTACGGCGGCCCCCTCCCTCCGCCAGCTTGCGGCCTAGCGGCGGCCACCCCTCCCCCGCTTTGCGGCCTACGGGGCCCCCCCCCCTCGCCCCGCTTCCGGCCTCCAGGGGGCCCCCTCTCCCTACAGCCCCCCCCGCTTTGCGGCCTACGGGCGGCCCCCCTCCCCCGCATTGCGGCCTACGGGGCCCCCCTCCCCCGCTTTGCGGCCTACGGCGGCCCCCCCTCCCCCGCTTTGGCGGCCTACGGCGCCCGCCCTCCCCCCCTCGCCCTTGCGGCCTACGGGCGGCCCCCCTCCCCCGCTTTGCGGCCTACGGGGCCCCCCCCTCCCGCTCTTGCGGCCTACGGTGGCCCCCCCCCCCCCCGCTTTGCGCCTACGGCGGCCCCCCCCCCCGCTTTGCGGCCTACGGGCCCCCCTCCCCCGCTTTGCGGCCTACGGGCGGCCCCCCTCCCCCGCTTTGCGGCCTACGGGCGGCCCCCCTCCCCCGCTTGCGGCCTACGGGCCACCCCTCCCCCGCTTTGCGGCCTACGGGCGGCCCCCTCCCCCGCTTTGCGGCCTACAGGGGGCCCCCTCCCCCGCTTTGCGGCCTACGGCGGCCCCCCCCCCCTTGCGGCCTACGGGGCCCCCCTCCCCGCTTTGCGGCCTACGGGCGGCCCCCCTCCCCCGCTTTGCGGCCTACGGGCGGCCCCCCTCCCCCGCTTTGCGGCCTACGGGCGGCCCCGCTTTGCGGCCTACTCGGGCCCCCTCCCCCGCTTTGCGGCCTACGGAGGCCCCCCTCCCCCACTTTGCGGCCTACGGGCGGCCCCCTCCCCGCTTTGCGGCCTACGGGCGGCCCCCCTCCCCCGCTTTGCGGCCTACGGGCGGCCCCCCTCCCCCGCTTTGCGGCCTACGGGCGGCCCCCCTCCCCCGCTTTGCGGCCTACGGAGGCCTTCCCTCCCCGCTTTGCGGCCTACGGGCGGCGCCCCTTCCCCCGCTTTGCGGCCTACGGAGGCCTTCCCTCCCCCGCTTTGCGGCCTACGGAGGCCCCCCTCCCCCACTTTGCGGCCTACGGGCGGCCCCCTCCCCCGCTTTGCGGCCTACGGGCGACCCCCCTCCCCGCTTTGCGGCCTACGGGCGGCCCCCCTCCCCCGCTTTGTGGCCTACGGGCGGCCCCCCTCCCCCGCTTTGCGGCCTACGGAGGCCTTCCCTCCCCCGCTTTGCGGCCTACGGGCGGCCCATCTCCCCCGCGTTGCGGCCTACGGGCGGCCCCCCCTCCCCCGCTTTGCGGCCTACGGAGGCCTTCCCTCTCCCGCTTTGCGGCCTACGGGCGGCGCCCCTTCCCCCGCTTTGCGGCCTACGGAGGCCTTCCCTCCCCCACTTTGCGGCCTACGGGCGGCCCCCCCCCGCTTTGCGGCCTACGGGCGGCCCCCTCCCCCGCTTTGCGGCCTACGGGCGGCCCCCTCCCCCGCTTTGCGGCCTACGGGCGGCCCCCCTCCCCCGCTTTGTGGCCTACGGGCGGCCCCCCTCCCCCGCTTTGTGGCCTACGGGCGGCCCCCCTCCCCCGCTTTGCGGCCTACGGAGGCCTTCCCTCCCCCGCTTTGCGGCCTACGGGCGGCCCATCTCCCCCGCGTTGCGGCCTACGGGCGGTCTCCCTCCCCAGCTTTGCGGCCTACGGGCGGCCCCCCTCCCCCGCTTTGCGGCCTACGGAGGCCCCCCTCCACCGCTTTGCGGCCTACGGGCGGCACCCCTCCCCCGCATTGCGGCCTACGGGCGGCCCCCCCTCCCCCGCTTTGCGGCCCCCCTCCCCGCTTTGCGGCCTACGGGCGGCCCCCCTCCCCCGCTTTGTGGTCTACGGGTGGCCCCCCTCCCCCGCTTTGTGGTCTACGGGCGGCCCCCCTCCCCGGCTTTGTGGCCTACGGGCGGCCCCCCCTCCCCCGCTTTGCGGCCTATGGGCGGCCCCCCTCCCCCGTTTTGCGGCCTACGGGCGGCCCCCCTCCCCCGCTTTGCTTCCTACGGGCGGCCCCCCTCCCCGCTTTGCGGCCTACGGGCGGCCCCCCTCCCCCGCTTTGCAGCCTACGGAAGCCTCCCCTCCCCCGCTTTGCGGCCTACGGAGCCCCCACTCCCCCGCTTTGCGGCCTACGGGCGGCCCCCCTCCCCCGCTTTGCGGCCTTACGGGCGGCACCCCTCCCCCGCATTGCGGCCTACAAGAGGCCCCCCTCCCCCGCTTTGCGGCCTACGGGCGACCCCCTTCCCCGCTTTGCGGCCTACGGGCGGCCCCCCTTCCCCGCTTTGCGGCCTACGGGCGGCCCCCCTTCCCCGCTTTGTGGCCTACGGGCGGCCCCCTTCCCCCGCTTTGCGGCATACGGAGGCCTTCCCTCCCCCGCTTTGCGGCCTACGGGCGGCCCCCCTCCACCGCTTTGCAGCCTACGGAGGCCTCCCCTCCCCTGCTTTGCAGCCTATGGAGGCCCCCCTCCCCGCTTTGCGGCCTACGGGCGGCCCCCCTCCCCCGCATTGCGGCCTACGGGCGGCCCCCCTCCCCCGCTTTGCTTCCTACGGGCGGCCCCCCTCCCCCGCTTTGCTTCCTACGGGCGGCCCCCCTCCCCCGCTTTGCGGCCTACGGGCGGCCCCCCTTCCCCTGCTTTGCGGCCTACGCAGGCCCCCCTTCCCCGCTTTGCGGCCTACAGGCGGCCCCCCTCCCCCGCTTTGCGGCCTACGGGCGGCCCCCCCTCCCCGCTTTGCGGCCTACGGAGGCCCCCCTCCCCCACTTTGCGGCCTACGGGCGGCCCCCCTCCCCCGCTTTGCGGCCTACGGGCGGCCCCCCTCCCCCACTTTGCAGCCTACGGAGGCCTCCCCTCCCCCGCTTTGCGGCCTACGGAGGCCCCCCTCCCCCGCTTTGCGGCCTACGGGCGGCTCCCCTCCCCGCATTGCGGCCTAAGGGCGGCCCCCCCTCCCCCGCATTGCGGCCTACGGGCGGCCCCCCCTCCCCCGCTTTGCGGCCTACGGGCGGCCCCCCTCCCCCGCTTTGCGGCCTACGGGCGGCCCCCCTCCCTCGCTTTGCGGCCTACGGGCGGCCTTCCCCTCTCCCGCTTTGCGGCCTACGGGCGGCCCCCCTCCCCCGCTCTGCGGCCTACCTGGGGCACCCCCTCCCCCGCTTTGCGGCCTACGGGCGGACCCCATCCCCCGCTTTGCGGCCTACGGGCGACCCCCCTCCCTTGCTTTTCCGCCTACGGGCGGCCCCCCCCTCCCCCGCTTTGTGGCCTACGGGCGGCCACCCTCCCCCGCTTTGCGGCCTACGGGCGGCCCCCCTCCCCAGCTTTGCGGCCTACGGGCGGCCCCCCTCCCCAGCATTGCGGCCTACGGGCGCCCCCCCCTCCACCGCTTTGCGGCCTATGGCCCCCCCACTGCTTTGCCTGCTTCGCGGCCTAGGCCCCCCCCCCCCGCTTTGCCAGCTTTGCAGCCTCCACCCATATGCTTTGCCCAGAGCATCCATCGTGCTAGATTGTGAGCTTCTAGTGGCAGGCGGCATGTCTTTCTTTCCATGATGTACAGTTATTCAGCAATATGCAGCAGGACAGACTTGATCCAGGGAGATATCCGATCGCCAGAATTGGGGTCAGGAAGGAATTTTTTTTCCCCCTGAGGTAGAACACTCCGGGGGTTTTCTTCGCCTTCCTCTGGATCTTTGGGTTGGGTGGCTCATCAGGTCCGCAATGTCCACAGCAAGTTCTGTGGTCCCCATCGGGGCTGGACCTGAGAGTCACTTTGACCGTTAATTTATTAAAGAGTCGGTAATATTTTCATTACAATGTTGCTTATTGCTATTCCAATTAATTAAAAAAAAAATTATAGATAATATACTGTGGTGTGTGTTTTATTTGTCTGCACTTCACCCTACACAGTGATAATCGCTCAACACTCCAGAACTACAACGGACTGACCTGCTGATCTGGCATCTAATAACGTGTCTCATCTGCTATATACATGGTGGCAGCTACTGCAGGACCAGGGACTATAGGGGGCGATGTACACTGAGGGGGATCACATTACTCCAGCCACAATAACATCACCTGTCCAAAGTTACCGTATTTCACTAGTTATGGTGTTCAGTCTCTGTGATGGGGCACTCACATTGTATAGATACTACTGTATATAATACTACCAGAAAAGACCGGGCCACAGACGCAGAATACAGGAGACACAGGAAAAGTCATAAAATAGATAGAGAGGTGACTCAGGGCGTAACAAGTAGCCACAGGGGTCGAGGGACAGAACTTGGGGCTCACTTGGGAATGATCACACATTCACTATGACCGGCTATAGTAATATAAAGAGAAAAAAAGAAAGAAACAACCTAAATCCATACTGAGCTATATTAAAAACAGTTTAGAATTGGGGAAAGAAAGAGGGGGATACATACAAATAAGAGGGAATTGCACATTCCATATAGCATATATATCAATATATATGGAATTAATAAGGAACAGCATGCGAAAACAGTTAGTAATGAAACAATAGTGCCACCAAATAAGGAATCATGGTGTACAAAGACATAAGTGTTAATCTCAAGTGAGAGAGAAGCTATATCACCAGATACACAAGCATGTATCAATCACAATTTCAAGAAAGGTTTTCAGAACCTTATGTTACCTATAGATACACACACAACGCTCCTAGAGGAATGGTGTCCACCCCGACGCGTGCTGCATTACTCCACCTGCCAGGGGATGGAGTCCATACATTGTTGGGGCAGTTGAAAAAAAATAAATAAATAAATAAAAAAAAGTGCCCTTTCCCATGAGGTCAGCACACAACTTAAAGTGATGCAAGTGGCTCCCAGACATCCGTGTAATGGGAACGGAGACATCAGACCCACATGGAGAATCACATGGTCCGTCATCACTGGCTGCATATTGATTCAGAGAGGAGAGGAGGATTCAGAGACTCGGAGGGCACATGTGTGCAACTTGGCTTGAACCATGAAGACAAAAATTCACCATCAGAAGCTGTGGAGCACATGTGTACAAGATAAAAGCAATCATTGTGTCATCCTTACAGCACATCAAGCAAGGGTCGTTGGTTTTTATATACGGGGACCATCAATGAAAGCGACATGAAAAACGCATAACAAGTTTGCAATACAATACCAAAGTGCAAATAAAGGGCAGAAATAAAGTGACAACTTGACCTAAAGGGAACCTGTCACCTCATGTAAGCCCCCTAACCTGTCAATACCTGTCCCTGCAGCACCCAAATACTTTTTGAATCATCTCTGTCTGAGCTCTTGGGTGTTTGGAAAAGTGAAATAGTATGTACGTTTCTGAAAGAGGGGCAGTGTCCCCAGGGCTGCGCTCCCCCAGCCTCGCCGCTCCAATTACGCCCCGATGGGCGTAATCATCGCTGCATGAGCGCGCCTTGTTTTTTCAAATGCCCCCGCTCCGAATTCTATGATGTGGCATCACGTGATGCCTGTGCGCGTCCCAGCGATGTGGAGATCTGCCTGTCTGACAGTTTCCCAGCGACCACACAGCGATCCTGGTCGTTGCCGGGATCGCTGGAACATCGTTGTGTGTAACGGCACCCTAAGGAGCTACCACATGGCAAGAAAGCAATTTAGAATGGTCTACCCAAAGAAATTCATTAAAAACTGACCACGTCTGTAGAATCTCAGATGTAAGCAGTTTTTGATTTTCTTCTTTGAAAGCTCAGCCAAAATAAAAAAAATAAACCCATTAAGAAACCCTAATGGTACCTTTACACGCCGCTACAGCAGGGTGGAAACAACCGGGTTTATGAGACAAATGTATCTTGCACCGTCAAATCAACCCGAGGTAGCGGCGTGTAAACTCGGTTGTTGCCACCCGTCACTTGCAGCACCTGTTTCAGAGCACTGCTCTAAAACAGGTTGATTTCAACCCGATGTTAGCGGCGTGTAGCGGCGTCTAAAGGAGGAACAGGAGGGTTGTTTCGACACCTAGTTATGTACCTGGGGCGTGACACAGGCTCCGGGATACCGCGCCCCATCAGTGATCATTGGTGGAAGCTCCTGCGTTACGATTGGTTGTCGCTGCATAGGGCAGCATATTTAAAGAGCTGACCAGTCACACTATACAATTGATATAGCATCATGTATTAGCAAGCCTTCCTGCGCTGCCTGGCCAATCATGATGCTATTGCATTGTCCAATCATCGTACGAGCGTCTCGTAATCCACAATTCTGGCACGCCTATGTGTTGTCCCTGCTGCCCCAGGTCCTCCCATATTACCTTCTGTTGTGGCGTGGAAATAATAATAATAATAATAATAAAGCTTTATTTATATAGCGCCAACATATTCCGCAGCGCTTTACAATGTAGGGTTAGAGTACAGAAAATATACAGTAAGTAATTACAGTAGAGAACAAATACAGTACAATAATTGGATACAAAACAGTACGCATAGAATCAATGTGAAAAAAGATACAATAAATAAAGCAAGAAATGAAGGTGACCCTGCTCAAAAGAGCTTACAATCTACAACGGGATAGGGGTTGCACAAGGTGCAGGGGCTTATTGCACTGATGGTCCAGGCCTCTTGAGGAAATGGGGCATAGGGCTAATCTTACATGAATGGTCATCAGACAGTCTGTGTAGACCTTTATGGTTTGGTGGAGTTTGTAGAAGAGTAATGTCCAGAGGGATAGCCCATTCACTGTCTACAGTACAATGGACTTCTATTAGGGAGTATGATAGGCCGCCTTAAAAAGATGCGTTTTTAGGGATCGTCTGAAGCCATGCAAGTTGTGGATAGTCCTTATTTCTTGGGGTAAAGCATTCCAGAGGTTTGGTGCAGCTCTGGAGACGTCTTGGAGCCGGGAGTGGGAGGATCGGATTAGTGCAGATGTTAGTCAAAGGTCATTTGAGGAACGTAGAGAGCGGGTGGGGTGATAGACAGAGATGAAGGAGGAGAGGTAGGGGGGTGCTGCTCTGTGAAGAGCTTTGTGGGTGAGAACAAGCAATTTGAATTTGATCCTGTAGTATACGGGCAGCCAGTGTAATGACTGGCACAGAGCAGAGGCATCTGAGTAACGATTGGCCAGATGGCCAGTTAAAGCACTCAAACACAGTGAAACCCAAGGTGCATAACAACGTATAATGGGAGAGTCAGAACAGCAAAATGGAGAGAAGTGGATCAAGGAGCATGCTGCAATAATTTACATGCAGATCACTGGTCCATGTGTAAAATGTTCATGTGAACTTCCACATATGTCAGCGTGCTGTCTGTATGTTATCAGTATATCGACTGCACATGGACTGGCTACGCTCATCAGGAGCCCTGATAGGTACATGACACAGTGGTACGCAAACGTTTGGGCACCCCTGGTCAAAATTACTGTTATTGTGAACAGTTAAAGTGGAAATGCCATTTAATTGAAAAGAAAAAACAAACACACATAATACTGCACTAGTTGTTAAGGTACCTTTACACGCCGCTACAACAGGATGGATACAATCCGCTACAGGCTACAAATGTAGCTCGTAGCGCCAATATAGCCTGTAGTAGCGGCGTGTGAAGACGGGACGTGACAGCCGGCTACAGATACATCTGTTTCCGAGCACTGCCCAATCACAGATGGCTACAAAGCCGATTGTAGCGAGCTGTATCGGCGTGTAAAGAAGGAACAGAAGGGTTGTTCCTACACCATGCTATGTAGCTGGGGCGTGACACAGGCTCCGGGTTTCCGCGCCCCCTTCAGCGATCATTGGAGGAAGCTCCTGCGTTGCGATTGGTTGTCGCCGCACAGGGCGGCATATTTAAGGAGCTGACGAGTCACACTACACAATTGCTCGAGCGTCAAGTATTAATCAGCCTCCTGCGATGCCTGGCCAATCATGGTATTATTGCTTTGTCCTATCAGCGTACGGACGTCTCGTAATCCACAATTGTAGCACACCTATGTGCTGTCCCTGCTGCACCAGGTACGCCCATAGTAGCTGGTTGTAGCGGTGTGTACATGAGCTACAGATGGCTACTTGAGACACCCGGCGATGTATCTAGCTGTAGATGTAGCGTAGCGTAGCGCACCTTGTGGCGGCGTGTAAAGGAGGTGCGTTTACCGTTTGTAACCGTTTGGGTGTGCTCGTGCACGTGGAGTAGCGGATTGTATCCATCCTGTTGTAGCGGCGTGTAAAGGTACCTTTAATGATATGTCACATAGCAGCTAAAATACTGCTTTTTTGTGCCATATGACTTAGTGTCTCAAATTTTTCTTTGCTCTTTTAAGAACTGCATTTTATGGCTGTGTGGGCATAGCCAGCGTCTACCAGCATTGTGTGTGTATTTCCATAGCTTCTGAGAGAAGGCCGATGGGAATCAGTATAATGTGCAAGCATTGAAGGTTAACAGAAATCCTGACTGAGCTGTGTGGAGCCAGATTACAGATCAGAAGCTTGTGCCAGGGAAAGAGGAGTTTGCACTGATCCAGACTTTTTGATATTGCTTGGCACAGTGCTGTAGCCTGAAGTAACCTGATACATTGGCACCTCATCGGCTGCAGTCAGGAGCTAGCACTATGTAGGCAATGTTCCTTTTAGCCTTATATGGTTATGTAGCCATATTCAGTGTGAAGATGGATCTGACCGAGAATCAACATGCCTGCTGCAGACACAGTCTAGTGGGGACATCTTGTGGAAGGTTTACGAATGGTTTTGCACCAGATTTCTCTTATAGTTTATTAAAAATCAATTGCTCTACATTATTATTATTATTATTATTATTAATAAATAAAATTTATACAATGGCTTTGGTTTAACTGTATTTGGGTGTACATGTACCAGCTGTAGAGTAGTGCGCATGAACGTAATTGCAGATGACTTCTGATTATGCGCAGTGAGCCTCTTAAGCTGGGACATGTACACCCTAATTCAGAGAAACACAATGCAGTAAGGGTAACAAATGTGGGCTCATAGGCTGCTTTGTTTAACGCTGTCAATGACAACGGCTTTGGTAAAGCATGTTACCACTCCCACTGGGGCAGAATAACATGCTGAGTAAGCTATAAAAAAGGGGGAGACAGAAGCGCACAATAGGGTCTTATCCAATGGTAAAATCGTTTCACATATGGATCCACTCACCTGGTTCAGTTGTGTGGAACACAACAACCATAAGCACAATTGGGTAGGATCCGATGAACTGCAGCAATCACCCGGTCACTAGAATTTCATGTATAGAAAGGAGAGAAGTCCGGCTTTCAGGATCGCGCTGTTCCTGTCCAAAGTTCACAAGGAATTAATCCCAGGACCAAGCAGTGATAATAACTTTCTTTTTATTCCAGAAACTCGAGTTTCTGGAATAAAAAGAAAGTTATTATCACTGCTTCGTCCTGGGATTAATTCCTTGTGAACTTCGGACTGGAACAGGGCGATCCGGAAAGCCGGACTTCTCTCCTTTCTATATATGCAATGCTAAGTGAGCTGACTAGTTGGGGAACTAACACCCCCTCGACTAGTCAAAACCCTAACTTGCATATCATCATAGACAATCTTTAGAAATACTTCTTAAGGCCACTTCACACACAAAGATATCTGAGTCCAATATCTGAACAGATCTCTGGTTGCAGTGAAATCATGGATACATTGCTCAATGTTGTACACAGCCACAAAATGGAGCAATGTATCCATGATTTCACTGCAACCAGAGATCTGTTCAGATATTGGACTGACTATCTGTGTGTGTGAAGTGGCCTTCATGTATGCAACTACAACTCCATTTCTGTATCTGAGTGTTTAGTTGCTAGTTTTATATATTGTAGATAAAGTTAGAACAAAAAAAAAAAAAAAAAACTTCCCAGAGGCTCACACAGGAAGAGCATGTGAGTGTATCCAGTTTCCTGTGTCTGTTTGCTATATCTGTATGTGAGAGAGAAGCAGCTGTAGAAGCAGTACAGAGACACATAAGATATATGTTTTATTCCTGATCTATTAAGCTTATTTGTTCCTGTTGCTGAATAAATAAGCTCTGATGTCACACGCTTGGGACAGTATCCAGAATAATCCGCTGCCAACACGCACACATTCACCAGTGTACATGTGCAGAAAATTGTTAAATTTACTATCCATGGTGAAATATAATGGATTTAAAAAGAAAAAAAATCCTATATGATTCAGAGGTGTTTAGGAAGTTCTCCTACTGCTGCAACCTCTGCAGAGATCTACTGGTGCTTTATAGAAATGTAAATGATTAGTCAGGAAGACTGTATAAAGCACATATAACCCAGTCTCAGAGTTTGGGACGTTCTAAAAAGAATGAAGAAAAGGAATAAATAAAAAGAATGAAGATAATAACTTATTACAGAAAGATTATGTAGATGTATATAAAGTTTCTTGGGTATCTTAGACATGGAATGCACACATATCCCATATAACCAGGTGTATATTATGTTACCTGAGCATTATAGGTGGAAAATGAACATGAAATATCTGTATATAATAGGAAAATGAACACATATCCCATATAACCAGGTGTATATTATGTTACCTTTCATGTTCATTCCACGTTTTCCTATTATCTACAGATATTTCATCTTCATTCCACACCTAAAATGCTCAGGTAGCATAATATACACGTGGTTATATGGGATGTGTGTTCATTCTCCTATTATCTACAGATATTTCATCTTCATTCCACACCTAAAATGCTCAGGTAACATAATATACACCTGGTTATATGGGATATGTGTTCATTCCATGTCTAAGTTTCCCAAGAAACATTTTATACATCTACATAATCTTTCTGTAATAAGTTATTATCTTCATTCTTTTTATTTATTTATTCCTTTTCTTCATTCTTTTTAGTACATCCCTCAAGGTACCTTTACATGCCGCTACAACAGGATGGATACAACCCGCTACAGGCTACGATTGTAGCTTGCGTCGTCAATATAGCCAGTAGTAGCGGCGTGTGAAGACGGTAGGAGGCAGCCGGCAACAGATACATCTGTTTCCGAGCACTGCTCTGAAACAGGTGGCTACAAAGCCGATTGCAGCGAGCTGTATCGGCGTGTAAAGAAGCTACAGAAGGGATGTGTATACACCAGGCGATGTACCTGGTATGTAGCTGGGGCGTGACACAGGCTCCGGGTTACCGCGCCCCTTCAGCGATCATTGGAGGAAGCTCCTGCATGACGATTGGTAGTCGCTGCATAGGGCGGCATATTTAAGGAGCTGACCAGTCACACTACACAATTGCTCGAGCGTCATGTATTAAACAGCCTCCTGCGATGCCTGCCCAATCATGATGTTCCTGCTTTGTCCTATCAGCGTACGGACGTCTCGTAATCCACAATGGTGGCACGCCTACGTGCTGTCCCTGCTGCACCAGGTCCGCCCATATTAGCTTGTTGTAGCGGTGTGTAAATGAGGTAAGGTAAGCTACAGATGGCTACTTGAGACACCCGGTGATGTATCTAGCTATAGATGTAGCGTAGCGTAGCGCACCTTGTGGCGGCGTGTAAAGATGGTGCGTTTACCGTTTGTAACCGTTTGTGCGTGCTCGTGCACGTGAAGTAGCGGGGTATATCCATCCTGTTGTAGCGGCGTGTAAAGGTGCCTTCAGAGTTTATCATCCTGATTCCTCAGGTCCTGCTTGAGACTGCTGCCATTCTCAGCAGTTCTATTTAGGCCTTATGACCCTTCTCCATATTTTTGCTCACTTTCTGGCTGCCTTGGTGCTGTACACATCAATACGTTCTAGACAGTATAATCAGAGGCCTTGTAGTTTTGAAACCCTCATGTCTTACAGATGGGCTTAACCCCTTCCCAACCTATGATGTTGTACAATGTCATGGGCCGGTAAGGGTGGTTTGATGTGAGCTCTGGTGCGGAGCTCACATCAAAGCCCCAACATCTCAGCTGATCTCATCAGCTGAGATGTCAGGGTAACAGCACCGATCGGATCCGGGATCCGATTGGCGCTGTTAACCCATTGGATCCCGCTGTCAATCACTGACAGCGGGATCCAAGGCGGCCGCGGCAGGGAATGCGCTGTTCCCCGCCTGCTCTGTGGATCTCGCAATAGTATCGCGGGATCTCCGGCGCTCACGTGACAGCCTGGGGTCCTGGCTAGACCCCGGATGCGGTCACTGAGCAGTTCCGTGTTGTGGTTGGCAGGCGCTGCCAACCACAACAGGTCCGCGATTCTGAGAGATACCGATGAGCTGCAGCTCATCTGTATCTCCAAGAAGCGTTTAGCCTGTGCAGCAAGGTGCCTCTTAAATAGGCAGTGTAAAAATAAAAATGAATAAAAAAATAAAGTTTTTAAAAACCTGTAAAAAAAAAAAGTTCAAATCACCCCCGTTTCCCCCAATCATAATAAAAGTATTTAAAAAAAATACACGTTTGATATTGCCGTGTTCAGAATCGCCCGATCTATCATCGTTTTAAATCCGTTAATGAGAGTCGTAAACTCCGTAACGGAAAAAATGGTCCAAACGCCATTTTCCAATTCCGTTTTTTAGGTCGCCGCAGCATTGCTATAAAATGCAATACCGGGCGATCAAAACTGCGGATCCCTCCAAAAATGATATAATTAGAAACGTTAGCTCAAGACACAAAAAATAAGCAGTTACACAGCCCCAGATCCCGAAAAATGAGAACACTATGGGTCACAGAACATGGCGCAAAAAGTCCTTTTTTTTTAGTCAAACTTCAGACTTTTTTTTCACTACCTAGATACCAGTAAGGGTACCTTTACACGCCGCCACTGCGTGGTAGCAACTGTCTGGCAATCGTGATTTTTGTGACTGTAGGCTACTGTGTTACGATTGGCTGTCCCTTCACAGGGCTCCATATTTAAAGAGCTGTCCATTCACACTACACAATTGCAATGGCGTCATGCATTAGCCAGCCTCCCTGCGCAGGCTAGCCAATCATGACGTTATTGCGTTGTCCAATCAGCGTGTTAGCGTCACGGAATACACAACCCTGTCACGCCTATGTTCTTGCGGCGCTAAAGATGTACGCCCATATTTCTTTGTGGATAGCGGCGTGTGAAGCGGCGACGGTATTCAACAGCAAGGTATCCGCAGGATCTGTAGGAACTTCCGGGGAACCACGATGCCTTGAGTTGACAATGCAATGGCGGTGTGTACATGCGGCATCGCCGATCGTTGGCAACCGTTAAAAACGTGCGTGTGCACGTACGGTTGATACTGCTTTCCAGTGATAGTGGTGGCGTGTGAAGGTACCCTAAAAAGGTATACATGTTTGGTATCTACGAACTCGTAAAGACCTGAGGCACCACCCAGTCATGTCGGTTTTACCATATAGTGAACATGGCGACTAAAATACCCAAAAAGAAATGTGTTATTGCACTTTTTTTTTCAATTTCACGGCATTTAGAATTTTTTTGCAATTTATCCTGTACACTATATGGCAAAATAAAAAGTTATGGCTCTTGAAAGCAGGGGAGCAAAAAACAAAAATGAAAAATTCCAAAATTCCAAGGTCATGAAGGGGTTAAAGAGGACCTGTCACCCCCCCTGTTGCTATGCTAACTGAATGCAGTACTGAATGCAGAGTGTCTGCTGCATTCAGGGAAGGGGTCCCCCATCTTTCTAGCCCCCCTGTAAGTCGTTAAAAAGACTTTATAAAGTGTACAAATAAGGAGCCCGGAGTGACTTACTGTCAGTACGAACTGTGGTGAACAGAAGGACTGCAAATCTCCCCATCCAAATTAGATAGCATCATATATTCTGTATTTTTTTTGGACCCAATGCGCACTCAAAAAAAGTGTAAAATTTTAAAATGGGGGTCCGACTTATAGTTCGAGTGTAGCATATCGGGGAAGAGGGGGGATTTGGAGCGGCGTCACCAGAGGGGTGATGCTGTGGGCACTGGGCTGGGAGAATGGGGTGTCGCGAGGCACGTATCGTTGATCTCCCAGTGGTAAATGCAATGGACTTCAGGAAAATGGCCGTGGAAGCAGTAAATACTTAGGTTGAGATCTAGAAGAGTAGAGATCTCAATCTGTGCATGTACTGCCTCCACAACCATTTTCCTGGGGATCAATGGTGTCTGCATTGCGCACTGGTGCACCCTGTCCTCCCAGCCCAGGGCCAGCGTCGCCCCACTCATGCCACTGCAAACGTCCTGCAGCGGCGACGCTGTCTCCTGTGACCTAGCTGTATGGTATGCTACATCCGGACTATAGGATGCACACCCATTTCCCCCAATTTTTTTGGGAAAGAAGTGGGTCTTATAGTCCGAAAAATATAGTAACTAAGGCTTGAGTTTGGGCAGCGAGACTCACGGGTGATCTAGGACACTGATGTGGCTTCAAGCCAAAACGCATGGGTCTTTTAAGGAACTCCGAAACTTGCGGGTTTTTTCCCTATAGGATTTTATGGGGAATTGTAAAAAATAAATACAAGTACTTTTTAGAAGCACAGGATTCCAGTGAGAACATAGTCTAACCTTGCCTGTAAATTGTATTAGGTAGCAGAACTTTGCTTTTCTGGATGTTGAGAGATGGTCAGTGGGACACCTTCACTTATTAAAGCGACCCAACACAGTATCCTTAAAAAGGGAGTGAACAGTTTTGCATGTAGTCACTTTCCCTTCTGACTTCCATTCAATTTAGTCCTCTTCAATCCAACATGGCTGGCACAGCAGCATAGGAAGCTGTGGGAGACAGAGACAGCGCACACAGGGGAGACAGAAACAGTGTACACTGGGGAGTCAAAGACAGCGCACACGAGGGAGTCAAAGACAGCGCACACGGGGGAGACAGAGACAGCGTAAACGGGGGAGACAGAGATAGCACACATGGGGAGACAGACAGCGCACATGGGGGAGACAGACACAGCACACACAGGACAGACAGACACAGCGCACACGGGAGAGACAGACGCAGCACACATGGGAGAGAGACAGCGCACACGGGGGAGACAGACAGCTCACATGGGAGAGACAGAGACAGCGCACACGGGAGAGACAGAGACGGCATACACAGGGAAGACAGAGACGATGTACACAGGGGAGTCAAAGACAATACACACGAGGGAGACAGAGACAGCGTACACGGAGGAGACAGAGACAGCACATATGGGGAGACAGAGACAGCGCTCATGTGGGAGACAGAGACAGCGCACACAGGGGAGACAGAAACAGTGTACACTGGGGTGACAGAGACAGCACACATGGGGAGACAGAGACAGTGCACATGGGGAAGACAGACACAGCACACACAGGACAGACAGACACAGCGCACATGGGAGACAGGCACAGCACACATGGGAGAGACAGTGCACATGGGAGAGACAGAGACAGCGCACACGAGAGAGACAGAGATGGCGTACACAGGGAAGACAGAGACGATGTACACAGGGGCGTTAAAGACAGCACACACAGGGGAGACAGAGACAGCACATAATGGGAGACAGAGCTCATGTGGGAGACAGAGATAGCGCACACAGGACAGACAGACACAGCGCACATGGGAGAGACAGCGCACACGGGAGAGACAGCGCAGATGGGGGAGACAGTGCACACGGGGAGACAGCGCACACGGGGGAGACAGCACAGACGGGGGAGACAGCACACATATGGGAGACAGTGCACGCGGGTGAGACGGAGACAGGACACACAGGACAGACAGACACAGCGCACACAGGACAGTCAGACACAGCACACATGGGAGAGACAGCACACACGGGAGACACAGCGCAGATGGGGGAGACAGCGCATACAGGGAAGACAGCACACACAGGGGAGACAATGCACACGGGGGAGACAGCGCACACGGGGAAACAGAGACAGCTCACATGGGAGAGACAGCACACATGGGAGAGACAGACAGCGCACACATGGGAGACAGTGCACACGTGAGAGACAGTGCACACGGGAGAGACACCACACACAGGAGAGACACCCCACACGGGGATGTCCCTGAGGAAGGAGCTCAGAGGTGGCTTCGAAACGCGTAGGACAGGAAGAATAAAGGATGTTTTACTGAAGCACTGTCTTCTCCGGACCGTCACACACCTTTTTCCTTACATCTGATACCAGTGTTCCACGTCCTGTGGTAGGTGGAGGTCCAGCAGCAGCTGTATTTCTCGCGCTCCAGCCGGTTGTGGGTTTACACAACCCAGCAAGGTGAGTGGACAGCACACATCACCTTTTTCCAACAAAGTGTCATCATTGATAGGGCACTATTCTGCGCCTCGCTTTGTCTCCTTGTGTTTACACAGTGTCCTTGGGGTAGGAACTCTAACGTGGAGTTAGAGCTCCCCATCGATGAATCTGGGGAAACCGGGTGAATCGTCGGTCCCCTTCAGAGCCGACACTCTGCTTCTAGCCTAGCCTCCAATAGTCCTTTGGTTACAAGGCTCTATCAGGCTCCCTTCTGCCCCGTGTGACTCCGGTTCAATATGGAAGGCTACTCCTCCGATAGTCAGTTGCTGATCTGCTTCTTCCCTCACACTCCTGGGGTGCTGGCTATAGACGTACTTTCTCTTCGTGGTTTCACAGGCACTTCGGATTCTGCACTCTATCAGCCCCACTCCTCCTGGACGTGTGTTTCTTTCTCTGCTTCTCAGCCTGCTGCTGGTCTTTGCTGTTCTGCTCAGCCTACTTCGGCCTACTGTTCTTTACTGGTCGGCTCACTCTGGCCTACTGACTCCTTCCTCCTCCCCTTCCCTATTTCTACCATCTGTCACCTGACCTACTTGCTGTCCCACCCACTGTTCTCTAAACCCACCACCCCTTGCCCGCCTAGAGTCCCGGGCTCCGGGTTGGGTGCTGCCCTCTAGTGGTGAGTGGGTTGTCTGTTAGGGTGTTTGTGGTGCAAACTGTCTTCCTACCTGGCTGCAGTTCCCTATGTGGCCTCCTGGTCGCAGGGGCACCACAGTGCGGTGTACCGGAAAATGTGAGCTGGGGGAGGCAGGGGGAGGCTGCAGGAGGGAGCGGGAGATCTCCTGCTCCAGCTCATATAATATGCATAGCCGCTCCCCATCATCATGGTGCTGAAACCGCACCATGGTGATGGGCTGGGGGAGCGGCACATATTATATGGTCCTGCGCCCCCCTGTGATGGCACATGCCCCCCCTATGTTAGATATGGCCCCCATGATGCTGCCATAGTAAAATAATAAACTGTATACATACCTCCTGGCTCCTCCTCCAGAGCTGATCTCCCAGTGTCTCTCTGGTCTCTCGGCTGCTCCAGTGTTCGCACGCAGAGATGATGTCACTTTGCCGATCACATGACCGCACAGAACCAGGAGGTGGATGAGCTCTGCAGCATCATCTCTGCCCAATCACAGCAGCAGCAGTGAGACCGGGATATCAGCGCTGGAGGAGGGAAGAACAGAGCAGCATGGGGGCCATATCTAACACAGGGGGGCATGTGTCACACATAGGGGACATGTGCCAAGCATAGGGGACGTGTGCCCTGCATAGGGGACATGTGCCCTGCATAGGGGACGTGTGCCACGCATAGGGAATGTGTGCCCTGCATAGTGGACGTGTGCCACGCATAGGGGACATGTGCCATGCATAGGGGACGTGTGACATGCATAGGGGATGTGTGCCACGCATAGAGGACGTGTGCCACGCAAAATGGATGTGTGCCACGCATAGGGGATGTGTGCCATGCATAGGGGACGTGTGCCACACATAGGGGATGTGTGCCATGCATAATGGACGTGTGACATGCATAGGGGATGTGTGCCATGCATAGGGGATGTGTGCAACGCATAAGGGACGTGTGCCATGCATAATGTACATGTGCCATGCATAGGGGACATGTGCCAAGCATAGGGGACGTGTGCCACGCATAGGGGACGTGTGCCATGGATAGGGATGTGTGCCATGCATAGTGGACATGTGCCATGCATAATGGACGTGTGCAATGCATAATGGATATGTGCCATGCATAATGGACGTGTCCATGCATAGGGGACGTGTGCCAAGCATAGGGGATGTGTGCCACGCATAGGGGATGTGTGCCATGCATAGGTGATGTGTGTCATGCATAATGGACGTGTGCCATGCATAGGGGATGTGTGCCATGCATAGGGGGACAGCAACCCACATTCCCTTCCCCCCCCCCACCCCCCCGATCCTCACCTAGGCTCAGGCGGCAGAGAGCCTTTCTGCACCCCTGTGCATAGGCGAAATTAATTTGAAATGTGTACAGGCAAATATGTTTTTTTACAAAAAAAGCACTGGTGACGGATCAGCGACGTGGGATTGCCGTGACAGAGACGATGGTGCTACACTCAGATAGTGGTCGGGAAAGCCGACTTCACTGTCGGCTTTCCCGTCCCACTATTTGAAATGAACAGCGATGTGAAAACGACGCAGCAGCGATCCCGGCCAGGTCGTATCATTATCGGTATCGCTGGTGCGTCGTTATGTGTGATGGGGCTCTATACTTACAGGACCTCTGATGATGTCACAATCATGGCCGGAGCAAGATCACATGGCTGTGACATCACCAGAGGTCCTTAAGCTAAACACACGCAGCACCAGGAGCCAGGTACTGCAGACCACTTACGCCCACACACCCCACACTCACCCTATACTCACACTCACCCACCACTCACACTTACCCTGCACTCACGTCACACTCTACCCTGCACTCACGTCACACTCTGCCCTGCACTCACGTCACACTCTGCCCTGCACTCACGTCACACTCTGCCCTGCACTCACGTCCCACTCTGCCCTGCACTCACGTCACACTCTGCCCTGCACTCACGTCACACTCTGCCCTGCACTCACGTCACACTCTGTCCTGCAATCACGTCACACTCTGCCCTGCACTCAGGTCACACTCTGCCCTGCACTCAGGTCACACTTAGCCCTGCACTCACGTCACACTCTGCCCTGCACTCACGTCATACTTAGCCCTGCACTCACATCACACTCACCTTGCACTCACCTCACACTTAGCCCCACACTCACCTTGCACTGACCTCACACTTAGCCTACACTCACCTTGCACTCACCTCACATTTAGCCCTGCACTCACCTTGCACTCACGTCACACTGTCTCTAAGGCAAAACCCGTGTCGCTGATTGTTCATGGCTGGCTGGGCGCGACCAATGAGCGACGCGGTATTTCCGTTACAGTGAAACAGGCACAGTCCGCCCGGTCTACCGGCCCCCTCTGCTCGGTCTCCTGCCCGCTGCTCACCCGCTCCACGCTCCCTTCCGGCCGCTGCTCCATGCTCCATCTGCCCGCCGCTCACCCAGCCATTCTTCTTCTTCTTTTCGTGGCATAGACTCCAGAAATGTAAAGGCCGCAGGGACGGGGGGTGGAAATGGAGCTACCAAAGGGGGCGTCGTAATGGCGGTGAACAAGGGCATGCCCACCACATCAGGGCTGTGCGCTTGGACACGCCTACTATGATGCCCCCTGTTAACTATGCCCCCTGAGGCCTTGGAATTGCTGACGTCTATGCTGGAGGAAGAAGAAGACATGCTAGGGTGAGAGGCAGCTGAACAGAAGCCTGGAGCGGGTGAGAACTGAGGGAGCCACCACTGCACACTCGCACAACCGCACGGCCGTACACCCGCACGGCCGCACACCCACATATTCTAGAATACCCGATGCGTTAGAATCCGGCCATCATCTAGTATATAAATAAAAGCCAAAGGGAACTATTATTAATATTTATCAGCTTTCAGTTCAATCTTGAGCAACTTGATAGAACTACAGTGTTAAAATACTGTTGTATTTTAATGTGGCGCCCCTGCGACAGGGCGGCCACAGGGTGAACTGCAGCTGGACGAGGTGAGATGGTCAACTCACAAAACACCCACACACACACTCCGACCCCACCCCAGGCAAGGGGTGGCGAGAGTATAGAGATGTGTGGGTGGTGAGAAGAAAGAACCCGGACAAAGGGGTGGAGGAATAGTAGTAAAACACTCGAATAGTAAGTTGAGCAAGACAATCGAGTGAATCCCTGGAGGGTGGAGGAGTAGGGAGACCTCCCCAAGTCGAGACACCCTTCAGCAGAGTACTAACTACTAAGACAGAAAGAACAATGGGGCCCAGTGGCCTTCACCACTAATGGCCGGCCGGGGACCCAGGCTGAAGACCGGAGAGAGATTGAAGGAGCCAGGTGAGCCCAACTAATACGGGTCACTGGTGGCTAGGCCAGGACAGCAGAGAGCCGGCTCTGTAGACCTACATGACCTTAACCACAAGACACCGCGGCGGGGTGCGGAAGCTCTATGACCCGCAACCTAACTACCGCAATGGAGTTGGACAAAGACATCGTACTAGGGCTAGTGACCCAAAGGGAGGGATACATCACTACAGAGCCCATAACGGCCGGACCGAACCCATGTGCAAGGACAGAGACAGAGTGGAAGGGCCTGAAAGGTACACAGAGGGGAGTGACGCAGAGGAACCGTCAAAGCTCCAGTGAGAACCCAGAGAGAGCAACCTGGGAAGGCCCATGAAAGGTGTCTCGGCAGAGCGATCCTAATCTCCTGGGGACTATCCTGGCTGCACTTTGGAGGAGCACAGCGCCCGGCTGGGTAATCTTGCCTGATCAGCAAGTAAAGGTAAAGAACTTCACGAATTGTGTTTGTCTCCTTCTTTCATGTCTTGTGACCCTCTTCTTCGCCAAAACCCCGTCCCTGCGATAGACTCTTTCATCTGTCCTGGGGCTCCGCTCCACCTTTGGGGAGCGATACCATCCCGGCTTCCCCACCATCTGCAGCAGCCATCTGAAACTGCAGCATCGACCACCCCTGGCTGAGTACCACAGGTGGCGTCACGAAATAGCCCCTGTAAATATTCCCCTTTACTGTGTGGCCAGGGCCACGGAGTTGGGTCACAGCCACCGTGACCTCAAAAAGAACTGACCGGCCCAGTCCTGAGTAACCCATGGCCCTGGTGGGCATCACAACAGCAGAAAGTCGCCTCCCACTAGCTCAAAGGCAACAGCAAACTAAAATTAGATTCGGCAGAGGCGAAGACTGGTGGCAATAATAACCAGGATTTGTATTATTCCCTGTATACAATGACATGACCGCTTATACTGAAATGTATTAAATATATAGTTCCACTTTAATATTAGGAGATCTAATCTCATTTTTTAGAACCCATTGCCACATGATAAAATGTTTATTAGGATTGTTCATTGTTGCTCAAACTTCTCCCATGCAATGAGGCTTTACATAAAAGCATTTCTCAAGTGAATGACAAAGTGAATATTGTATGAAGCTTTTATCTTCTGTGTTTTATTATTTGTCAGTGCTGTATATTGGTCTAAGAAGCCCAATTCAAATATCTCTCTGTATATTTAGGTATTTATACATGAAACCCAGTCTTGTGTATTCTGAGGAGAGCATGACAAGCAATTATCTCTGATATGAAGAATATAAAGAGACGACTGTTGGAATGAAGAATCTTTACAAATGTAATTATATGGGAGTTGGCCTGATAAAGACTCTATTCACTCGGCCCTCAGCACTTGTCTTATTAATACACCATTAATACACCATAACTCTCTTTGGCACATCACCATGTCATATAAGTTTTGAATGTGAATTTCAATGATCAAATCACTTTGAATGTATTTAATCCTTATTAATGTGGCAACCCCGTGGGTAAGTTGCCACAGGAACACCTGGTGCAGAGAGGGATTTCCACATCAGGTAAACTTACATACAACACTTTCCACCCCTGACCTGAAGGGGGAGCTCTACTTGCTGACTTCAGGCAAGGTCCCTATAAATTCAGGCCCGGGAGAGGAGTTAGGAAGTGCAGTTCCAAGGAGGACTGTGAAGACATCCTGGTGAACGATGCCGCGCTAGGCCTATGCCAGTGAGGAAGAATAGCCAGTGTAAGGTACCCTAGAGTGATGGTCGGAGGCAAGGCGAGGAACAGAGTGGGGGCAGAGGAACCATACCGGCTGTTTTTTCTTTGATAAGAAACTGGCTAAAGTTAACTAGTGGGGAGCGAAAATGGATGCGCAAGGGAACGGCGATGCAACAGTCCCTAACCCAGAAGACACTGTGGACCCTGAAGCGGTAGATCCAACCAGTGTGCGGGATGAAAATAAAATGATTGAACAATTTATTCAAGGCTTGCAATCATCCAGTGATAGTAAACAGCTGTGCTGGTGAAGAGCCCTAGAACACCCGGATGCAGACTTTGTTGTCCTAAAGGAACAGGCCATAAAAATAATGCAAGCCCCTGAAGCCACTGACCTAGCATCCCAACTGTGGCAAGTCAATGTCTCTCCATTAAAGTTGACACCCTCTTCCTCACCTACCGCAGAGACTAGTCTACAGGCTGTAGCACCTGGTGATTCTGATGACCTGCGCTCACAGGTGCGACACCTACGCAAAGATATGGCCTTATTGGCCCCTTTACACGCAGCTACAGGTAACAGGTTTTCCACAGGTAACTTACTGGCTGCAGTGAAATCATGGAGACATGGTTCTATCTTGTTGCTGTGTACAAATGGAACTATGTCTCCATGATTTCACTGCAGCCAGTAAGTTACCTGTGGAAAACCTGTTACCTGTAGCTGCGTGTAAAGGGGCCCTAAAACTCATCAGGTGTGGAAATCCTAAACTGCCACCCAACCACCCGGACTGTACCCTGGATATTACCTTGAACCGGCAACATCATTAAAGGTAAAGAGACAACTTCCAGTGTGTGTGTGTGACTCACCGTGGCCGGGACTCAGAGGGACAGGCGTTTCTTCCTCCTCCTTGTCACGGGGTGCCGCACCTGCCGGTAGTGGGGCCCGGTGGTCCAGATTCAAAATAAAGACGTCGCTGGTTGAACAGTTAAGGGGTTAATTGTTTCGTGACGCCACCTATGAGTGTTCCGGTGATATCCACCGGCGCTGCTTGGGCCTCCGGGGGATGGAATGCAGCAAGATGGAACGCTCCCTACAGGCTGAGCGGTGATCCCTGGAGCCAAGAGCTACACAAGATATTCTGAGGCAGCTGCAGTTACCTTAGTGTGCGGAGAGAGACAGTTCATAAGACGGCACGGACACTGAAAGTCTCTGTAACGGGTACTTTACTGTAACCTGCAGGCAGTACATGGTATACAGTTACGGATAACGGACCGGGTGGACTTAGCAATGACCAGTGTTTCTCAGAGCTCCGCGGTGTTCCTCCATTCTAACTAAGTTGTGTTGCCGAGGTCGCCATGGAATGCCAGGTCGGGTACAAGGAGGCTGCTTCAATTGCCCTACCGGGGAATTCTGGCCGGATTTGTGGGGAGCCTTGGGTCCTTTTTGGTGGGTACTCTGCTGGCTAGACGACTCTGTGTGTGCGGCGGTGGTGGGGTGCTCCTGTAAAGCGGTCCCTCCACTCCTGGTTCGCGTAGCAGTGCTGAACAACTACTAGCTTCGGTACCAGTAGACCGGCTGTAGATGGGCATGGGATGTTGTTGAACCCGCATGTAGATGCCCTTAGATCGGTTGTTAAGGCACCGGGAGTAATGGTGCCCAACCGGGGTGACGGCCAGGGGGCTGCACGGGACTGTGCAGGCCCCCTCTCCTAGGTTGCAGAGCTTGCTGTTTTTGCTCCTTCTCCTACGTTGTTTTGGAGAGTTCTCATTTCTTTTCCACTACACACTACTACTACACTCCGCTCACCTGGACCTTATTGGCCCTCTATGCTGGTGATGCATGTAGGGTATGGATCTCTGAGTTAACTGTGTCATTGCTTAGTCAGAGAATATTGCTGCTGCTGTCTTGGCTGCAATACCCTCCTGTGATGCACTCGTTGCGGGGCGCCACACTCCCCCTTGGTGAAATACACTTGTCCCCAAGTGTCGCGCAACCCAAACATTACAGAGGTATTTTTATATTTTTATAACAGGTCATAAAAGTAACACTTTTATTAATAACAGGTATTCACTTAGAAACTGATGTATAACAGGTTAACACTCTGCGGACCTGGCGGGCGGTCGGCTGTCCTTCATATGAGTCCAGGCTGTAGCCGCCAAGTCGCAGGGTTGCCGATTAAACAGGAAGAAGTCTTTGGCAAAGTTCAAACAGAAAGTCACTTATGCAGGGCACTATTACGCACCCGTATAGCGAACCACCCATCGTAGCATGCATGTCGCTCGTAGGTAATAATGTCCCCTCTATACAGGTCACGATCTAGGTGTCCTCGCTGTAAGTGTGGCTCTACATCGCGCCTTCCTACAAACACTTCCTCATACACGCCCTCCTCCCCGGCAAAATCCTACCCGGTGGATAGGTTGAAAGTGCTCACCCTACCTTCCTTGCGGAGTTCATCAGGTAGCGGGGGTTGGCGGCGAGCTTCTGCACGAGCCTCCATGTTGGCGCGCATACGAGCCCACCACTCCTCCCTGCGGATGCGACGTATATCGTCGTCTGTGCGGTACGGGGTGTGAATAAAGTCACTGCGACGTGTAGGCTGTGGAACAGTTTGAGCTTAGCGGGCAGTCTTGATCGGCACTCGGGTAAACGGCACCGGGGAAGGCGTTGCAGCTGCACCTGACCAAAGTACCCGAGCGAGTTGCTCGGCCGAAGGGTTCACGGTATCTCCCCAGGCGAATCCGGTGTAGAGGTCCTCAGCGGCGCTGTGGGTCTCGTCGTCGTCGTACTCCTCTCCCTCGACGATTACATCAGGCTGCTCAGCGGGTGGAGATGCTGGAATGGAATCCTCCGGACAACGGGGCGTCGGTGCTGCGGATCCTTTCACAGGGTCGTCCCACAGGGCTTCCAGGCTGCCTGCTTCTTTCTTCTGTTACATCGGGCAGTGGTGTTTCAATCCCGGTGACCAGGTAGGCCTCTGTAGTTGCAGAGGAGGCCTCCGGTTCAGGGGAGAAACAGGCGACAGTCCCTGGGGTGGAGATGAGACCAGTCTCAGTTTCCTCTGCGGGAGCCAGGTAGGTATCTGCTTCTTCTGTGGAGCAGGTTACAAGCTCCGGCTCTAAAACGGATTCGGCTGCGGCTTCAGGCACTGGAACAGGGTGAACTGAGGTCTCCACTGGGATGACGCAATCTATGGGTTCCGGCGATGAAGCAGGACAGGTGGTCGGCGTGGGTGAGGCTGCAAAACAGGAACTGTCGTCCGGGTCTGGAGTGAATGCACCGGTACAGTTCTGCTGGGTAGCCCGATGAAGTCGGCTGCCCAGGCTCACGCTCCAGCTGCGGATCATCCACTCTACTGTCTCTGAGCCTCACCCGGAGGTCTTGCAGAGCCTCTTGCCAGAAGTCGGGGCTGCCGTCGATAGTGAAGACGGGACCCGGACTCGGATGGCCTATGGCTGCTCTGGCCTCCATCTCGACCTCTTGCATCAAGTCGTGGAGTTTCATGCTGGCCATCTTCTTGGAGGAACCACACCCGTCCAAACCGGTAACTGTTCTGGTGAAGAGCTGGTGAAGAAGACTCTGACACTCCCACTTCCTTGGGGGTTTTTGTAGTCCAATTGTGGGAAAAAGTCTTTGGTCCGCCCCCATGGTTGTTTCCAGCAATCAGGGCGGACAATGACTTTGGCGCCTTTGCCTTGGGCCCTCCCACGAAGAGGGGCGGTTGCTCACCCTTGAGCCTGCACGTGGTGGTTCTCATGGCGGGGATCGCCATCTTGGACGCCATCTTGGCCCAACGGTGAAAGGCGGGAAAAGTTCTTTTAGGGACGAACAAAGTCCTTTTTAGTTGAAATAAAGTCTTTTAAGCACATTATACCCGTTAGGGAACGGGCCTGCTCGTATCCTGTTCATGACGCCATTTTCTGACTCACCGTGGCCGGGACTCCGAAAGACAGGCGTTTCTTCCTCCTCCTTGTCACGGGGTGCCGCGCCTGCCGGTAGTGGGGCCCGGTGGTCCAGATTCAAAATAAAGACGTCGTTGGTTGAACAGTTAAGGGGTTAATTGTTTCGTGACGCCACCTATGAGTGTTCCGGTGATATCCACCGGTGCTGCTTGGGCCTCCAAAGGATGGAATGCAGCAAGATGGAACGCTCCCCACAGGCTGAGCGGTGATCCCCGGAGCCAGGAGCTGCACAAGATGTTCTGAGGCAGCTGTGGCTACCTTAATGTGCGGAGAGAGACAGTTCATAAGAAGGCACGGACACTGAAAGTCTCTGTAACGGGTACTTTACTGTAACCAGCAGGCAGTACATGGTATACAGTTACGGGTAACGGACCGGGTGGACTTAGCAATGACCAGTGTTTCTCAGAGCTCCGCGGTGTTCCTCCATTCTAACTAAGTTGTGTTGCCGAGGTCGCCATGGAATGCCAGGTCGGGTACAAGGAGGCTGCTTCAATTGCCCTACCGTGGAATTCTGGTCGGATTTGTGGGGAGCCTTGGGTCCTTTTGGTGGGTACTCTGCTGGCTAGACGACTCTGTGTGTGCGGCGGTGGTGGGGTGCTCCTGTAAAGCGGTCCCTCCACTCCTGGTTCGCATAGCAGTGCTGAACAACTACTAGCTTCGGTACCAGTAGACCGGCTGTAGATGGGCACGGGATGTTGTTGAACCCGCATGTAGATGCCCATAGATCGGTTGTTAAGGGACCGGGAGTAATGTCGCCCAACCGGGGTGATGGCCAGTGGGCTGCACGGGACTGTGCAGGCCCCCTCTCCTAGGTTGCAGAGCTTTTTGTTTTTGCTCCTTCTCCTACGTTGTTTCGGAGAGTTCTCATTTCTTTTCCATTACACACTACCACTACACTCCGCCCACCAGGACCTTATTGGCCCTCTATGCTGGTGATGCATGTAGGGTATGGATCTCTGAGTTAACTGTGTCATTGCTTAGTCAGAGAATATTGCTGCTGCTGTCTTGGCTGCAATACCCTCCTGTGACGCACTCGTTGCGGGGCGCCACATGTGTGTGGCACCCTGTACCAGGTAACCACAGGTTTCCTAGCACACCAAAAGATTTTTCACAGTTGGTATCCACACTGACACCCAGCACCTTCCACCCCAGGCCTGTAGGGGGAGCCCAACTTGTTGCCTTAAGCCAGTCTCCCCTATAAATACAGGTGCTGGGGGCGGAGTTAGACACAGTGTGCAGACACTAGACGAGCTGCGAAGGTAGCTCAGAGGCTAGTGAGCTGAACTGGTACTCAGAGCCGTGCTAGGCCCGAACCAGTACACACAAAAGCCAGTGTGAGGGTCCAGAGAATAGGGACCGAAGGCAAAGGCGAGAAACACTTTATCGGGGGCAGAGGAGCCATACCGGCTCATCCCAAGAGAACACCGGTCACTGGAGCCCGAGTCTGCAGAGGACAGAGGAGGTAGACACAGCAGAGAATCCAGAATCCAGAGGAGGCTTAGCTTCCTGGACACCCGCAGCACCAACAATTGAGAGCCAGGGACCGCGGGGAGATAGATGGCAGTGGCCCATGAGAGAGCCCTCAGTGCAGTAACACGGGTGTGGAGAGAGAAGTAACGGTCCGGTTAGGTTCCATAACCTGCCAGATTCAGAACGGGAGAGCAGAATAAGGAGGCCTATAACCCAAATCGCTGTGGAAGTCCTAAGGTATTTTCCTCACTCCAAACGTGTGTACCTGCAACCAGTCATTAGTAAAGGTACCAAAAGACTAATATGTGCTTGTCCCTCCTTCAACTCATCCCGCACCACACCGACTATGCTCCCCTACTCCAACCCTGTGCAGCAACGACTGTGCTGCCTTACTCCACGATCATAACTCTTAGCCCCGGGGACTTAGCTCCTCCTGTAGGAAACCACTCCACCCTGCTGCCGCCCATCACCCCGGGTGCCTAAGCAGCGCCAGTGCCTTCACCGGAATCGACTGACAACTCCAATCCCTGTAAATATACCCCTTTTTATTGTCACCCAAGGGCACAGGCTCGGGCACGGACCATCCGTGACATCCCCGCCACTGACCGCCCGAGACCTGAGTACCCAGTCCCTTGTGGCCCCAGACATGTGTCCTTTATTGTAGCCCCTGATCCTGCCGTGCACATGGACTGTACCAGTATCTCCACCTGCAGAGCCGCCTCCCTGTGTAGAAATCCCCTATTCATCATCCATCTCTGCCCCATGGATCCCGCTCATGGGAGCGTCACCATCTTGCTGCTCCATCCATCATCCCTGGAGGTCTGCAGCTGCGCCGGTATCATTACCGGACACTGTGGGTGGCTTCACAAACTCTTTTATTTTTATTTTTACTCTTGTTTTGCCCCTTTTTCAGCGACCACCAGGGCCACAGGCCCGGGCACAGGCCGCTTGTGACCACCCCTTTAATTAACGCTCGGGATCGGGTACCCCACGGCTTTGGGGTGGGTCATTATATCTATAAAGGTGTACTAGTGCATCTCAATGAATTATAACATCAATATTTATTTCAGTAATTCAATACAAAAAGTGAGACACCGATATCATATAGAGTTATTGGAAACAGAGTGAGCTATTTTAAGTGTTTTTTTCTGTTAACATTGAGGATTATGGCCAATTATACAGCCAATGAAAACCCAAAGGTCATTATTTCAGAAAATTAAAGTAGGGAGAATGAAGGGTAAAAACCACGCTGCCGTATTCCTCGAGACGTCAAAGGGTGAATATAAGATTGATTTATTAGTCAACGCGTTTCAGGGCTCTCAGAAACGTCCTGGAACATGGCAATATGATATTAATTTTTGATGATGTTCTAATTCATTGAGATGCACTAGTAGCAGAGTTGGAACTTGTAATTGCTATATCTTTTATTTGTACGCAATCATTTTTCTTTGTGTAATCACAAGTTACTGTATACCAAAACAGAAGGAAGGATTTCAGGTAACATCCGGAAAGATGTAGGGCGCTCCCAAAGTGATGGAGTAAAGCCTTCTTCTTATTTTTCAAAGGTTTATTCAAAAAAATAATTTAACAACAAAAAAAAGGTTTTGATGGATAAAAAGGGGGGTCATACAACGCGTTTCCGCTGAATATTTTGTACACTCAGCCTTCCTCAGGTATGGAGATCTACATATATTGTATACCAAAACACAAACTTTTATTATATCTGCATATGTATAATATATAAATTAAATTAATTATTTTAAGAGGAAAATAGACTTGCGAGTTAACCTATTTAGATCTGGCCATATACCATATTTTTCGAACCATAAGATGCACTTTTTTGCCCAAAATGTTTGGAAAAAGTGGGGGATACGTCTTATAGTCCGAATATAGAACCTGTGTGGCTGTGGGGCTGTGCTGCTGGGAGCTGCGGTTCTGGAGCGGGTTGGGAGGAGGCTGCTGGGGTCTGCTGAGACAGCAGGAGGTCACGTGCTCCCGCTTATTATGCACATTTAATATGCACTGCATTCCACTGTCCATCACCTCAGTGCTGAAGCAGCGTCGAGATATGGTGAAGGGATGCCGTGCATATTAAATTAAGTGAAGTGTACACTTCCCCATCAATAAATATGCCGCCCCCAACATCCTGGATATGCTCCCCCATTGTCCTGGATATGCCCCTCCCATCATCCTGGATATGCTCCCCCCATTGTCCTGGATATGCCCCCCCATCATCCTGGATATGCTCCTCCCCATCATCCTGGATATGCTCCCCCCCCCCATCATCCTGGATATGACCCCCCTCATCATCCTGGATATGACCCCCCATTGTCCTGGATATGCTCCTCCCATCATCCTGGATATGCTCCCCCCATTGTCCTGGATATGCCCCCCCCATCATCCTAGATATGCTCCCCCCTCCCCCATCATCCTGGATATGACCCCCCTCATCATCCTGGATATGACCCCCCATGCTGTCGCACACAGGAGAATAGAAAACAATGTAAAACTCACCATCGGGTGCTTTCCTCCGTCTCTCCCTGCTGCCAGCACTCAAGGTCTGAATCCTTCTGCTTCCCGGAGGCAGGCGATCATGTGATCGGGGCGTGCAGGGATGATGTCACTCTGCTGTGCCGATCACATGACCTGCCCCCGGGACGCAGAAGGACTCAGACCACAAGTGCTGGCAGCAGGGAGACACGGAGAAAAGCGCCGGAGGCTAAGCTTTACATTGTTTGTTATATTCTTGTGTGCGGCAGCATGGGGGGCCATATCCAGGACGATGGGGGGCATATCCAGGATGATGGGAGAAACATATCGAGGATTATGGGGGGGCATATCCAGGATGGGGGTTAATGATTCCAGATGGTGGGAGCTATATCCCAGGGTGGGGCTTGTATACCAGGGTGGGGAGCCATTTCCCAGGGTGAGTGGCTGTATACCAGGATGGGGCTGTATACCAAGTTGGGGGGCTGTATCCCAGGATGGGGGGCAATATCCAGAATGGAGGCCATATACAGGATGGGGGCATATCCAGGACAGGGTATTGTATCCCAGAATGGAGGGGCTGTATCCCAGGATAGGGGGCTATATCCAGGATGGAGGCTGTATACCAGGATGGGGGTTGTATCCCAGGATGGGGAGCCATATCCAGGATGGGGTATGCCTTATACCTGAATGGGGGGGCCATAGTCCAGGTGGGGGGCTATATCCCAGGATGAAGGGCTATATACCAGGATTGGGGGCCATATATTACTTGGAAGGAGCCCAGGATGGGCCATTACCCCCATAATTGTCAGCAGCACATCCCCCCACATAACAGTGCATTATAACCACATTTTTTGATAATTTTTTTTTCCTCTATTTTCCTCCTCTAAAATCTGGGCGCATTTTATGGTCCGGTGCGTTTAATATTTAGAAAAATACAGTAATAAAAGACTGCTTGGTTTGCTCTATTACCCATTAACACATGGTGGAAAATGGTAATTTGTGGAGTTGGAGAATATACAGGTGGAGCAGGGTGTCACCAAGGACAGTTTATTAAAATAAGGATCCTTTTTAAAATTTTCTGTGAAAAAAAAAAAAAAAATTGTCCTTGATTTTTGTGAGGCTATTGGAACTTTATCTGGATGCAATGATTGTAATTTTCAAAAAAAAGGAGGTAAAATTATTGTATTACTTTATATATAGTGAGGAAAATAAGTGTTTGACACACTGCCAATTTTGAAACTTTTCTCACCTGCAAAGAATGGAGAGATCTGTAATTGTCATTGTAGGTACACTTCAAGTGTGAGAGAAAGAATCGAAAAAAAATCCAGAAAATTACATTGTATGATTTTTACATAATTAATTTACATTTTATTGCATGAAATAAGTATTTGATACAATAGAAAAAGAGAATGTAATATGTGGTAAAGAAACCTTTGTTTTCAATTCCAGAGGTTAGATGTTTCCTAAAGTTCTTGACCAACTTTGCACAGACTGCAGCAGGGATTGTGGCCCATTCTTCTATAAAGATCTTCAGATCTTCCAGGTTTTGGGGCTGTCATTGGGCAACATTGAGTTTCAGCTCCCTCCAAAGATTTTCTATTGAGCTCAGGACTGAAGACTGGCTAGGGTACTGCAGGACTTTGAAATTATTCATACAAAACAACTTGGAAGACCCAGCCATGACTCATATTAATTCCTCTTGCTGAGTGAAAGAGGTTCTTGGCCAAAATTTTTTGATACATGACCTCATCCATCCTCCCTTCAATATGGTGCAGTCACATTGCTCAGTTCGCAGAAAGATAAACTCAGAGTTTGATGTTTCCACCACCATGCTACCCGTTTGGGACAGTGTTCTTGGGGTTGTACTTATAATTCTTCTTCCTTCAAACACACTGAGTGGAGTTGATACCAAAACGTTCTATTTTGGTGTCATCTAACCACATCACCTTCTCTCATGCTTCCTCTGGATAATATATATGGTCAATGGCAACCTTCAAACGATCCTGGACATGGCATAACCAGGGGGATTTTGCATGCCCCAGACTGAGAAAGATTAAAAGTCATCTTGTGTTTCTTCCATTTTCTAATAATTGTGCCAAAAGTTGTCTTCTCACCAAGCTGCTTGCATATTTTAGTCTATGGTGACCTTAGGCTGGGTTCACATTGCGGCGGCATCCGGTCCGGGGCTGTCAGGAGTGACAGCCTGGACCGGAGTTTTGCTGCATAGAATACTATCGGGCTGCACGGAGCTGGATCGCGCCGGGTGGCAATTATCTGCCATCCGGCTGCTATCTCGCCGGATGTATCCTGGAGTAGTGGGGAATTGTCTGCCGAATCCAAAAACGTTTTTTGGAATCGGAAGAAAAACCCCACTTGTCCCGGCTTCATCCGGCGAGATAGCAGCCGGATGGCAGATAATTGCCACCCGGCGCGATCCAGCTCCGTGCAGCCCGATAGTATTCTATGCAGCAAAACTCCCGTCCAGGCTGTCACTCCCGACAGCCCCGGACCTGACACCGCCGCAATGTGAACCCAGCCTTAGACAGCTCTTTGGTCTTGGCCTTGATGGAGAGGTAGGAGTGTGATTGAGTGTGTGGACAGGTGTCTTTTATACAGGTAACGAGTTCAAACAGGTGCAATTAATACAGGTAATGAATGCAGAGTAGGTGGGCTTCCTAAAGAAAAACTAACAGGTCTGTGAGAGCCAGAATCCTTGCTGGTTAGTAGGTGATTAAATAACTTGCATTTTACTGTATGAATAAAAGTAGGTAAAAATCATACATTGTGATTTTGCGAATATTACGGTAATTAGATTCTGTCTCTCACAGTTGAAGTGTACCTGCAATAAAAATTAAAGGCCTCTTCATTCTTTGTTAGTGGGAAAACTTGCAAAATTGGCAGTGTGTCAAATATTTATTTTCTACTTCACCTATACAGAGATATTACTTACCACTTACTTATTATTCTATGGTAGAGTTCCCCAATCTGTAGTTCAGGAGCAAGATGTAGCTTGCAGGCTCGGGATGTATGGCTTGCAGCTGTCTGCCAGGCGATGTAATAGCACTATTTCTAGCAAACAGTTATGAAAGGCAGGTCTCCAGAGGTGCACTTGACTAGCCCAGGGTATGGGGACTCGGGTATCTAGGCCCTCTCCTGAGGTAGGGATGTCACTTGTGGCCTGCCCAGACCCGTGGCCCAGTGGTCAACTAAAAAGGGGAAGTTTATATGGGAATAAATGTTTATAAGTTTATCGTGACGCCACCCACAGATTCTGGTGAAGTAGCAGCAGCGCCGCTTCAGACCTCTGGAAGGCAGCAGCCGAGATGGTACAGCTCCCTGCACGTAGAGCTGGCCCTCTGGGGCAGGGAGGCACTTGTTGTGGTAGAAGTGCTGATGATGAAGAAACAATTTGCACTGCAGCGGGAAAATAATTACATGGAGACTCCGTCACTCTACCCGTGTACTTTACTGGAACAATGCTGGTGGTGGTACAGTTCACTACCCTGACGTAATAGTTCCACCTGTAGGGAGCTGTACCAGTCTCTGCTGCTCCCACCATCACCTCAGCGGCCAGCTTGCAGCGCTGGTACCATATTACAGGGAACTACAGGTGGCGTCACGTTCCCCTGTAAATACTCCCTTCTCCCCCACCATCTACTCAAATGATAACCAGGGCACGGAACTGGGTTCCCGTCCACCGTGACTCCCTATTCAAATCATCAGCCCCGGTGTCCGAGTACCCTTAGCCCTGGTTGCATCACATGCATACATACTGGCCATGAGGGTAGAGAGACAAATAGAATACTTCATAGAATGGTAGAGTTGGAAAAGACCTCAAGGGCCATCAGGTCTGAGTCCCTGCGATTGCAGGTTTTCCTAAATCATCCCAGCTATATGTTTATCCAGTTAGAGGGGTGCTTGAGGCATCAATGCCATAGTGAATTGTGAATGCTTCAAGTAAGAATATCAAAGTGAAGAGTGGGAGTGATTGATATTAAAAATACTGAATGGAAATAAGGTGAGAAAATATGGATGTAATTATGCGGACTATAAGGCAAGGCGGCTCAAGGTCTCAATATGATATCAGGGAGAAGCATTATCCTTGTAATAAAAGGCTCTGGGTGCAAGTAATGGGGGACATGGATGTGGCTCATAGCCATCTACTGTAACAAAGCTGAGTATGGCCTTGTTCACACATACCTAGCTAGCGAAGTAGACCCGGCTACCCTGTATTATTGGTGCCTTGGGGAAAATAGTCCAATAATCAAAAACAGAAACCCCCCCCGGCACACAAATGTATAAGTGAAAAAGTTCAAAAACACATCAAACGGTGTTGGAGCGTAACTGTAGTTTATTCTCTCGCAGCTGAGCACAACGTTTAAGCATACAGTGTTATTGACGTTTCGGCTAACATAGCCTTCCTCAGACACTGATGATATACTAGATTAAAAATGAATAAATGACAAAGAAAAACATGTCATAAACATTATGTACATACTTTTGACAATGTTACATAGTACACAAGAGAAAACAGTTGCATCCAAATGAAACAGGGATTTCAATAGAGTGAGAAAACAAAATACATACTAAAGCCGAACTTTTCGTACCAAAATGCGTGTGTGCTTATACAGGGAACTGCAACATGAGTAGGGGAATCAAATGCAAGAAATCTGTGTATAGAAACAGACAATTATCTATTATATAATCACGAATGGGTTTTTTGCCCCTTTTGAGACCGCTCACGCTGCGAGTCAGTGTGGTCATGTGGATACGAACGAAGCATTGGCCGCGCAGCGGCCATTGCGAGCAGCTCTAAGGCGACTCGCTATGCCCGCGCAGCGGGCATGGCGAGTCGCCTTAGCAGCGCGAAGCATTGGCCGCGAAGCGGCCATTGCGAGTCAGAGACTCGCTCTGCTAGAATCCCGATGCATTGTGCATCGGGCACCCAGCTAGTTAATCCATAATTGTATATACATGTCAAGACGTATCTTGTCTCAAAAGGCCAACTATGAGGGGAGTAACTAGAATACGACTAACGTATATACAAGTATATGTATATTAAATGGAGAAAAATGATCATAAATAAAGAAAGAGCTGAAGGGAAAATTAAATCAGACACCAAGCTTACCCAGGGGGCACTTGGTAGGGACAGAACCTATGGTCTCCAGTAGTAGTTGTCAGAGGAACCCAACGGTATTTTATGATAATTGTGTAGATCAGCGACGGGCTCTGTTAACAATTGTGGTCATAGAAGAACTTAGTGAACAAATATATAAAAAGAAAAAGAAAAAACCTGAAGTAGATGTATTACCTGAAACATATCTACTTCAGGTTTTTTCTTTTTCTTTTTACGAGCCTTCTTGAGGTCATTTGTTCCCTTTATTGTCTGGTATATATTTGTTCACTAAGTTCTTCTATGACCACAATTGTTAACAGAGCCCGTCGCTGATCTACACAATTATCATAAAATACCGTTGGGTTCCTCTGACAACTACTACTGGCGACCATAGGTTCTGTCCCTACCATGTGCCCCCTGGGTAAGCTTGGTGTCTGATTTAATTTTCCCTTCAGCTCTTTCTTTATTTATGATCATTTTTCTCCATTTAATATACATATACTTGTATACGTTAGTCGTATTCTAGTTACTCCACTCATAGTTGGCCTTTTGAGACAAGATACGTCTTGACATGTATATACAATTATGGATTAATAATTGTCTGTTTCTATACACAGATTTCTTGCATTTGATTCCCCTACTCATGTTGCAGTTCCCTGTATAAGCACACACGCATTTTGGTACGAAAAGTTCGGCTTTAGTATGTATTTTGTTTTCTCACTCTATTGAAATCCCTGTTTCATTTGGATGCAACTGTTTTCTCTTGTGTACTATGTAACATTGTCAAAAGTATGTACATAATGTTTATGACATGTTTTTCTTTGTCATTTATTCATTTTTAATCTAGTATATCATCAGTGTCTGAGGAAGGCTATGTTAGCCGAAACGTCAATAACACTGTATGCTTAAACGTTGTGCTCAGCTGCGAGAGAATAAACTACAGTTACGCTCCAACACCGTTTGATGTGTTTTTGAACTTTTTCACTTATACATTTGTGTGCCGGGGTTTCTGTTTTTGATTGTTCACACATACCAACTGTTTTTGCCTTAAATCCGTTTTTGGGAGCATTTTGGATTGAAAAAAAAAACAAAGTCCAAAAACGCATATGCGTTAAGTGCACCATGCGTTAAGTGTCAATGCGTTTTTTTAACAACACATGCGTTTTTGTTCAGCATCCCAAAAAACACTGCATACAGTGTTTTTTGGGTGCTGTGAAAAAAGCGCATGCGTTTTTTTTTTAACATGGGGCCCTATGGGAAACGCATGCGTTAACACATGGCACATATAGGCACCTGCGTTAACGCATGCGTTAACGCATATACGTTTTTAATGAAAAAATGACTAAGTCCCAAAACTTGCCAAAAACGTCCAGGACCTCAGGGGACACTATTGGCACCCTTAGAAAAACTGATCCGTTTTTCTAAGGGCTTAAAAAACGCATTAGGATGTGTGAACAAGGCCTGTGATTCCTAGGGTAAGAAAGGTTGGGGCCCACTGCTCTATGGTATATAACATAGTACAAATTAACCACAGATACATAGTAAATAGGGTTAAAAAAGACAAATGTCCATCGAATCCAACCAAGGAACATGTATTCAGTCTTTATTGGTCAAGTACCGTATATACTCGTGTATAAGCCGAGTTTTTCAGCCCAAAAATTGGGCTGAAAAGTCCCCCCCTCGGCTTATACACGAGTCACTCGGTATGCTGTGGGGGGGGGGGCTGCACCGGTGGCTGGAGGAGGCAGGAGGGGGTCACGGTGACCGCAGGCGGTCACGTGGGGCCGTCTCATTAATGCAATGAATATGCACGGCATCCCCCCGTCCATCAGCGGCGGGGGGGATGCCGTGCATATTGCACTACACAGGCCCCCACCAGTGACACACAGCCCCCCTCCTTAGTATGTCCCCCCCTCCTTAGTATGTCCCCCCCCCCAGGCTGCGGCACCTGTTAAAATAACAATATTTTAATACATCACCTCTCCGCCGCAGCTCCTCCGCTCCTCCGGTCCCGGCTTCTTCTTCTTGCTTCCAGTGTCATGTGACCGGGCGCAGGAGATGACGTCATTTCCTGCGCGCTATCACAGAAGCCGGCACAAGAAGGAAGAAGAAGCCGGGACCGGAGGAGCGGAGGAGCTGCGGCGGAGAGGTGATGTATTAAAGTTTGTTATTTTAACAGGTGCCGCAGCCTGGGGGGGGACATACTAAGGAGGGAGGGACATACTAAGGAGGGGGGGCTGTGTGTTACTGGTGGTAGTCAGTATACCACCACTGGGGGGCCTGTATACTACCACTGGGGCTGTATATACCTCTGGGGCTGCTGTATACTACCACTGGGGCTGTATATACCACTGGGGCTGTATATACCTCTGGGGCTGCTGGATACTACCACTGGGGCTGTATATACCTCTGGGGCTGCGGTATACTACCACTGGGGCTGTATATACCACTGGGGCTGTATATACCTCTGGGGCTGCTGGATACTATCACTGGGGCTGTATATACCTCTGGGGCTGCGGTATACTACCACTGGGGCTGTATATACCACTGGGGCTGTATATACCTCTGGGGCTGCTGGATACTACCACTGGGGCTGTATATACCTCTGGGGCTGCTGGATACTACCACTGGGGCTGTATATACCTCTGGGGCTGCTGGATACTACCACTGGGGCTGTATATACCTCTGGGGCTGCTGCTGTATACTACCTCTGGGGCTGCTGCTGTATACTACCTCTGGGGCTGCTGCTGAATACTACCTCTGGGGCTGCTGCTGTATACTACCTCTGGGGCTGCTGCTGTATACTACCTCTGGGGCTGCTGTATACCACACTGCTGGGGGCTGTATACCTGTGCTGGGGTCCACCCTCGGCTTATACACGAGTCAATAGGTTTTCCCAGGTTTTGGGGGCAAAAGTAGGGGGGTCGGCTTATACACGGGTCGGCTTATACACGAGTATATACGGTAGTTAAAAATCTTATTCTTGGTTTAACATGTAGTATATGGTGATTCTTAAAATATAATGGCAGTAACCCACTTTTTGGGTAAATCCTGTACACCCCAAGGTTCTGTTCACCTGGAGTTTTTAAAACATTCAAATACTACTCCTTTTTGGGAAGCTTTTGCAGTTTTGCTTTTCCTAAAGTGGTTTTGAAGGTTTGAAGAGTTTTTAGAGATTTTTTCCTGAAGTTTTCATTGCAGCCTTTTGATTTGCCAGTGCCTAATTTGGGGATGTTTCTTTCAAGATTTGCTTTAAAGAAGTGGAACTGATTTTTAATTTATTATTTTTTTAAATCAGGTATTTTTCAAAACCTCTTCGAGTAAACTAAAAACCTTCTCATATGAACAGCAAAGTGGATTTCATATTGGGCAGAATCCACTCCAAAAAACTGATCAAATGGCTCTGTGGACATGTGTGGTCATAACCTAATAGGTCATTTGAACACAGGATTGGGTTGAATACAACAGACTAAATCATGTGCAGTTAAAATATGCCTTAATATAATCAAATATACAAGGATAAGTTAGGGAAATGTGGAGCAGGCATCAGGCATCAAGGTGCAGTCCAACAAACTACTCTGTTCTGGTAATGGCAATAGCAATTAAGCTGCAACACTGTAACTAAAGCCTAAAGGCCCTGTTACACGGCACAACATCGTTAACAATATCACTTAAAACGTCACGGAGTTGGAGTCGTTCAAGCGACATTGTTACGACCTCGTTGCGTGTGACTGCAAAGTTGTAACGATAAATCATTGGATCGTTGATCGCAGGTTTGAGAACATGTTCTCAAATCACACAATCAACGATCAGCCAACCTGGCATATCGCTGTGTTTAACACCGTGATAACGATGTCGTTTACGACTTCGCCCATTCACAGCAATGAGCAGGTATTGTTCGCTGGGCTGTGCGAATGATACCTGCTCACAACATTGTTGGTAAGTCGACCATGATATCTAGACGTGTAATATCTCACCAACGGTGTCAAAACGATGTCTGAAACTACCGAGCGCCCACAAGATCGTTGCCGACATCGTTCCAACGTCATGCCGTGTAACAGTACCTTTACTCAGATGTCTGTCCTCCACATTTTTTCTATGGGTGGAGGCACACTAACATGTGAGAAAATCCAAGCGTTTTTGATGCACGACAGTCATGCTAGTGCTTTCTATATGGTCATGCGAGTGTAATGCGAGAGCAAAGAGTGTGGTGTGACTGTGGTGTGAGTGTGGTCAGTGTGCAATGCATTTTAAAATGGTGTTTCTCATGGTGTATAAAGTGAGAAAAGAGTAGGTAGATCGAGTTTACCAGTCTCCCGCTGCTACATCCGGAGCCACCAATAAAGCTAATTGCATATTCGCTGCACTGTCAGACAATCACAGATGCCCGATGAAAGTCCAGTCCAATGAAAGCAGTTGCAAGCTGACTCCTTTAGCTGCCTAATTTTCCCTTGGTTATCACAAAAAAAAAAAAAAAAAAGTGTGGGCTACTCTCTATTCTTAATTGCCAGCCAAGGTAAAACTAGGCAGCTGAGGTCATCGTTGCTATAGTAACCACTCGCTTGGTGACTATGGCAACAGTGTCAGTGGTGACATCACCACTTACCACTAGAGATGAGCCACCACCCTGATGTTCGTGATCGATTCGATTCGCCGAATCGACGGGGTGTTCGACGAATGTTCGTCGAATGCTCGACGAACACCGTCGAACATCCCGGAACACGAAAAAAAACAGGATTGTGGGGCTGTTTCACTTCCACAATGTATATACATACACTGTGGAAGTGAAATAAAGTCAAATAAAGTGTTAAAAATAAAGAAATAATGTATGCTCACCTGTCCGCGGTCCACCGAAGCCTCCGGTATGGTCCTGTCACTGTGGCTTACAGGACCTGTGGTGACGTCAGTTCTCGCGGAAACTCCGGTCACGTGACCGGAGTTCCCGCGAGAAACTGACGTCACCACAGGTCCTGTAAGCCACAGGACCTTGCCGGAAAGCTTAAAATACACATTTTTATGTTTCGGACACTTTCTTTTACTTACAGAAAGTGTCTAAAACATAACAATGTCTATTTTAAGCTTTCCGGCAAGGTCCTGTGCTTATAGGACCTGTGGTGACGTCATGTTCTCGTGGAACTCGGGTCATGTGACCGGAGTTCCCGCGAGAACTGACGTCACCACAGGTCCTGTAAGCCACAGTGACAGGACCATATCGGAGGCTTCGGTGGACCGCGGACAGGTGAGCATACATTATTTTTTTATTTTTAACACTTTATTTGAGTTCATAAATGTTTATTTTGGCTGAAAATGCGGCAGATGCGGTTTTCTGACCGCATCTGCCGCATTTTCGAACCAAAATCGAACATGTTCTAGATTCGCCGAATTTGAACCAAATTGTTCGAATTCGGCGAATGACTCGAATAGCGCCAAAATCAACTCGAATTTGAGATTGGCGAACTATTCAAGTCGAACATCGCTCATCTCTACTTATCACCCGCAGTCTCATTCAGTGATCACAGAGCATGGGGAGCGGACTTCCTCCCCATGCTCTGTGATGTGGCAGAGCTGCATCATTTGAAGAAGACAGAAGACCAGGATCATGGAGGGCAGTGAGGAGGTAATAAAGATGGCGTCCCTAATCATGTCTGTATTTATTTCTAATAAAGTATTTTTCCTATGCGTGGTGTCTTTTTTAACCCTTTATTGGAGATTCTTTATGGCCCGATCTAACTTGGCCTGACATTAAGAATCTCAGGCTTAATACCAGCTGGTAAAACAAAGCTACCGTTTATTAGCCAGTGCACCACCCACCACCAGGGCCACTGGAACAGCCTGGTAAAGCACCTGGAAATGGCTCTTATAAATGTGCCATTTTCAGGGGCACTGTGAGCTGCTATTTTTTAGGGTGGGGGGCCCTAAAACAATGGGCCCTCACCCTACTGAGAATACGAGCACTCTGCTGCCTAGTTTTACTTTTGCTGGCAATTAAAAATAAGGTGGCCCATGCATTTTTTTTGCCAGCCATGAGAAAATCAGGCAGCTGATTGTGGCAGCTCGCAGATGTCTGCTTTCATTGGGTTGGACTTAAAAATGCTGCGAAGCCCCACATATTTAAAAAAAAAAATATTTATTTAAGACCCTATAGCGGCAGGTTGGTTGCCATACACTAATGTGTATGGCAACCAAGCAGAATCACTGTCCAGATTGAGGAAATCCAGTATGACTACAACAGCCAATCATAGAGGCTCTCAGAGTGTGAGCTTCTGTCATTGGCTGTTTGTCTGACAGTGCAGTGAATATGCAATTAGCTTAATAGGCAGCCCTGGAAGTAGCAGTAAGCCCGATCTAGCTATTCTATCTTTTATCAGCATGGGAAAGCCCATGCTACAAATTTGCCAAGTGTGCTGTCTGTGTGCAATTTTTTTCTCACACCCATAGACTTTCATTTGCCTCTCGCACGTTAAACTCGCATACAATCACAGCATGCTGTGATTGAACTCACGTTTGACTCGCAATGCGAGTTCAGCGGAAGTCAAAAGTAAGAATCTAACCTGACTGGTTGCTTAACATTGGTTCGAGTGCATTGTGCGTTTTTCACGCATTGCATTCACACGAGTTTCACGCCAGTGTTCTTTTACCCTATCCGTGTTGTTCGCAGATAGAACATAGATCGCAATTACCCACACAAGTTTGTGGATCCGTGAAAACCATGGACAACGCATGGATGGCAACCGTGTGCTGTCTGTTTTTAACATTGTACTGGATTAGAGAAGTTTTTTTTGCATGTAAGAAAAACTGCTAGAACTTGAATTTCTTTTTCAAGTACTGTACATCTGAATGAGGCCTTAGACTCAATTTAATAGTTTCAAAATGTTAATCTTTGCTTCTTCTAACCATCAATCTTGTCCCTGAAATAGCAGTACAATGTAGTAATTTGTGTGTAGTAATCATAGCTAAATTTTATCCTTTATGTGGCAGTGTTTCTGCTTAGCAAACAGCTTATTGTACAGTGTGCAATTATATCAGAGACTGTAAATTAACCCTAGTTTTCAAGGAAAAAGCAAGAAATACCTCTAAAGGTCCCTTTACACGCAGCCACAGGAAGGTAGGAACAGGCAGGCATCGGACACAATTGTGCCTGTTGCCTTGAAAAGACCACGATGTGGCTGCGTGTAATTCAGGACTTTCCTTTCTTCAGGGAAGACACAGGAAGGAAAGTCCTGAATTACACACCGCCACATCGTGGTCTTTTCAAGGCAACAGGCACAATTGTGTCCGATGCCTGCCTGTGTCTACCTTCCTGTGGCCGCGTGTAAAGGGACCATAAGGGTTCACTGACAGCTGCACATCCAAAATCGCTCAGATGTACAGCCAGAAAAGTTGGCGATTGTCATGTGTATGCCATCCGTATAAAATGCGTTTTTATCTGCTATATACTGTAATACTTTATGTACATTAAAGCTAATTGTCATAAATAATGATGGAATCTTATATAAAGAGATAGATAGATAGATAGATAGATAGATAGATAGATAGATAGATAGATAGATAGATAGATAGATAGATAGAGAATGCTGTTCAAAACCTCAGAACTAGTCTTTGATTGTGGAGGAAGTTTGTAGGAAGCATTTTGCTTTCAAATACATTCGTGAATGAGGGACAGTCTCTTGTTTTTATTCCTCTCTTTTTATATTTTTCCAGTTTCCTCTTGTGCCTACATCAGATTCCTTGGACATCATCAGACCTACATGTTGGTTTTTTTTAATATAAATTGTTGAACTAGGGAAAGAGTAAGAGAGTGTGTTGGAAAAAAGTATTTGTGTGTGTTTATTTCATTTTATATACTGGGTTAGTAATGGGGTTGTCTGATAGACACCCTTTCATTACTAACGCTAGTGCTTGACGCCAGCTATATTTTTGAACACAGCAAACATCAGCCCCAACTACTATTACCGCATTCTCCAATGCCCCAGTGCAATCGGAAAGAGCCAAGGTGAAGTGCCAAAATTGGCAAATCTATGCTGATGTGCCATTTCTGGGGCAACTGATGGCTGGTATTTTAAGGCTGAGAAGGGCCCAATTACCATGAACCACGCCAGCCTGATAATATCATCTCACAAATATTTACTTTAAGTTTGTTGGTTTTAACAATAAGGGAGACCCCATGTTCTTTTTTTCATTTAGTTATTTAATCATAAAAAGCTGTACAATAAGCTCCACACAGTGCTATTTTGTTATATGTCAGGGGGTTGTGAAATTATATATCTACAGGGTATCCATCTCTTTATCTATTCTATCTGTCTATCTATCTTGGCTGATGCAATTTTTGGAGATGTGTTTAACACTGTTTATGAAAAACGGAGGACATACAGATTGGCTTGTTTTTTTTTTAACTGCACCCATTGACTTATGATGCACCCCAGGGTTATGTGGACTCGGGCATCTGGGCCATCAGCTGCGGTTGGGATGTCACTGGTGGCCAGCCCAGACTCGTGGCCCTGGTGGTCAGCTTAAAAAAAGGGAAAAAATGAAATGGGAATAGTTATAGTTTGTCATGACGCCACCTGCAGATTCTGATGATGGGACACCAGCGCCGCTTCAGACCTTCGGAGGATGATGGTACTGCAGCTTTGATGGCACAGCTCCCTGCAAGTGGAGCTGGACCTCCGGGGCAGGAGTGCACCGATGGCGTAGATACAGTCCGTGAAGGTAGATTGTCAACAGCGCAGTTATAGAATAAACACACGGAGACTTTATCACTCTACCCAGGTACTTTCCTGGAACTGTTCTGATGACAACGCAGTTCACAGTAGAAAACAGTCTTTGGCTTGAGGTAGCTGGCCGGGTAGTCACAGTGGGCTGCAAGATCTCTTGGAGTCTCCCGTGGTATGCCTTCTCTTGACTATCCCAGGTCCTGCTGCTGATTCCTGTCCTCGCACTACCCTCTTACTACCAGGCCCATTGGGGGTGCTGATGGGTTCCCAACTTCCCAGCTCTTAAGAAGGGGGTCCTGGACCTTTAGGTGGGCAATCCTGGTGTGGCGGTGCTGTATGGACAGGGTGTTGGGGCCGGTAGACTGACCCGCGACGGCCGGTATTGGTGGCTCAGCGGCTAGACTCCCTGAACTGCTTCTGACTCACCGTGACCGGGGTGTTCACGTCTGCTTCTCTTGTCACGGAACCGCGCCTGCGGCTGTGAGGCCCAGTGGTCCAGATCAATAGGGGAAATGGCGGAACAGTAGGGATGATTTGTCTTCGTGACGCCACCTGCGGGTGTTCTGGTAACTTTACCAGCGCTGCTAGGTCTATGGGGGATGGTAGGCAGCAAGTTGGGACGCTCCCCACAGGATGAGCGGGAGTCCCCGGAGCCGGGAGCTGCGCAAGATGTTGTGAGGCATCTGCGGTAAAGCTGCTGTTAGGCCCAGGAGTCAGACACAGACACATTAAGAGTCTTTTGAGTACCTTTACTGGTGGTTTTTAAGGTACGCCAGACCGGGTTCGTGAAGTTTAGCAATCCTGGAGATTCACAGCAAGCAGTTTGTGTAGGCTTCCTTCTCTCTATACTTCTGGTGCTAAGGTCGGGTGGATGTGGAATCCAGCCGGACGGGGCGGTGTGTTCGATGGAACTTGCTTCACCTGGTTAACAGCACTGAGGGCACTGTAAAAGGGTCTGAGCAGGATCAGTACTCTTCCCTGGGCTCTCGTGGGTAGGTGCATCAGGTGGAACAGGTGGCTAAACCTCCTGTTAATGGTGCTGGTTCTCTGTGATGGCTGGGTAGCTCTCACAGCTTCGGTTCCAGTAACCGGAGGATGAGGGAAGAGTTAGTGTAACTCTGGTATTCCTTGAGAGGTGCTTATCCTTTCTTATTATCCCAATTGCAGGGATTTCCTCACTGGTAGCTAGGCTGACTAGGCCTGGTGTGTGTCTCATAAGCTTGAGATCATTCACAACCTGCAGCTCTTGTAGCGTCTGCACACACTCTGGAGTTTCTCCCTCCAAGACTCTATTTATAGGGGGAACTGGCTCAAAGGGCCAGTGGAGCTCCTCCTAGAGGCTCGAGGTGAAACCAGGTGTACTAAGGTGTTGTGGTGTTTTGTGAGTATTGCTTTGCTGTTAACTCCAGTCATGCCCTAAGGAGTTCTGTGGTGCCCAACAAGGTGCCAGGGTGCCACACATCCTCAGAGCCTGCTCACCGTGGTGGACTAGGGCTCCCCCAGAGTATGGGTGCTCTGGTATTGGGGTTCCTTCTCTCTTTTCCTGGGCTGCCTTTTTCTCTCTAAGGCCCCCTCCCTCGGAGACCCCTTTCCTCTCTCAGGGCTCCCTTTCCTTCTTCTCCTCAGGGCAAAATAGAACTCCCTGTTTTTCTACCTCCCTCCTCCCCTAACTCTCTCCCAGGGACTGGGCTCCAACCATTTGCCTAGCCTCGAGTGTGGGAGCCTCCTACAAACCTTGCATTCCTACTGTGACAGAGATAACTGTACACTCTTTTATGGGTGCAGTACCACAACTGTGAAGCCTGACCAGTGGGGCACCACACTTATATTGTCAAGTTTCCTCTGCACGACTGCAGCTGTGGAAAAACTTGCAGATGAGCAATGCCTCATTAAATAACACACATTGCAGTTTCAGTGAACCCTAAAACTAAAATACATGTATATATGTATATATATAACACAACAAACCCCTGTGTATGCCCTGGAAGCTTTGAAGCTAGAATGTCATGTGATACTGGTGTTGTGAGTGCTGATGAACTTCTTTCACCATATCCTGAGTAGGTAATGCATTACTGCATAGCTTACATTTTTGCATTGATACTGTACATGGTCATCGACCTCATTAATGGAGCTTTGCTTGCTTTTCCCACGCAATTAAAATTTATGAAAGATTTAGAAATACTTGTCTTCATTTCGCCTTCTACAACTGCTGTTATATCGCAGCATATCAGTAACGTCTGGCCTTATTGTCTTCATTAATTGTAAGAGTTTTTATATAAATTGAGAATTTTTTGAAAATTTGCTGGAATGTTTATTTAGTAATACTGAAATAAAAGCTTGCAAAGATATCAATGAAATTCAGTGTTTCATCATCACAGTTTTGTCACTCACTACTTCATAATTAAAAGTCCCCCTACTGAACCGAGTATTAATATGTGTGAGTGACAGAACTGAAAGGTTTCAACAGATGGGGAAAGCATTGGAACTAATAGCAATCCAATAGCCAGTGGTGTAACTTGAAGCTCATAGGCCCTGATACAAAAGCTCCTACAGGGCAACCAATTATTTCAAATCTTTGATAGCATAAGTGTTTTTGTATAGGCCAATAGGACTTTTTGGGCCCCTAAGCTCCAGGACCCAGGTGCGATTGCAACCTATTGTAGTCACTCCCAGGACCGCCATCAGGAGCTTATTGGCCTGATTCCAGTTAGGGGACCACTGAAGCAGGGGAATCCGGCATGCTGTCGCATGCAGGAGGCGGGGCCATGGACATGAAGGCTCGGGGCCACATACATACAGGGGATGATGCCATTTCCTCCAAGCAGGGCCCCACTCAGACCAATCAGGATCGACAGGCACATCCCAAGGCCACCCATCATCTTCATCATATCCCTGAGCCAATCATGTGACCAATGACCCCTCCACTCCATGTGACATCATCACAGGTCCTTTGGTGGTATGATGAGTGTGTGTATGTGTGTCTAATTTCTGTCTGTATGGCTGTCTGTCTGACTGTGTCTGTCTGTGTATCTGTAACTACACAGCACTATACTGTATATACAGGTCCACACAACATGCTGTATTAGTATGCCTATATACTGAATGTACTGTATATAGTGTGGTTCTGTATCTACAGTATGTTGCCGTGTATACAATATGTAGAGCCAGCAGTCTCTAATATGTATTCAACTGGCAGTCTCCAATATGTATACAGCTGGCAGTCTCTAATGTGTATACAGCTGGCAGTCTCTACTGTGTACATGTCCGGCAGTCTCTAATGTGTATACTACCAGCAGTATCTAATGTGTATATGCGGCGCCCACCAAGGCCGTGGGGTACTCAGTAACCGAGCCGGTTGGTTCTTGGGAGGTCACGGTGGCGGTGACCCGGCTCTGTGGCCCTGGATGTGCAGTAAAAGGGTGATTATTTACAGTGGATAGTTCGTGACATCACCTGCGGTACTTGGCCAAGAGTGGCCGACGCTGCTGGATATGACCGCTGCGGCCGAAGGTAGCGCAGCCGGGATAGTAAAGCTCCCCACGGGTGGAGCTGGGCCCCATGAATGGTGTGAACAGTCTATGGTGATGGTGCTGGTGAGGAAGGTCACAGGGTGTAGAGGAAGGAGGCAAATGTGGAGCCACTGGGACGGGGTACTCGGTACCGGTCCGGGGTACTGCTGGGGATGTCACGGAGGTCCTGGCCCGGACCGTGTCCCGAGTTCCGCAAGTAAATGGGGGGGATATTTACAGGGGAGTTTGTCGTGACGCCACCCACGGGTTGTGGTCAGGGTGACCACCGCTGCTGCAGAACCTCCGGGGTGATGTTTGGCAGCTGGAGATAGAATGGCTCTCCGCAAGTAGAGCCTGGTTCCCCGGGGCTGTGGTAGTTAAAGTCTATGATGGATGCTAAAGATGTTGCAGGATACGGATGATAGTGGAGACGGTGGCTGCTTGTGAGGGAAATTAGGGCTTGAGTAGAAGGATCACACACTTACAGTTTTGAAGTCTCCAAAACTTTACTGCAGATGTTAGTAGCAGAGTATTGTCCACGGAGTCTGTACCGGGGCCGGGTTGCTCCCACCCTGTCCGGGTCCTCAGCTTCCCACTGCTGCGCTGTGTTTGTGGCCCTGCTGCTGCTTTAGCTGAGCTGTTGGCACTGTCTCTCCTCACAGGTACCCCCTTTGCTAGGCAACTTGAGTCTTTCCGTGTGCTTCTGAAACTGCTGTGTTGCTTTGCTGAGGTACAGTGTAGGTCTACAACCTCCACTATCCTGGTGTTTACTGTGCTGGGTGTGACAGTCACAGCTTCGGATCCGGTATCCAGGCTGTTCGCTCCTCCAGGGCGAGTTGTGAAGTCACTCAGTCTCCCAGATGTGTTCCTCTGTTTCTTGTGCTCCTTCCCTCAGACCCTGGCTAGGCCTGGAATCGAGGAGCAGACTGTAGAGAAGCCTGAAGCAGCCTCTTTACACTACAGTCTCTCTTCCTCAGTTCTCCCAGGAACTGAACTCAACTACTTCCTCTTGACCCAGAATATATAAGGGAGCTGATTTAGCTCCCCCTTCTGGCCTAGAGGTGCTAGTGTGGTGTCCAGTGTTGTGTGGGGAGTGAACCCATGATGATGTTTCTGTGGCACATTAACCCCTAGGGTGCCACATAAACACAAGTTGTGCAGTTCGTTACTTTTACTTGATGTTCTGTCAAGTTCAGCCAGCCAGGTGCTGTGCTCGTCCAAAGTGCAGCCAAGTTGGTTCTCAGATGATTGGGGTCACTCTGCCAAGACACCATTCATAGCCTGTCCTGCTTGCTCTTCCCCTATGCTGTATACTCTCCCTCCTTCCGGCACCTTCGTGGACAGGGTCACAGGCTGATGGCTGCAGGCCTTGTCGGGCAACTGTGTAGACACATCCCCTGAGGCTAGTTCTAGCCACCATCCTAGCGAATATCTACAGCTTGGTAGCCACCGCTCGTACAGAAATGATGGAATCTGGTTTTTCTAGCTGAGGCATGCAGCACTCCTACAAGATCGCGACCGATCCCCTCAGGCAACCCGTCCCTCTGCCCAACTCAGACCGGGCCAGATTCGAGGCACACGGGTGGATTCCCCACTCTTATGTCCCCAAGGACCTCTCCTTCCTGCATCCACTCTCAACGCTCTCCTCCTACCTTCTCCTCTCACTAACTCTTGCTAACCCCTCCTCCAGCCAGGAGATGGCGTCCTCCCTCAAAAGGGTCTGCCCGAACCCCCCAGCCTTGATTCAGGATGGTGTTGTGTGCAAATCGGTGTCTTGGGTTTGTGACCACTCTCACCCGAGAACTGTGATACCACACCTGTGTAGCAGGTGCAGCATCACTGTGACGACTAGTCCGCAGGGGTGCCACTTTCCTCCTTGGCAAAGCACAGCATGTCTGCGGGCTGCAAAACAGGTACAAATTTGTTAAGAGAACATGCAAAATTTTTCATATGCACATCAAACTCGAACATTAACAATAACCTCTTCCCTTTATGGGAGGTTCTTCCTTTACTTTAACGCTACGTATATAAAAGTAGAAAAGTGCAAAAAACTGTCAAACCATTTAAATGGGGTTTAATTGAGTCTCTAGCCAGGGTGTCGCTTTCCCACTAGGTTCATTGCAATTAGGCGATACTGCATCAACCCCCAAACGTTGTTCCTGGGCATGATTACAGGGAATGAAGGCCTTTCGTTGGTCTAAATTCCTCAGCCACTCAAGACAGTTGATTAGTGGTCGAAGTCCAGGGTGCATATCATTCAGGATGAACCCCACAGTGCTGGCTTATAAACGAATAAAAAGCACGTCTGAGAAGTGCTAACTATTTACATTATAAATTCAGATTATTCACCGTTTATAATCAAAATGCCCATATTCAACACCATCCTACACTATTTACACTAAAGGGCCTGGCCGGCTAATCTTAAAACATTATCAACACACTTACAAACATTATCTAGCCAGGTATAAACAGACATTATTCAGCTATATACATTTCAAACAGAGAGTTTAGCTTTACTCTCTTGTCGGCAGATTCCATGGCATTACAGTCACACTTCCTATGCCAGGTACAGTTGTGGCCAAAAGTATTGACACCCCTTCAATTCTGTCAGATAATACTCAGTTTCTTCCTGAAAATGATTGCAATCACAAATTCTTTGGTATTATTAACTTCATTTAATTTGTCTTCAATGAAAAATCACAAAAGGAATTGTCCTAAAGCCAAATTGGATATAGTTCCACACCAAACATAAAAAAGGGGGTGGACAAAAGTATTGGCACTGTTAGAAAAATCATGTGATGCTTCTCTAATTTTTGCAATTAACAGCACCTGTAACTTACCTGTGGCACCTAACAGGTGTTGGCAATAACTAAATCACACTTGCAGTCAGTTGACATGGATTAAAGTTGACTCAACCTCTGTCCTGTGTCCTTGTGTGTACCACATTGAGCATGAAGAAAAGAAAGAAGACCAAAGAACTGTCTGAGGACTTGAGAAACCAAATTGTGAGGAAGCATGAGAAATCTCAAGGCTACAAGTCCATCTCCAAAGACCTGAATGTTCCTGTGTCTACTGTGCGCAGTGTCATCAAGAAGTTTAAAGCCCATGGCACTGTGGCTAACCTCCCTAGATGTGGACGGAAAAGAAAAATTGACGAGAGATTTCAACGCAAGATTGTGCAGATGGTGGATAAAGAACCTCAACTAACATCCAAACAAGTTCAAGCTGCCCTACAGTCCGAGGGTACAACAGTGTTAACCCGTACTATCCGTCGGCGTCTGAATGAAAAGGGACTGTATGGTAGGATACCCAGGAAGACCTCACTTCTTACCCTGAGACATAAAAAGCCAGGCTGGAGTTTGCCAAAACTTACCTGAGAAAGCCTACAACGTTTTGGAAGAATGTTCTCTGGTCAGATGAGACAAAAGTAGAGCATTTTGGGCAAAGGCATCAACATAGAGTTTACAAGAGAAAAAAAGAGGTATTCAAAGAAAAGAACACGGTCCCTACAGTCAAACATGGCGGAGGTTCCCTGATGTTTTGGGGTTGCTTTGCTGCCTCTGGCACTGGACTGCTTGACCGTGTGCATGGCATTATGAAGTCTGAAGACTACCAACAAATTTTGCAGCATAATGTAGGGCCCAGTGTGAGAAAGCTGGGTCTCCCTCAGAGTCATGGGTCTTCCAGCAGGACAATGACCCAAAACACACTTCAAAAAGCACTAGAAAATGGCTTGAGAGAAAGCACTGGAGACTTCTAAGGTGGCCAGCAATGAGTCCAGACCTGAATCCCATAGAACACCTCTGGAGAGATCTAAAAATGGCAGTTTGGAGAAGGCACCCTTCAAATATCAGGGACCTGGAGCAGTTTGCCAGAGAAGAATGGTCTAAAATTCCAGCAGAGCATTGTAAGAAACTCATTGATGGTTACCGGAAGCGGTTGATCGCAGTTATTTTGGCTAAATGTTGTGCAACCAAGTATTAAGCTGAGGGTGCCAATATTTTTGTCTGGCCCATTTTTGGAGTTTTGTGTGAAATGATCAATGTTTTGCTTTTTGCTTCATCCTCTTTTGTGTTTTTTCATTGAAGACAAATTAAATGAAGATAATAATACCAAAGAATTTGTGATTGCAATCATTTTCAGGAAGAAACTGAGTATTTTCTGACAGAATTGCAGGGGTGTCAATACTTTTGGCCACAACTGTACCTGCAGTACTCCACCATAGTCGCTCAACCACAGAAGACCCGTTCCAATGCCTCCCTGTCGAGGGTGACAATCTATCCCACCCCACCGTGCTGGATGCCTCACTGGTCTTAGGGGCCGGCGGTGGTGTTAAAGGCCCCAGCAGAGTGCTCTCAGTCTCTAGGGAAGCGGTACCTGCAAACGCCTTCGCTGCTCTCTGGTCAGTTTGCTTCAGGGCCAGCTGCTGTGTTGCTTTCTCCAGCAGACTTTGCCGCCACTTACTGAAGGCGGTGGCCCAGCTCCTCCATTTCGGTCTTGAGGAGCTCTGGGTCTACAGGGTCTATAGGGATTCTCTTGTCGCCGGGGAAGCCCATCTGCTATACCCATGGTGCCAACATTTTTCCCTGGTTCTCCGTCATTGTTCTCCACATATCCAGTTCCTTCCTCTCGGCCATACACATTCTTCTGCCTCGTGTCGGAGCTTCTTCACACTTGTCCTCCTCTTCCGTCTAGCTGTCTCTCTATGCTTTCGCACATCCGGAGGTGGAGACCCAGAGCTGACTGGCAGGCCCCCTTGGCTCACTCTCAATACAGGGACATGCGTTCCTTTTCACACTGCTGGTCAGCTCATCCCACGATGGGTGGATCAGACCATCCCACTGACTAGCGCATGGCATCATGGTATGGCGGTTGCCATTACACAGTTCTCTAAGCACATTCACATACAGTTCTTAAGTGCACGGGACCCGGTTTAAGTGGGGGGTCCGAATCCTGTTAGTGACACCAGTTGCGACGCCCACCAGGGCCGTGGGGCACTTGGTAACTGGGCCGTTCAGTTCTTGGGAGGTCACGGTGGTGGTGACCCGGCTCAGTGGCCCTGGGCATGCAGTAAAAGGGTGATTATTTACAGGGAATAGTTTGTGACACCACCTGTGTTACTCTTCCAGGAGTGGCCGAATCTGCAGGGTATGACCGCTGGGCTGGTAGTAGTGTAGCCGGGATGGTAAAGCTCCCCACAGGTGGTCAGCAAGCTTTTTTTTTAAAAAAAAAAAACCCTATTTTCAGAGCTTCTTCTTGAGGGTACAAAAACATGAGTTTTCCAACATAAGTACTACTGTTCAGCAGTATAAAAAACAGTGGGTAGTAAGTAATGTGTGACTGGTGTGACTGTGCTTGGGCTGCAGGAGCAGCACAGTAGAGGTTTAGGACAAGACAAGAAGGTACTTGGCAGTCTAGCGCCATCAACAGCAGCTTCTGCAGCAGCACTGCAGTCTAGTATCATGAAACCAGGGGCGTACATAGAAATCTTGGGGCCCCATAGCAGAATTTCTAATTGGGCCCCCACTACCACCCCCAAAAAATAAATAATAATAATAATATTCATCTGGGTTACATACGAACATATCTCACAACTTTACTGCCCTTACCAAGTAATTATCCTCGAATTGAAACCCCTGGATTCTCCTTTCATTGCAGCCATAAAGTGTGATGCCAACAAAAGTGCCCCATGAACAATGAATGATCCCCCACAGTGAATAATTCCCCCACAGGAACTATTAATTAATTAATTACTATTATGTCCCTATGTCCACAGGAACTATTAATTCATTAATTACTATTATGTCCCTATTCTACCCCATCAACTACCCTGGCAAAGCATGGTGACCTAAACACAGTGTGATCCCCATATGTGACCCCCACACAGCCCTCCATGCAGTACAATGGTCCTACATACAGTATAATGGCCCCTACTATCACTCCACATAGTGTAATGACCCCCACACAGCCCTCCACACAGTATGATGGACCCAAACAGCCATCCACACAGTATGATGAACCACACAGTATGATGAACCCCACAGAAGCCTTCACAGTTTGTAATTGCTTGCATACAGTATGATGGCCCTCCATAAAGTATAAAGTCTCCTTCACAGCCCTCCAAATATTATAATGTCCTCCACAAAGCCATTCAAATATAATAATGGCCCCACATAACCTTCCATATAGTGTATTGAGCCCCATGTAGTCCTCCATATGGTATAATGCACCCCCCATGGTCCTCTATATATTAAAATGCACCCCCATAGTCCTCCATATAATATGTAGCCTCCATAGTCCTCCATATAATATAATGTAGCCTCTATAATCCTCAATATAATACAAAGCAGCCTTCATATAATATAATGCAGCCTCCATACTCCTCCATATAATATATAAAGTTGAGTGTATATATGTATCATAGCCATGCCCATTCCACATAGCCATACCCACTTTGTGTCGAGCCCCAGTCCCGGGGTGTACTCGGGTATCAGGCTCAGAGGGGTTCACTGGGATGTCACGTGAGGCGGCGCCTGAGCCTGTGGGTGACACTTCAAAGAGGGGCTATGTACAGGGGATAAGAGTTTGTTGTCTCGTGACGCCACCTGTAGTACCTGGTGATGGGTCACCAGCGCCGCCACAGTCTTCCGGAGGGCGATGGTATTGCGGCAAGGATGGCAAAGCTCCCTACAGGTGGAGCTGGTCCTCTGGGGCAGCGTTGCTGTAAGCAAAAAGGTTGAATTTTGTAGCACAAAGACACGGAGGCAAAATCACTCTCCCGGGTACTTTACTGTAAAGTCAGTAGCAGTATACAATGTCCACAGTTCAGCAAGATGTTAAGCAAACAGGTAGCCCTACAGGTGGCTGCAAGTGGATGCAAGGTGGTATGGAGGTACCCGTGGTATGCCTTAGTTGATGAACCCGTGTCCTTTCTTCCCCACCTAAGATTAGTCCATACCCATTTAGTCCTTGAAAGTACTTTAGGGGCTCCCCTCACTCGCAGTGAAGAAGCAGATGGACCGCTCCATGTGGCAGGGTGCTGCAGCCGGTGAACAGACCGCAGCAGCCAGTTGACGACCTTAGAGCTGGACTCTGGCCGTGTCCTCGGTTCCGGCGTTCCCGTGGTGGACTGGGGAAGCTCCTTGGAGTATGGTCGCTCCATGCTGGGGTTCCCCCTTTCTCTCTCTGGCCCAGACTCTCACGTCAGGCACCCTCTCTCAGGATCCCTTCAGGATCCTCTTTCATCTTTCCTCAGGATCAGCCTGGAGCTGTCCTGTTAGACCTCCTGACTCGCTCCACACTTTTCTCTCCTTCTCACTCCTTCACTAACTCACTCTTTGACTCCCTCTAGAGGTGACTATATCCCTCCCAGGAGTAACCTCCCACCACTACTCTAGTGTGGGAGTGCAGGAATGAGTCCCACCCACCAGCCCAGCATGCACTTGCAGTTGGGGAAAATTACACTGCTTTTATGAGTGTAATACCCCGGTGTGATCCCTGACCATCGTGGGTGCCACATTTGCATAGCCACACCCACTCCACACAGCCCAACCCACTCCACATAGCCATGCCCACCCCACAAACCCATGCCCCTCTGCATAGATCTGCCCACTTTGCAGCCTGCATCTGCACATAAACCCTCCTCCACATAGCCCCTTTAGTGGTGGGACTATCTATATAGCATAATGCAGCCTCATAGCCCTCCATAAAGCTGAATGAAGCACACATAGGACTCCATATTCCATAATGCAGCCTCATATCCTTCCATATCTAATATATAAAGCTGAGTGTATGTATGTGTGTATGTGACAATAGAATGAATTAAATGCAAATCCACAAATAGAACTCAGGAGATACAAATACCACACAAATACAGTGACATGACTTGGAAGGTTATAGGCTAACATTCTATTGTTCCTGAGCCGATATAGACACAGTGCCCATAGTCTGGCTATTGAATCTGGCCAACACAGGCAGAGCTACAAGCCCAGGGAGGAAAGACTGTGCCAACACTGTGATCAGGAGACCTTGGAGGACGAAACCCACTTCCTGCTACACTGCTCCAAATACTCAGCAGTGAGGGACACTAACTTCAGGAGACTCTCACATCTCTTCCCAGATTTTATAACTACGAAGGAGGAAGAGAGAACACATATCCTGCTGGGAGAAGAAGAGAGAGCAGTGGAGATAGCTGCGCAGTATGTGAGCGAATGGCAGAGACTTCGAGGAAATGAACTATGATATGATATGGACTTCTATAGCCCCCACCCTAGATCTGCCCCCATCCATTGTTCTCATAGCCCTCACCCTGGATCTTCCCCCATCCACCTTCCCTACAGCCCCTACCCAACATCTCTACAGTCCCTATCCCTATTCCCTTTTGTACACTTGCTTTGGCAAAACTAATATGTATTTAATCCTGCCAATAAAGCTTCTTTGAATCTTGAATCTTTGAATTTATTGTGACATCATTCTTTTGTTCTACAGGGTGGGCCATTTATATGTGACTCACCGTGGCCGGGACTCCGAGGAACAGGCGTTTCTTCTTCCTCCTTGTCACGGAAACCGCGCCTGCCGGTAGTGGGGCCCGGTAGTCCAGATTCAAAAAGGAGTTGGCTGAACAGTTAAGGGGTTAATTGTTTCATGACGCCACCTGTGAGAGTTCCGGTGATGTCCACCGGCGCTGCTTGGGCCTCCGCGGGATGTGATGCAGCCAGATGGAACGCTCCCCACAGGACGAGCGGGAGTCCCAGGAGCCAGGAGCTGCACAAGATGTTGTGAGGCAGCTGCAGTTACCTTCTAACGTGCGGAGTGAAACAGTTCTGAAAAAGGCACGGACACTGAAAGTCTCTGTAACGGGTACTTTACTGTAACCAGCAGGTGATACATGGTATACAGTTAACGGGTAACGGACCGGGTGGACTCAGCAATGACCAGTGTTTCCCAGAGCTCCGCGGTGTTCCTCCATTCTAACTTATTCTAGGTGTGTTGGCGATGTCACCTTTGAGTGCCAAGGTCGGGTACAAGGAGGCTGCTTCAATTTCCCTACCGGTGAATTCTGACCGGTTTGTGTGGGGAGCCTTGGGTCCTTTTGGTGGGTACTCCGCTGGCAAGACAACTCTGTGTGCGGCGGTGGTGGGGTGCTCCTGGAAAGTGGTGCCTCCACTCCTGGTTTGCATAGAAGTGATAAACGACTCCTAGCTTCAGAACCAGTAATCCGGTGGTTAGTGGGCATGGGTATAGTTTGACCTGCATATTGTTGCCCAGAGTCCGGTTTCAGGGCGCCAAGCATTGACACCAACCGGAGGTGGTTGTGGCCTGGGGGCTGCACGGAACTGTGCAGGACCCCCTCTCCTACGTTCTTCCTGGCCACTTCTGCTTCCTTCCTCTCCTACATTTTTGCAGACTCTCCGTAGACTGTTTGCAGACTAACTTCTCCACTACACACTACCTCAACACTCCGCCCACCAGGACCTTATTGGCCCTCTATGCTGGTGATGCATGTAGGGTATGGAGCTCTGAGTTTTAACCATGTCATTGCTTAGTCAGAGAATATTGCTGCTGCTGTCTTGGCTGCAATACCCTCCTGTGACGCACTCGCCACATATGGATACACCTAAACAAAATGGGAATGGTTGGTGATATTAACTTCCTGTTTGTGGCACATTAGTATATGAGAGGGGGAAAAACTTTTCCAGATGGGTGGTGACAATGGTGGCCATTTTGAAGTTGGCAATTTTGGATCCAACTTTATTATTTTCAGTGGGAAGACGGTCATGTGACACATCAAACATATTGAGAATTTCATAGGAAAAACAATGGTGTACTTGGTTTTAATGTAACGTTATTCTTTCATGAGTTATTTACAAGTTTCTCTTGGTTTACAGCCATTGACATGTCGCAGAGGTTAACACATGAGGAGCAGATACAAATTGTATTGATGTCTGGTGAACGCAGTACCCGGGTCATTGTAGCAGATTTCATTGCAAGACACCATACAAGACCACCCATCTCCCATGCTACAGTTAGCAAACTGCCTGCCAAATTTCGTGAACCAGGTTCAGTGTTGTATTTGCCAAAATGTGGACGCAAGAAAACTGTCACTAATGAAGAAACATCAGTGGCTGTCCTAGCTTCATTCAGCAAGAGCCCACAGCATAGCACTCGCCACATGTCACTGAAGAGTGGCATCAGCCGAACATCCCTTCGGCGGATATTAGCTACTCACAAATGGCACCCTTACAAAATCCAGCTCCTGCAGCATCTCAACGAGGATGACTCAGATTGGAGCACTGAATTTGCAGAATGGTCAAAACGAAAATTGGACCAGGACCCTCAGTTTACACAGAAGATTATGTTCAGTGATGAGGCAAACTTTTTTCTGAATGGTGAAGTTAACAAACAAAACCACCGCTATTGGTCTGACACTAACCCACACTGGATAGATCCCTCCAAGACTGTTGGAACACAAAAATTGATGATATGGTATGGTATATGGTGTACAAAGATAATGGGGCCATTCTTCATCAATGGAAACCTCAATGCCACTGGATATCTCAAAATGCTACATGATGTTGTGTTGCCCTCTTTATGCACTGAAGATTGCAAATTCCCTGAGTTTTTTCATCAAGATGGTGCACCACCACATTATGAGTGTCAGGTGCGAGCATTGCTACATGAACAGTTTCCTGGAAAGTGGATTGGTCATCGTTTGCCAGTTGAATGGCCACCAAGACCTCCTAATCTGACCCACTTAGACTTTTATCTTTGGGGTCATCTGAAGGCAATTGTCTATCCTGTGAAGATACGAGATGTGCAGCATCTGAAACAACAGATACTGGAAGCCTGTGCTAGCATTTCTTCTGCGGTGTTGATATCAGTGTGTCAAGAGTGGGAGAAGAGGGTTGCATTGACAATCCAACACAATGGGCAGCACTTTGAACACATTTTATAAGTGAACATAAACTTTTGAATAACGAATAAAGTTACGTTCAAACCAAGCACACCGTTGTTTTTCTTATGAAATTCTCAATAAGTTTGATGTGGTACATGACCCTCTTCCCATTGAAAAAAATAAAGTTGAATTCAAAATGTCCGACTTCATAATGGTCGCCATGGTCACCACCCATCTGAAAAAGTTTTCCCCCTCCCATATACTAATGTGTCACAAACAGGAAGTTGATATCACCAACCACTCCTATTTTATTTAGGTGTATCCATATAAATGGCCCACCCTGCATAACTAAGAACAGTTAGTTACTATGCCTGGGCAACGCCAGGCTCTATAGCTAGTATAATATAATGCAGCCTCTATATATATTATAATGAAGACTCATATAAGATAATGCAGTCTCTATAGTCCTGTCCTCCATATAGAATATTGCACCTCCACCGCCCTCTGGCCACCATGTACTCACTAATTATTTAAATAAATAATACTCACCTCTCCTTGGTCCTTGCTGCTCTGGTTTGCCCTGCCACTGTGTCCAACGCTCTGCACATATCAGTACAGTGGTGTGTAGTAGCGACGTCATCCCCACTGTACTGAGAATCAGAGCGCCCACAGCACAGCTGGAGAATGAGGAGAGAGGTAGAGCTCTATGCTCCATCTTTCCTCATTGTTCCCAATTGTATTGGCATCTGCAATGCTTATACAATTAAAAGTGCAATGACAGATGGGGGTACCCGCATGCAGGCGGGAAGCTCGGCGCCTGTGTTGGCATAGAGCCCCTTGACTCACGGGCCTCATAGCGGTCGCATGGTCTTCTGCCATTGACAGTATGGCACTGAATGAAACAAAGTGGGTAGTCAGAGGGTGTGTGGCTGGAGCAGGGGCTGGCTGCTCTTACCATGGGTGGCAGTTCACCTTGCAGCCTGGCGCCAAGTGAAGAACAGGGGGAGGGTGGGGTGGGGGCAGTGCTGCTGGCTCCAAGTTAGGAGCGGGGGAAGGGGGGGTTGGGGGTAATTGGGGTGTGCTGCTGCTGGCTCCAAGTGAGGAGCGGGGGAGGAAGGGGTTTGGGGTGCTGCTGGCTTCAAGTGAGGAGCGGGGAGGGGGCATTTCTCACCTCTTGGCTGCCTCCGCTCCAGTCCCGAGTCCCGCAGCCTCTCAAGTTTGTGCGCCCGCTGCGGCCGTAATGTGCCACCTAGCGGCCGCTCTCCCTTATGTGGGCGGCCCTACACTAGAACTATACCACCTGCCTGGGGGGCAAATGCCACCCTGGCACCTGGGCCAGTCCGCCCCTGGGCTGGAGTGGCTGTGCAATGTCTGTGACCAAACTGCACAGAAGTGAATTGTGATGTGGCTGGCAGGGAGATGTGTTGCAGTGAAGGTATTTTACGTTGAGGATTCTCTCACCCTTAACAACAAAAGAGCTTAGCTCTAAATAAAGAGGTTTCTATATAAGTACAAGCAGAAATTTGAAGCAAAAGCCAGCAATATTGTCGTGGTGCCTATGATTGCTAAATGCAACTAGTCAAACAATTGCAAGATCTTAATTTCTTGTTGTGTTTTTGCAGTTTTTTTTATTTGAAATAATGTTTAACCAAAACGCAAATCTTTAAATCTATAAGGAAAGACTACACAAACCATAAATGATTTAGAAACCTAAAGCTTCATTATTAATTATATAAACAGAATAAAACAGAAGTGTGCATGGAAACAAGACCTTACAAATATCAACAGAGAAATGAATGGTTATGTTTACATACAGTGCCTACAAGTAGTATTCAACCCCCTGCAGATTTAGGTGGTTTGATAAGATGCAAATAAGTTAGAGCCTTCAAACTGCAAACGAGAGTAGGATTTATTAACAGAAGCATAAATCTTACAAACCAAAATGTTATGTTGCTCAGTTGAATTTTCATAAATTTTAAACATAAAAGTGTGGGTCAATTATTATTCAACCCCTCAAACCACCAGCATTCTGTTTGGTCCCCCTAAAGTATTAAGAAGTAGTTCAGGCACAAAGAACAATGAGCTTCACATGTGTGGATTAATTATCTCTTTTGCCAGCCTTTTCTGACTATTTAAGACCCTCCCCAAACTTGTGAACAGCACTCATACATGGTCAACATGGGAAAGACAAAGGAGCATTCCAAGGCCATCAGAGACAAGATCGTGGAGGGTCACAAGGCTGGCAAGGGGTAACAAAACCCTTTCCAAGGAGTTGGGCCTACCTGTCTCCACTGTTGGGAGCATCATTCGGAAGTGGAAAGCTTATGGAACTACTGTTAGCCTTCCACGGCCTGGACAGCCTTTGAAAGTTTCCTCCCGTGCCGAGGCCAGGCTTGTCCGAAGAGTCAAGGCTAACCCAAGGACAACAAGGAAGGAGCTCCGGGAAGATCTCATGGCAGTGGGGACATTGGTTTCAGTCAATACCATAAGTAACGTACTCCACCGCAATGGTCTCCGTTCCAGACGAGCCCGTAAGGTACCTTTACTTTCAAAGCATCATATCAAGGCTCGTCTACAGTTTGCTCATGATCACTTGGAGGACTCGGAGACAGACTGGTTCAAGGTTCTATGGTCTGATGAGACCAAGATCGAGATCCTTGGTGCCAACCACACACGTGACGTTTGGAGACTGGATGGCACTGCATACGACCCCAAGAATACCATCCCTACAGTCAAGCATGGTGGTGGCAGCATCATGCTGTGGGGCTGTTTCTCAGCCAAGGGGCCTGGCCATCTGGTCCGCATCCATGGGAAGATGGATAGCACGGCCTACCTGGAGATTTTGGCTAAGAACCTCCGCTCCTCCATCAAGGATCTTAAGATGGTTCGTAATTTCATCTTCCAACAAGACAACGACCCAAAGCACACAGCCAAGAAAACCAAGGCCTGGTTCAAGAGGGAAAAAAATCAAGGTGATGGAGTGGCCTAGTCAGTCTCCTGACCTTAACCCAATTGAAAACTTGTGGAAAGAGCTCAAGAATAAAGTCCACATGAGACATCCAAAGAACCTAGATAACTTGGAGAAGATCTGCATGGAGGAGTGGGCCAAGATAACTCCAGAGACCTGTGCCGGCCTGATCAGGTCTTATAAAAGACGATTATTAGCTGTAATTGCAAACAAGGGTTATTCCACAAAATATTAAACCTAGGGGTTGAATAATAATTGACCCACACTTTTATGTTTAAAATTTATTAAAATTCAACTGAGCAACATAACTTTTTGGTTTGTAAGATTTATGCTTCTGTTAATAAATCCTACTCTCGTTTGCAGTTTGAAGGCTCTAACTTATTTGCATCTTATCAAACCACCTAAATCTGCAGGGGGTTGAATACTACTTGTAGGCACTGTATAATGATTACTAGAATACGGAAAGGATGAATTCTCTATAAATAGAGGATATCACTAATGTATAGATTCTATTCTACAATAATACATTGTCACAAGTGACAGAGGTAGACCTGTAAGGTGAGAAATGCTGAGTGCATAAATAGTAATTCATGGAAAATTCATTTAAAGGGACACTGTCACCAGGTTTTTGCCATCCCATCTGACAGCAGCATAATGTAGAGATAGGGACTCTGATTCCAGCCATGTATCACTAATGGTACCTTTACACGCCGCTACAGCAGGGTGGAAACAACCGGGTTTATGAGACAAATGTATCATGCACCATCAAATCAACCCGAGGTAGCGGCGTGTAAACTTGGTTGTTGCCACCCGTCACTTGCGGCACCTGTTTCAGAGCACTGCTCTAAAACAGGTTGATTTCAACCCGATGGTAGCGGCGTGTAGCGGCGTCTAAAGGAGGAACAGGAGGGTTGTTTTGACACCTAGTTATGTACCTGGGGCGTGACACAGGCTCCGGGATACCCCGCCCCATCAGCGATCATTGGTGGAAGATCCTGCATTACGATTGGTTGTCGCTGCATAGGGCGGCATATTTAAGGAGCTGACCAGTCACACTACACAATTGCTCGAGCGTCATGTATTAGTCTGCCTCCTGCGCTGCCTGGCCAATCATGATGTTATTGCTTTGTCCTATCAGCGTACGGAATTCTCGTAATCCACAATTGTGGCACGCCTATGTGTTGTCCCTGCTGCACCAAGTCCGCCCATATTATCTTGTTGTAGCGGTGTGTAAATGAGGTAAGGTGCTCTGCAGAAGGTAACTTGAGACACCCGGCGGTGTATCCAGAGATAGATGTAACCTACCGTAGCGCACCTTGTTGCGGCGTGTAAAGGTGGTGCGATTACCGTTTGCAACCGTTTGTGCGTGCTCGTGCACGTGAAGTAGCCGGTTGTTGCCACCATCCTGTGGCGGCGTGTAAAGGTACCATATGTGTTGTCCCTGCTGCCCCAGGTCCTCCCATATTACCTTCTTTAGCGGCGTGTAAATGAGGGATGGTGCTCTACAGAAGGTAACTTGAGGCACCCGGCGGTGCATCCAGAGATAGATTAAACCTTCTGTAGAGCACCTTGTAGCGGCGTGTAAAGGCGGTATCGGGTACCGTTTGTAACCATTGCTACGTGCTCGTGCACGTGAAACACCCGGTTGTTTCCACCCTGCTGTAGTGGAGTGTAAAGGTACCTTAAGGGTACCGTCACACCTGGACATATTGCCGGCGATTTCATAGGCGACGCTGAGGCGTGGCCTGTCGCCGGCGACATCGCCAATGCGTCGCCCAATGTAAATGGGCGAGGGCGACACATCTGAGTGGTCGCCTGGTTTCACATCAGAGCTCTGAAACCAGGCAACCATCCTATACCATTCCGGTAGGCGTTTCAGGGCGTATTTACTAGCTCTGGCGGTCTGCGTGGATTGGTGGCAGCTCCAGCGTAAAGATTGGTAGTCTTGTTCCTCGGCGTCCTATTTGATGATGTGTACGTCCCACAATAAAGTCGTTTTCCTTTCCATGGTGCTGAAAGGTGTATTAGGCCCCTTTGTCATCTGCATTTTACGCTGATTGCGGCAGTTGCGGTAAAGAAAAAACGCAACTGCCGCGATTACCGCAATACGGCCGCACTTGCAGTTCACTTGCGGCAAGCCCCATACAATTTCTATGGGGCTTGCGGCAGGTGCGGCAAGTGTGGTTTCGGCACTTGCGGCAGGTGTGGCTGGGAAAAAACTGACATTGTATGGGGCTTGCCGCAAGTGAACCGCAAGCGCGGTAATCGCGGCAGTTGCTTTTTTTTACCGCAACTGCCGCAATCAGCGTAAAACGCAGATGACAAAGGGGCCATAGCCAGGAGCGTACATATTATTAAAAAGCATCGCATTGATGCGCCAGTGTGTGCTACAAAGTGCAGAGATGTGCCATTGACAAATGTCTCTTTTTACACCAACACAATTGACAGTACATGTCAATTCTGCATCAGACACCAAAGCCAATCACACGTCTTCGAGGCGTCACCAAACTTAATGTGAACACCTACCTCCGAGACGCGGGACAAAACAACGCCCACATCGCTAATGTGGTTGCTCTGTGTGTCTTCCAAGCGGCCACCAGCGACATGATCGCCCGTTGGCCTTGGGCGACGCTCAGGCAATTTCCGGTCAGGTCGTCGCCTGAGCGTCGCCTGAGTTGTCGCCCCGTGTAAATGGGCGTCGGCGACCTTGGGTGACACGCAAAAACGTGCGCGCGCACGTGCGTCGCCTGTGGAATCGCCGGCGATATGTCCAGGTGTGACGGTACCCTAAAGGTGCAGCAGTTTGACAATGATCCAATCTGTTGAAAAACTTATTCACAAATTACATTTTCATTTAGACATTTCAGAGAAGGCTGAAATGTTATGACATTGGTCTTTTCCAGGCCAGGATGTGATCCCATCCCCTTCTTCGCTTACCTACAGCAGTTGGGTGACTGGATCTTCCCCGTAACGTAGTTGTAGTTTTTCCCTTCCTCTGGCAAAGGCCTCATTCCCACATCCATGCTTATATGGACTCATGATAAAATAGTACTGGAATCAGCATGGTTTTGGATAAGTAAATGGTCCGTGTATATGTTATTACTAGGGATGAGCGAGTATGCTCAGCGCTACTTGTTACTCGCACGAGTATCCCGGTACTCGGGATGTTCGGCGAGCACCGAGTACCGCCGAGATGCTCAGACTCCTCGCTAATAATAAGCGATCTGACACAAATGCACTGCTCCCTTCAGTGCACACAGTGAGTTGGCACCTCACAGAGAGCAGATTGATTGCTAGGATCCCTCTTGGGGCCACAGCAAGGTGTTGTATGCTGCGGTGATTTGAAAAAGCCCACCCTCCCGGCCTTTTCCAGAAATACTCGTTTTATAACCGGAAGTCTGTGGGCGGAGCCTGTCACTAATTGACTTACATTGGGCTCGGTGCTCGGGCCGAGTACACGAGTATCTTGGGATGCTCGGCCAGAGCATCGAGCACCCGAGCATTTTAGTGCTCGCTCATCTCTAGTTATTACTATAAGTATATCATCAGTGGTTTTTTATTTTTTACAGATAGTAGAAGCTTGATTCCAGCTCACCCGGCTGCTCTATGCTAAGTCATGAGTAATGAGTAAAGGCCACGTTACACACACAAATATATTGGTCACAGATCTCTGGTCGCAGTGAAATCATGGACACATTGTTCCATTGTACACAGCCACAAAATGGAACAATGTGTCCATGATTTCACTGCAACCAGAGATCTGTGACCAATATGTGAACAGATATCTGTGTGTGTAACGTGGCCTTAAGACTGCTTAGTGTAGTCGAAACGCAGCACCTGGGTCATGACGACCATGTAAAGTTTTTTTTGAATGCACTTTACTTTATTCTAAAAAAGAAAAGAAAACCCAGTCCTGTTGAGCCGGGCTCCAATTTTTCTATTGTTTTTTTGACACATGAATAGAAAAATAAATAAGTGACAAACGTTTCTCCTATCCGTGCAAGGTTACATACGTGCAGCACACTGACCCCATCTGGGTATTTTTTTCAGACCTATAGACTTGTATTGTCACTTTTCATCCGTGCTACCAGAGAAACATCGGACATGTGAATATCATCAGACTATAATTGTGCCCATGATAAAAACGGACACGATACGTATGGGGCACACTGATACCTGATTGAGGCCTGACAGCACATAGCAGGTGAGGCGGCTCCGAGTGCTCCGTAAACATTAAAAACTAAAAGACAACAACACAAACAAAATATAATGTCTTATTAATACATTTGTAAGACAGAACCATATAAAAAGCATTACTCTGAAGGAGGATCATTGGTACAATATATAAAATGTGTCTCTACAATAGAAAATATCAGGACTCCTAATACAATGTCTCAAGTAGAATAATACTGAGAAGACAATCTGAAATGCATAATTAAAGAGGTTGTCTCATTGCACAGATTATTAGCCTACTAGATGGAGGCGCGCTGCTATCACATCGAGAGGCAGTGACGTCATGATGGAGACGAGGGCCATCTCATCCCCCTTTGCCATCTTCTCCCATGTGTTCACTCCTGTGCGCGGTCTTCTCCCCTTGTGTGCTCTCTCCTTTGATTTGTCTTCCCCCTGTACGCTCTCCCCCCTGTGTGTCCACCCCTCCCCCTGTGGTAAAAGTAAAATTAAAAGAAAGTATGTAAAGGTAACATTACACTGCTGGGGTGGGGGGCACATATACTGCAGAGGGGTACATAGGCTGCTGAGGGAGCACATACTTTGCTGGGGGGGGTACATGGGCTGCGCCTACTTTGCTGCAGAGACCAGAGGAGGTAAAGGACCTTTGGTGAAGTCACTTTCATGTAATCAGTTACATGCACCTAACTCCGCCCATGACATCACCACAGGTCCTGCCTCATTCTGCTGCGTTTGTGGTGGTAAGATGACTGCCGTCAGGCTACGGCAACATGGTGTGTATGTGTGGTTTCTAGCGTCGGCAGCACCAGTACCGGACGCCATATTTGAACAACCATCATTTGGCCACCGGAACTTCTGCCAGTCAATCACGTAATAGGAGTACATGATTACAGTGAATGTGCATGATAGATGCCACAAGGTAAGTATTATAATAGATAGGCTCAGTGATATATAAAATAAGAAACAGAGCTTCAATGACCCCTCCCGGGTCCAGCACAGCCTCTGGCTGCAGCGTGACATCACAGCGGCCAATCAGTCAGCTCAGTGGCTCATGCTATCTACACTGCAGGATCCTGGGAGGGTGAACATGAACTTAGTTTGTTATTTTAAAGTTACTGAGAATATGGACTATGGAATAATCTGTGAAATGGAACAATTGCTTTAACACTGAAAAATATAAGTGGAGTGTAACAAAGCAGACCTGATAAAACCACCAGCTAGTGTCCCTCCTGCCTGTCTCGTATATCGCTGTGCAGGGAAGTGTTTGTCGAGCCCACTGGGACGAGGGTACTCGGTGCCGGACCGTGTCTGCTACGGGGGAAGTCACGGGTGGTCCTGGTCCGGACCGTGTCCCGGGCCCTGGCAAATAAAAGGGTGTATTTACAGGGGAGAATAGTCTATCGTGACGCCACCAACTATATGCGGCCAGTAAGGGGGCCGCCGCTGCTACAGAACCTCCGGGGATGATGTAGTGGCAGCATAGATGGTATAGTTCCAGTGGGTAGAACTGTATTCCCCGGGGCAGTGATGGTATAGTCTATAATGGATATGGATGGTAGAGATGGGGTTAAAGAACACACACTCACGTTTTGTAGTCAAAGGTGCAATTCTCCTTTTCTCCTGATGCTGCAGCTTCTTCTAATCTGTGTGCAGAGCTGGCAGGCTTGTAGCTCTGCAGGTGGGAGCTCTCTGCTGCTGGATGTAGGGCAAAGGTTGCAATCAAAACACAGACTCACAGTTTTGCTGTTTTCCAAAGCTTTACTGCGGATGTTGTTGCAGATTATAGTCCACGGAGTCTGTAATGGGGCTAAGCTCTCTTCCCACCTGTCCGGGTCATCAGCTTCCTCGTGCTGCGCTGTGTGTGTGTGTCCTGGCTGCTGCTTCTAGCTGAGCTGCTGGGACTCCTCACTCTCTCTCTGTGTCCTGCTGGTACCACTTGGCTAGGCAACTTGAGTCCTCTGTGCTGTGCTGACCCCTCCGTGTTGCTTTGCACTGGTACTATGGGCATTTAGAAATCGCACTGTTCCTGGATTCACTGTGCTGTGGGTGCCAGACACCGTACCGGATCCGGTGTCCGTTCTGTGCGCTCTTCTGGGGCGAGTGAAGGTATCACTCCAGCTCCCAGACGTGTTCCTCAGTCTGTAGTTCTCCTGTTCCTCAGACCCTCACTACGCCTGCACTGAGCTAACTCTGCTCTCACTGTGCTCTTCACAGCACTGCTCCGTGCTGAACTTCTGAGCTACTTCCTCATGAGCAGGAGTATTTAAGGGAGCAGGTTGTGCTAGTGTTTGTCAGTGTGTAGTGGGGAGAGAACCCATGTGATTGACTCACCGTAGCCGGGGGTACACGTAGCGGGCGTTGTTTCTCCTCCAGTCACGGAACCGCGCCTGCGGTGGTGTAGGCCCGGTGGTCCAGATCAATAGGGGAATGGCGGAACAGTGGGGGTGATTTGTCTTCGTGACGCCACCTGCGGGTGTTCTGGTAACCTTACCAGCGCTGTTCGGGTCTCCGGGGGATGTTATACAGCGAGATGGAACGCTCCCCACAGGATGAGCGGGAATCCCCGGAGCCGGGAGCTGCGCAAGATGTTGTGAGGCAGCTGCGGGATGCTGCGCGCTGAATCCAGGAATAATGTACAACCACACAAAGTCTCTTTAACGGGTCTTTACTGTAACCAGTAGGCAGTACATGGCATACAGTGGTTGAGTAGTAGACCGGGATAGTGAAGTTGGCACTTCTGGAGTTTCACAGCAAGCAGTGTTAGGCTTCCTTTCTCTAGTTCTGGTGCTAAGGTCGGGTGGATGTGGAATCCAACCGGACCGGGCAGTGAGTTCAATGGAACTTGCTTCACCTGGTTAACAGCACTGAGGGCACTGTAAAAGGGTCTGAGCAGGATCAGTACTCTTCCCTGGGCTCTCGTGGATAGGTGCATCAGGTGGAACAGGTGGCTAAACCTCCTGTTGATGGTGCTGGTTCTCTGTGGTGGCTGGACAGCTCTCACAGCTTCGGTTCCAGTAACCGGTTAATTTGGAAAGAGTCTGGTTAACTCTGTTTTCCTGAGAGGTGCTTCTCCTTTCCTATTATCCCAATTGCAGGGATTTCCTCACTGGCAAGTGTGCTGGTTCTGGCCTGGTATGGCTCCAGAACTGGCAGATGCACACACACTCTTCACAGTTCTAAAGTGACTGCACACTCTGAAGTTTCTCCCTCCAAGACTCTATTTATAGGGGGAACTGGCTCAAAGTCACCAGTGGAGCTCCCCCTAGAGGCTCGGGGTGAAACCAGGTGTTCTAAGGTGTTGTTGTGTTTGTGGGTTTTGCTGTGCTGTTACTTACTCCATTTGTGCTCTAAGGAATTCTGTGGTGCCCAACAGGTGCCAGGGTGCCACATGATGTTATTGTGGCACATTAACCCATGGGGTGCCACATGTTCAGCTGTGTCACTATAGATTAGGCATTTGTCCTGATGTAACCTATAAAGTTCTCTACACATTAATTACCCACAATGTCTCCAGGACCAACTAGATCTTACTGAGCTGTTTTACATTTGGAAACATATGAACAAATGGCAATTTAAAGGGGTTGTCCACTCCAAAACAATAATTCTGCAGTTACTCTATGTGATTGATAATTCTGCAATCCTCACAACACATGCACTGTGCGCTGCAAGGATTTGCCAGCTTCTAAACCGGTAACAGAACGTAATTATGTGATATGAATGTTCCCGGCCGGAGGCCCGACTAGTGGGCGCAGCTTTGCTCAATATAAGTGTATGGAGCAGGCACGTCCGAGTAGTGAGTGCAGCCTTGCAGACCGGACATCCCCTTTAAACATGAGTCCTCTAATCCAGAAAATCTGATACTGGAGCACAAAATATATTATTATACAATGCTATACCGCATTTTTCGAACCGTAAGATGCACCTGTGTTTTAGAGGTAGAAAATAGGGAAAAAAATATTTGAAGCAAAAAACATGGTAAAATATTTCATAACATAAATAACATATTATGTGCTATGTTATTATAAATAATAGTATATTATTTAGTTGGAAGCTATGGGCAGAAGATGGTGCTGCGGGACCAGAGTGATGTCGTTTAAATACCATATGAAGATGCTGGAAGGCGAGAATAAGAATGGGGGCACAGGGCTTATATTTAAAGTACCATTCCAGTGCTGGAAAAAAAACACCGGAGTGCTGCTTTAAAATTCCATGGGAGAATTATAACTCCCAGCATGTCCTGCAGATCCTTTAGCATGCTGGAAGTTATAGTTCACCACAGGAGTGGTACAGTGCTTTTATGTACTGTGTACTTTATAAACTTTTAATGTAGAATTAAGACAAGGTGTGCTTACATTAGCGCAGGTCCTGCAGCCACGCTTAAAAGCAGGAAGCTATGGCTTTAGAGGGGAGTTTTATAAGGCCCTCAGGGAACATATGTCCCCATTGTTAAATTATTATAAAACCATTCTCTTCATTGGGGTTATACCTGAAAGATCTACAGAAATGTACATTAAAATCATACCCAAACAGGGTAAGGATCCCCTGGAGGCCTGCTCTTAAAGACCCATTTTTCTCATTGATGTAAACCAGAAGATTATGTCAGAAATAATGGTGGACAGATTGGCAGTACTACTACGCCAACTGGTGAACCCTGCACAAGTGGGATTTGTTAAGGGTAGGGCAGCAGTTAAAAAATGCAAAAGGTACAAACTGTGTTGGACTGGGTGGGTCGCCACCGCCAGTCAGGAGAGAGGCCGGCTTTGCTGGATCTGGATGCAGAGAAAGCTTTTGACAATGTTAGCTGGGACTGGCTAGGGGCGACTCTGAACTCATTCAACATAAAGGGCAATTTTAGTAAATTTCTGGAGGGGGTGTATACACATGCCAGGCTTCCTCTCTGAGACATTCCATCTACATAAAGGGACCAGGCAAGGGTGTCTGATGTCACCACTGCTGTTCAACTTGGCACCGGAGCCCTTTTCGCTCGGTATATGGAAGAGTCAGACCTATTTGAGGGAATCAGGGTGGGCGGTAGCATCACTAAGGCCCCTTTCACATCAGCGTTTTTTTCCAGATCTAGCCGATCAGGACAAAAAAAACGCATCTGCCGCCTAACTGCTGCACTTGCGGTACACTTGGGGCAAAAAACTCGGTCAACTGCTGCAAGTGCCGGATCGTGGCAATACCGCACTTGCCACACGCCCCATAGACAATGCATGGGGCTTGCCGCAAGTGCGGCCATTAGGTGACACATGCATTTTTTTTGTGCGAATTCGGACAAAAACGCTGATGTGAAAGGGGCCTAAGGCTGCTTTCACATCAGTGGTTTTTTTAAATCGCGGCAGATGCGGTTAAAAAACCGCATCTGCCACGATTAGCGCATAACCGCTGCACTTGAAGCACAGTTGCGGCAAGCCCAATGCAATGTCTATGCGGGCTTGCGGCAGGTGCGGCAAGTGCGGTTTCGGCACTTGCGGCAGGTGCGGCCAAAAAAAAAACGCGGCTGACCGCGGTTTTTTTCGCGGCCGCACCTGCCGCAAGTGCCGAAACCGCACTTGCCGCACCTGCCGCACACTTACCGCAAGCCCCATAGACATTGCATGGGGCTTGCCGCAACTGTGCCACAAGTGTCGCGGTTATACGTTAATCGCAGCAGATGCAGTTTTTTTCACCGCATCTGCCACGATCGAAGAAAACCGCTGATGTGAAAGGGGCCTTAGACAGCCTTATTTGCAGATGTCATCTTCTTCTTTTTCTGGCCATTGAAACAAGTAGGAAATATCTTTCAGTTTATCCGGAAATTTGAGGAATACTCGGGTTATAAAGGGTCAATGTCGCCAAGGGTGACCTTTTGGAACTGGGTGAAAAAACTCCTATGGAAAAAACTTTGTAAAAAAAACAAAAAACAAAACAAAACCCAGAAGCTGTAGGACCAGGAATGTAATGAAGAGGCAGGGCTGGAGCATCACATGACAGCACAGAGCCTGCCCTCTACATTGCATCACCACAGGTCCTACAATTGACTTGCACCGACATGAGCACTCAGCACAGACTGCGCTGTGCTGTCAGGTATGCCGTGCCCGGCCCTGTTACTTTCTCAGGGCCAGGTATGACTGTCCCTCCTATGTGGCACCCGGTCCTGCTGCCTCCTTCCCCTCCGGACACAGATCTCGCCAGTCGCTGCAGTAATCCTGCGACTGCGGCAACCACTGTTAAAAGTAATGAAATATTCATTAGCTGATCCCCATGCCCCCTTCTTGGCACTGAAGCCAGTGCTAACAAGTGAGCGTGTGGACCCTCACCAAGAGCAGTGGTGCCCGCGTGGTTTCCTAGCAGCAGCGTGCTTTTCCTGCCTGCGATCCCAATTCACCGCTGCCCCCTCCCCACAGCAAGCCGCCACATGTCATATTCGGACTATAAGACGCACCCTACACTTTCCTCCCAAATTTGGATGAAAAAAGTGTGTCTTATAGTCCGAAAAATACGGTATGTATAAAATTTAAATTAATTGAATTAAGAGAAAAAGGAATAAGAGCAGATTTCATGTTGATGTGTATAAATCAGCATTACCTCTAAATTGTCTCATCCGTCCTTCATAACTAAATCAGAGGAAAGCAATAATTATATAATGGACATTAGCTGGCTGCACATGGGACTTTTTTTAGTCAGTCATAATGAATAGATGTACCAGAGTCATACATGGTAAGGTCTGACGGAAAAGCAAAGGGATTACAGCAGCACCAGATTTTTGGGGATTTATGCAATTTTTGCCTTACAGTGAAATGAAGGCTCAGTCCACAATGGTGTCTGAAGACAGAGGTGTCTCACTGCTGGTCGACATCTGCAAAACGTTTTCCCATGTAAGACTGATCCTGGATCCAGAGTAATCAGCCACATACGTATTGTTCATGTACGGCTCTACAGCTGTAAGAAAAGCATCAGTGTTCTTACAGTAAGGGCAGGGTCATAAATCTTCCTTAGCAGCAGAGGCGCTGTTCATAGTCGTAGACTGTTTGCTGTTACTTTTCTTTTTGTCTGGCTTGCTCAAGTTTTTGGCTTTTGTGCTGCCATCTCCGCCCTTTCCCGGGTACACCTGTCCTTCCAGTGTCACGTCTGCACATCTGTCCTTGCCAACAAGGAAGTCCTTCACTTCCCAGGCATAGGCGCCATCACGCAGCATAAAGATGGCTCGGTTTGGTCCCACCATAAACCTATAGTGAATCAAAAATATTTACATGTATGCTGAAATCAGAACCAGAAGTGAAGACGACCATGATCTAATACTAAGTATTATTGCATGTAAGCGCCATCAAAATGTAATGGTAATCAAAGATGGATGGTGAGGAAAGAAGCGCCGCATCAGCTTAATTGGCATCGGTCGGTAAATGAATCCCACCTGAGCGAGATATATACATATATATCAAATACAGCAAACAGGTTACACCGGGCACTCCACGTAACACACTAAACAGGGCTGTCACTCCTGTGACTCATGCAGCTTGCTCTGGCGGTGCCGGCATGTAAGTAAATCCAATTCAATAGCATAGAAATTAGAGCCGCACTCACCATTAGTCGATCTTGCAAACTTTTATTCTTGATTCAGTCCATACATATGAACATCAGCAGGGGAGGGGGTCGAGGACCCGTCGAAGCGGTACACGACCGCGAAACGGCAGGCCGTCGTCCTCCGTCCCCGCACCCCCTCCCCTGCTGATGTTCATATGTATGGACTGAATCAAGAATAAAAGTTTGCAAGATCGACTAATGGTGAGTGCGGCTCTAATTTCTATGCTATTGATATACATATATATAGATATATACACTTTTCAGTTTTATGCTTTCCTCTGTGAGAACGTGGTTACATTATTCTGCAGATCTGCACTGTACTTTACACTGGTTGTAGGGAGTCCAGGATGAGACCATCGACCTCTCTACCTTCCTCAGCCTCCGCCTGGAATTGGCTGCTTTTATCAGTCATCTTGACGCAGGAAAGTTACTAAATCACAAGCAGGTGGTGACTATTCATTATATCAATCACATACAATGCAATACTGCAGATTGCTGACATTCCGCGTCGTCTGGAAGGTTAATACTTGGCAGATCATTAACACAAGTCATTAATGTATTATTGATAGGAGAGGTAGACCCCACAGGCCCTTCATATCCATCAATGTACAGCAACACACAAGTAGGTGTGGCCAGTAGTCACATTATTGTGGTATCTAGATTAACTATGCCAGCTCAGGCATTGGCAGACGCTTGCCAGGATAACTGCACGGTCAGCAGGTACCGTAACATATGTCCTTTGTAATAATTAGAACGAGTGTACAATACTTGCTGACATTGCAAGCATCCTGCCAGGAGTCTGCCAACACAGTGTCAGCTGTGTCACTTAAAGGGGTTGTCCACTACTTAGACAGCCCGTTGTCAATCACGGTTTCCCTGTTAAGATAAAATGCACACTCACCTCCAGTACCAATCTAGCAGTGTCTGAGATCAGGGCTTGAGTACAATCAGCGTTGGTTTCACTTCCTCCCACCACCTTCATACAGATCAAACAAGAGAAAGTGAGTGAACAGAGGCAGCTCTGACTTCCACTTGAAGTTTGTTTCATCCAAAGGCAGGGAGAGTGAAGCAGATGCTGATAAGTCGCAGGGCTCACGTCATGTAGTAATGTCACATGATCCCCGGAAGAGTGAGTGTAAACACTGCTAGAAGGGCACTGGTGGTGAGTGACTCACCGTGGCCGGCGGACTCCGGTTTAAACAGGCGATTCTTCTCCTTCCTTGTCACGGGTGGACCACGCCTGCCGGTAGTGGGGCCCGGTGTAGTGCAGATCAAAATTTAGGACGTCTTACGGGAACAGATTAAAAGGGGTTTTAATTTGTTTTCTTCGTGACGCCACCTATGAGTAGGTTCGGTAAGGGCTACCGACGCTGCGGAACCTCCCGGGGTGATGGACAGCAGCAAGATGTTACGCTCCCCACAGGCTGAGCGGTGATCCCCGGGGGCTGGAGCTGCTCAAGATGTTGTGCGGCAGCTGCGGTTACCTTTAGTTCATGACGGACAGTTCATAAGGAGACACGGACACAGATAGTCTCTGCAACGGTTCTTTACTGTAACCAGCAGGCAGTACATGGCTTACAGTGGTTGAGTAGAAGACCGGGTGGATTTAGCAGTGATAGTGCTCCTCAGAGATCCGCAGTGTTCCTCCTTTCTACCTCCTTAGCTTCTCTTTTTGCCAGCGTCGCCCAGGAATACCAGGTCGGGTACGGGGAGGCTGCTTCAATGCCCTATCCATGATGTACGTTCTGGATTCTTTGGGGAGCCTTGGGTCCCTCAGTGGGTACACCGCTGGTTAGACGACTGGAAGACTGGCTGGTGGTGGGGTGCTCCTATAAAGCTGCTCCTCCACGGGGCTGGTTCGCGTGGCAGAGGTGAACTGCTGCCAGCTTCGGTACCAGTGAACCGGCTGTGAGTGTGGGCACGGGAGTCTTTTGGGAACCCGTGTAGAAATGCCCAATCCCGGTAGTTAAGGCCTCAGGTGCGGACACCCGACCGGTGACGGCCCAGGGGCCCGCACGGAGTGCGGAGCCCCCGCTCCTCTCCAAGTTCTGTGTTCTAGGCTCTGCTCTAGATTCCAGACTCTGTTCAGACTTTGTTCTGACTCTCTAGATTACTGTGTGTTCTACTTCACTACCCTAACACTCCACCCACCAGGACCTATGATTGGTCCCCTGTTCTAGGTGTTGTATGTTGGGTTGGATCTCAGAGTTAACTATTGCACTGCTTTGTCAGAGAATATTGCGGCTGCAATACTCCCTTGTGACGCACTCGTTGCGGGGCGCCACACTCCCCCTTGGTTAAATCAGCTTGTCCCCAAGCGTCAAACTACTCACGTTACAGAGGTTTTTACATTTTTATACATATATGACACACTTTTATTAAAATAGAAAAACAGGTAAAGATATGCTTTGGTGATATAAGCAAAGAAACAGGTAATCACTTTGTGCGGACCCGGCGTGCGGTCGGCTGTACTTTAACTAGAGTCCAGGCTGTAGCCGCAAGATCACACAGTCAGTGATTAACGGGAACAGAGTCATTGATGAAGTTCAAGTTTTAAAGTCACTGGCTCTGAGGGTGATGGCGCACCCGGATAGCGAACCACCCATCTGCACAAGCATAGCGCTCGTAGGTGATTATGTCGCCCCGGTATAGGTCGCGATCGGGATGTCCTCTTGGCAAGTTTGACTCAACGTCCCGGCGCCCCACAAACACCTCCTCATTCAAACCCACCTCCCGAGCGAACCCCCACCCGGTATTTAAGTTAAAGGTGGAAATTCTACCTTCACGGCGGAGTTCATCAGGCAGCGGCGGCTGGCGGCGAGCCTCGGCGCGGGCCTCCATGTTGGCGCGTTCTCGGGCTTGCCACTCCTCTCGTCGTCTCTGGCGTACATCTCCGTCGTTACGGCTCGGGGTGTAAAGATGAGTAACGGAGCTGGTGGTTTGGCGGGAAGCTTGAACTTGGCGGGCTGTCTGTATCGGAACCCGGTGGAACGGCACAGGGGAAGGTGTCGGCAGTGCACCCGACCAGTGTACCCGAGCTGTGTGCCCGGAAGGAAGTTCCTTGCTGTCTCCCCAAGCGAACCCGGTGTCGAAATCCTCAGCGGTGCTGTGGGTCTCGTCGTCATCCTCTCCGACCTCTTCCTCGATGACCACATCAGGCTGCTCGATGATGAGAGATATTAAAGCTTGTTCCGTTGTACAACAGGGCGGTGGTGCTGCGGATCCTTCCGTAGGGACGTCCTGCAGGGCTTCCAGGCTGCCTGCTTCTTCATCTGTTTCCGCAGGTACAGGTGTTTCAATCCCGGTTACCAGGTAGGCCTCGGCAATGGCAAGGGAAGCCTCCGGTACGGGGATAAAACAGGCGACTGTCTCTGTAGTGGTGAAACATGTCGCGGGTTCCTCAGCGGGAACCTGGTAGAGATCTAATTCTTCCATGGAGCGTGTTATGAGCTCCGGCTCAAGAACGGAATCGGTTGCGATGTTGGTCGCTGGAACGGGTCGAGTTGCGGCCTCCACCGGAATGACACAGTCTATTGGCTCAGGTGACGGAGCAGGACAGGTGGTAGGCGAGGGTGAGGCGGTCGAGAAGCTGGTGACGTCGTCGGGGCTTGGAGAAGCTGTACCCGATCGGCTCTGCTGCATCGCATGGTGTAGTCGTCTGCCTAGGGTCGCGCTCCAGCTACGGATCGTCCATTCCACTGTCTCTAGTAACCGCACCCGGAGGTCTTGTAGAGCCTCTAGCCAGAAGTCGGGACTGCCGTCTATGGTAAGGGCAGGATCCGGACCCGGTTGGCTTATGGCTGCTCTGGCCTCCGCCTCGACCTCCCGCATCAGGTCTTGGAGTCTCATGCTGGCCATTCTTCTTTGGAGGGAAACCACACCCGATCAACCGGTAAGACGTTCTGGTTGAGCTGGTCAAGAATTCCGTCTGTGTGTCTATGTATGACACTCCCATCTCCTCTGGGCTTTTGTAGTCCAATCGTGGGAAAAGTCTTTGGGGTCCGCCCCCATGGTTGATTCGAGCAATCAGGGCGGACAAAGAGTTTGGCGCCTTTTGTCTTTAGCCCTCCCACAGTGAGGGGGGGGTTGACTCACTCTTGGGCTTCACGTGGCGGCTTCTTGTGGCGGGAACGCCATCTTGGGCGCCATCTTGACCCAATGGTGTAAAGGCGGGAAAGTTCTTTTAGGGACGAACAAAGTCCAATTGTAGACAATAAAGTCCAGTTTAAGCACAATATACCCATTGGGTAACGGGCCTGCTCGTATCCTGTTCGTGACGCCATTTTCTGACTCACCGTGGCCGGCGGACTCCGGTTTAAACAGGCGATTCTTCTCCTTCCTTGTCACGGGTGGACCGCGCCTGCCGGTAGTGGGGCCCGGTGTAGTGCAGATCAAAATTTAGGACGTCTTACGGGAACAGATTAAAAGGGGTTTTAATTTGTTTTCTTCGTGACGCCACCTATGAGTAGGTTCGGTAAGGGCTACCGACGCTGCGGAACCTCCCGGGGTGATGGACAGCAGCAAGATGTTACGCTCCCCACAGGCTGAGCGGTGATCCCCGGGGGCTGGAGCTGCTCAAGATGTTGTGCGGCAGCTGCGGTTACCTTTAGTTCATGACGGACAGTTCATAAGGAGACACGGACACAGATAGTCTCTGCAACGGTTCTTTACTGTAACCAGCAGGCAGTACATGGCTTACAGTGGTTGAGTAGAAGACCGGGTGGACTTAGCAGTGATAGTGCTCCTCAGAGATCCGCAGTGTTCCTCCTTTCTACCTCCTTAGCTTCTCTTTTTGCCAGCGTCGCCCAGGAATACCAGGTCGGGTACGGGGAGGCTGCTTCAATGCCCTATCCATGATGTACGTTCTGGATTCTTTGGGGAGCCTTGGGTCCCTCAGTGGGTACACCGCTGGTTAGACGACTGGAAGACTGGCTGGTGGTGGGGTGCTCCTATAAAGCTGCTCCTCCACGGGGCTGGTTCGCGTGGCAGAGGTGAACTGCTGCCAGCTTCGGTACCAGTGAACCGGCTGTGAGTGTGGGCACGGGAGTCTTTTGGGAACCCGTGTAGAAATGCCCAATCCCGGTAGTTAAGGCCTCAGGTGCGGACACCCGACCGGTGACGGCCCAGGGGCCCGCACGGAGTGCGGAGCCCCCGCTCCTCTCCAAGTTCTGTGTTCTAGGCTCTGCTCTAGATTCCAGACTCTGTTCAGACTTTGTTCTGACTCTCTAGATTACTGTGTGTTCTACTTCACTACCCTAACACTCCACCCACCAGGACCTATGATTGGTCCCCTGTTCTAGGTGTTGTATGTTGGGTTGGATCTCAGAGTTAACTATTGCACTGCTTTGTCAGAGAATATTGCGGCTGCAATACTCCCTTGTGACGCACTCGTTGCGGGGCGCCACACGAGTATAAGTGTTTTTATTGTAACCGGGACAAACATGGTGATTGAGAAGGGGTGGTACAAGAAGTGGACAATCCCTTTAAGCACTGTAGTACCTGCTAACTCACTAGTCCATACTAGATCAATTTACAGGGTTTAGCAGTCTGGAAAATACATGTAGGATATCAAGGGATTATAATAGCTTAAAGTGACTGACCTAGCCTTATTTCACTGTGTTAAGCCTGTGACTTCCACGACTGGTATCATACTCACTGCAGGCACAGTACTGTGCCTGACCAGCTTGCTGAGCTTCTTCATGCAACTCTGAGCTCTGCTATATCCAACTGTTGCTGGCAAGTCTCCTCCTGGTCATAGGGAGGCATGGCGAGACTTTCTAGGAATATGTATTCCGTATCATGCTGAGTGTTCTTTCCCTGGCCTATTCCCTGCCAGCACTCTATATATAGGCCTTCCTTCACACAGATGCCTGCTCTAAAGAAATGGCTTTGTCTGTTCTCCTGAGGTCTCTGTCTTGCCTCTCCTGTTTGTGTGTGGCTTGCCCCCAGTTTATCCTGACCTCTCCTGGCTAGCCTAGTGTTTGCACTGACCTCTCATATCTTGTCCTATCCTATATTTCCTGTATCTGTGCTATATGTCCCATCCCCATTGTGCCCGTTGTGATCGCATCTTCAGGTTCTACCTAGAACGTCTCTTGCACCTCGACTCTCCAATCAGTTCCTGCAGGCCCGGGGACTGCCCTGAAGTAATATCTGGCGGCTATGTGTGGCACAAGCCTACCCTCACCATCAGAGCCCTAGTGAAAACCAGATAGCCACTTAGTCACACCCCTTCAGGGTAACCCTGGTCCGTGGCACAGTGGGTCCACATCCACCAGCTGCCACACACTATTAGAGAAGCTACTGACTGTCCCCCAATCTAAAAGAAAATCAAGGCTAAGAATTTAGGTACCAGATGATATTTGTTCACATTTCTTACCAATTTAGTCGCTGTCTAACCTGAAATGGTAAGATCCTCCATAAACCCTCCCAATTACCTCTGAATGTCATAGTTGGCATTGAACAGGCTGCCCTGCCACAAGCTCGTAATTTCCTCACTCTCCTTCTCCGAAGGATTTCCAGAAACTGTTGCAAAGATCATTATAGTCTTTCCCTTCTTGGTCATCTGCAAGATGCTCTCCGGATTCTTAGGATCAAGCTTTGAGAAGTCTACTGGAGCAGGTTTTCTCTTATGTTCGGGGAGGTCTCCTTCCTCTATGTCATCATCTTCCTGAGGGGGGAGAAAAAAAAAAAAGTTTTACAAATGAAAAATCACCTGGTTTTCATTGAGAAGAAAAAAAAAACAAAACAAAAAAACGTTTCCTCTGTATCATCATTAGTGCATCATCCACAGACCATCAGTGTGTCACATTACCATCATGTATTTCACATTAACAAATTAAAATAACAGGCCAAATACACAGCCTGCAATGACCGAGCCGCCGCCCCACCGCCACCGGAGCTCCCACCTCTCCACCACCAGATCTGCTGCAACCCAGACCTACTGTTTCCTCCCCATTATCCTGTAGAATGTAAGCCCGCAAGGGCAGGTCCTCTCCCCCCCCTGTACCGATCTGTCATTGTTAATTTGTTTACTGTAAACTATATCTATAATTTTGTATGTAACCCCTCATGTACAGCACCATGGAATTAATGGTGCTATATAAATAAATAATAATAAACACACTTATACACTATGTTAATCATTTAGAGAAAAAAAAAAATGTTGTGCAGATGGTAACACGTATGGGACTTGGTTTGTGAACACAACAACGTATAATGGGAGAGTCTGAACAGCAAAATGGAGAGAAGTGGATCAAGGCGCATGCTGCAATAATTTACATGCAGGTCATTGGTCCATGTGTAAAATGTTCATGTGAACTTCCACATATGTCAGCGTGCTGTCTGTATGTTATCAGTATATCGACTGCACATGGACTGGCTACGCTCATCAGGAGCCCTGATAGCTACATAACACAGTAGTATGCAAACGTTTGGGCACCCCATGTCAAAATTACTGTTATTGTGAACAGTAATGGTACCTTTACACGCCGCGACGGCAGGCTGGATACAGCCCGCTACAGGCTACAAATGTAGCTTGTAGCGGCAATGTAGCCCGTCGTAGCGGCGTCTGAAGACGCGACGCTACAGCCGGCAACAGATACATCTGTTTATGGGCTCTGCTCGAAAACCGATGGCTACATCGCCGATGGTAGCGAGCTGTATCGGCGTGTAAAGAGGCAACGGAAGGGAACTCTGGACACCCGGGGCTGTAGCTGCAATGTAGCTAAGGCGTGTCCCAGGCTCTGGGATACCACGCCCCATCACCGATCATTGGAGGAAGCTCCTGCATGACGATTGGTAGTCGCTGCACAGGGAGGCATATTTAAGGAGCTGACCAGTCACACTACACAATCGCTCGAGCGTGCTGGATGTCTCAGCCTCCTGCGATGCCTGGCCAATCATGATGATATTGCGCTGTCCTATCATCGTACGGACGGCTCGTAATCCACGATTGTGGCACGCCTATGTGCTGTCCCTGCTGTACCAGGTCCGCCCATATTAGCTTATTGTAGCGCTGTGTAAACGTGGTACGCTAAGCTACAGCTGGCTACTTGACACACCCGGCGATGTAGCTAGCTACAGATGTAGCGTGGCGTAGCGCACCTTATGGCGGCGTGTAAAGATGGTGCGTTGACCGTTTGTAGCCGTTTGAGCGTGCTCGTGCACGTGAAGTAGCGGGCTGTATCCAGCCTGCCGTCGCGGCGTGTAAAGGTACCATTAAAGTGGAAATGCCATTTAATTGAAAGGAAAAAACAAACACACACAATACTGCACTAGTTGTTAATGATATGTCACATAGCAGCTAAAATACTGCTTTTTTGTGCCATATGACTTACTGTCTCAAATTTTTCTTTGCTCTTTTAAGAACTGCATTTTATGGCTTTGTGGGCATAGCCAGCTTCTACCAGCATTGTGTGTGTATTTCCATAGCTTCTGAGAGAAGGCTGATGGGAATCAGTATAATGTGCAAGCATTGAAGGTTAACAGAAATCCTGACTGAGCTGTGTGGAGCCAGATTACAGATCAGAAGCTTGTGCCAGGGAAAGAGGAGTTTGCACTGATCCAGACTTTCTGACATTGCTTGGCACAGTGCTGTAGCCTGAAGTAATCTGATACATTGGCGCCTCATCGGCTGCAGTCAGGAGCTAGCACTATGTAGGCCATGTTCCTTTTAGCCTTATATGGTTATGTAGCCATATTCAGTGTGAAGATGGATCTGACCGAGAATCAACATGCCTGCTGCAGACACAGTCTAGTGGGGACATCTTGTGGAAGGTTTACGAATGGTTTTGCACCAGATTTCTCTTATAGTTTATTAAAAATCAATTGCTCTACATTATTATTATTATTATTATTATTATTATTATTAATAAATAAAATTTATACAATGGCTTTGGTTTAACTGTATTTGGGTGTACATGTACCAGCTGTAGAGTAGTGCGCATGAACGTAAGTGCAGATGACTTCTGATTATGCGCAGTGAGCCTCTTAAGCTGGGACATGTACACCCTAATTCAGAGAAACACAATGCAGTAAGGGTAACAAATGTGCGCTCATAGGCTGCTTTGTGTAACGCTGTCAATGACAACGGCTTTGGTAAAGCATGTTACCACCCCCACTGGAGCAGAATAACATGCTGAGTAAGCTATAAAAAAGGGGGAGACAGAAGCGCACAATAGGGTCTTATCCAATGGTAAAATCGTTTCACATATGGATCCACTCACCTGGTTCAGTTGTGTGGAACACAACAACCATAAGCACAATTGGGTAGGATCCGATGAACTGCAGCAATCACCCGATCACTAGAATTGCATGTATAGAAAGGAGAGAAGTCCGGCTTTCAGGATCACGCTGTTCCTGTCCAAAGTTCACAAGGAATTAATCCCAGGACCAAGCAGTGATAATAACTTTCTTTTTATTCCAGAAACTCAAGTTTCTGGAATAAAAAGAAAGTTATTATCACTGCTTGGTCCTGGGATTAATTCTGGAATAAAAAGAAAGTTATTATCACTGCTTGGTCCTGGGATTAATTCCTTGTGAACTTTGGACAGGAACAGCACAATCCTGAAAGCTGGACTTCTCTCCTTTCTATATATGCAATGCTAAGTGAGCTGACTAGTTGGGGAACTAACACCCCCTCGACTAGTCAAAACCCTAACTTGCATATCATCATAGACAATCTTTAGAAATACTGCTTATGTATGCAACTACAACTCCATTTCTGTATCTGAGTGTTTAGTTGCTAGTTTTATATATTGTAGATAAAGTTAGAACGAAAAAAAAAAAAAAAAAACTTCCCAGAGGCTCACACAGGAAGATCATGTGAGTGAATCCAGTTTCCTGTGTCTGTTTGCTATATCTGTATGTGAGAGAGAAGCAGCTGTAGAAGCAGTACAGAGACACATAATATATGTTTTATTCCTGATCTATTAAGCTTATTTGTTCCTGTTGCTGAATAAATAAGCTCTGATGTCACACGCTTGGGACAGTATCCAGAGTAATCCGCTGCCAACACGCACACATTCACCAGTGTACATGTGCAGAAAATTGTTAAATTTACTATCCATGGTGAAATATAATGGATTTAAAAAGAAAAAAATCCTATATGATTCAGAGGTGTTTAGGAAGTTCTGCTACTGCTGCAACCTCTGCAGAGATCTACTGGTGCTTTATAGAAATGTTACTGATTAGTCAGGAAGACTGTATAAAGCACATATAACCCAGTCTCAGAGTTTGGGACGTTCTAAAAAGAATGAAGAAAAGGAATAAATAAAAAGAATGAAGATAATAACTTATTACAGAAAGATTATGTAGATGTATATAAAGTTTCTTGGGCATCTTAGACATGGAACGGACACATATCCCATATAACCAGGTGTATATTATGTTACCTGAGCATTATAGGTGGAAAATGAACATGAAATATCTGTATATAATAGGAAAATGAACACATATCCCATATAACCAGGTGTATATTATGTTACCTTTCATGTTCATTCCACATTTTCCTATTATCCACAGATATTTTATCTTCATTCCACACCTAAAATGCTCAGGTAACATAATATACACCTGGTTATATGGGATGTGTGTTCATTCCATGTCTAAGTTTCCCAAGAAACCTTTTATACATCTACATAATCTTTCTGTAATAAGTTATTATCTTCATTCTTTTTATTTATTCATTCCTTTTCTTCATTCTTTTTAGTACGTCCCTCAGAGTTTATCATCCTGATTCCTCAGGTCCTGCTTGAGACTGCTGCCATTCTCGGCAGTTCTATTTAGGCCTTATGACCCTTCTCCATATTTTTGCTCACTTTCTGGCTGTCATGGTGCTGTACACATCAATAAGTTCTAGACAGTGTAGATCGGTGCTGTTACCCTGAAAAATGAGAACACTACGGGTCACAGAACATGGCGCAAAAAGTCCTTTTTTTTTTGGTCAAACTTCAGAATTTTTTTTCACTACCTAGATACCAGTAAGGGTACCTTTACACGCCGCCACTGCGTGGTAGCAACTGTCTGGAAATCGTGATTTTTGTGACTGTTGCCTTGAAATTGCTACGAAGTGGCGGCGTGTAATTTGGGAAGGTGATCGGGTTTCTCGCAGTTGCTTCGGGTAGCCGTTTCCGAGCCGTGTTCTAAAATCCAAGGCAACACAAAGGGAGAATTGCCATGGTAGTGGCGTGTAAACGGGGGACAGGGATGGAATCAGCGTCACCTAGTGAATTCCCAGGGGCGTGCCACAGCCTCATAGATACCGCGACCCATCAGCGATCATTGGTGGAGGCTACTGTGTTACGATTGGCTGTCCCTTCAAAGGGCTCCATATTTAAAGAGCTGTCCATTCACACTACACAATTGCAATGGCGTCATGCATTAGCCAGCCTCCCTGCGCAGGCTAGCCAATCATGACGCTATTGCGTTGTCCAATCAGCGTGTTAGCGTCACGGAATACACAACTCTGTCACGCCTATGTTCTTGCGGCTCTAAAGATGTACGCCCATATTCCTTTGTGGATAGCGGCGTGTGAAGCGGCGACGGTATTCAACAGCAAGTTATCCGCAGGATCTGTAGGAACTTCCGGGGAACCAGAGGCCTTTTAGTTTTGAAACCCTCATGTCTTACAGATGGGCTTAACCCCTTCCGGACCTATGACGTTGTACAATGTCATGGGCCTTGTAAGCGTGGTTTGATGTGAGCTCTGGCGCGGAGCTCACATCAAAGCCCCAACATCTCAGCTGATCTCATCAGCTGAGATGTCAGGGTAACAGCACCGATCGGATCCGGGATCCGATTGGCGCTGTTAACCCCTTGGATCCCGCTGTCAATCACTGACAGCGGGATCCAAGGCGGCCGCGGCAGGGAATGCGCTGTTCCCCGCCTGCTCTGTAGATCTCGCAATAGTATCGCGGGATCTCCAGCGCTCACGTGACAGCCCGGGGTCCTGGCTAGACCCCGGATGCGGTCACTGAGCAGTTCCGTGTTGTAGTTGGCAAGCGCTGCCAACCACAACAGGTCCGCGATTCTGAGAGATACAGATGAGCTGCAGCTCATCTGTATCTCCAAGAAGCGTTTAGCCTGTGCAGCAAGGTGTCTCTTAAATAGGCAGTGTAAAAATAAATATGAATAAAAAAATAAAGTTTTTAAAAACCTGTGAAAAAAAAAAAAAGTTCAAATCACCCCCGTTTCCCCCAATCATAATAAAAGTATTTAAAAAAAATACACGTTTGATATTGCCGTGTTCAGAATCGCCCGATCTATCATCGTATTAAATCCGTTAATGAGAGCCGTAAACTCCGTAACGGAAAAAATGGTCCAAACGCCATTTTCCAATTCCGACCAATTCCGTTTTTTTGGTCGCCGCAGCATTGCTAATAAAATGCAATAACGGGCGATGAAAACTGCGGATCCCTCCAAAAATGGTATCATTAGAAACGTTAGCTCAAGACACAAAAAATAAGCCGTTACACAGCCCCAGATCCCGAAAAATGAGAACACTACGGGTCACAGAACATGGCGCAAAAAGTCCTTTTTTTTTTGGTCAAACTTCAGAATTTTTTTTCACTACCTAGATACCAGTAAGGGTACCTTTACACGCCGCCACTGCGTGGTAGCAACTGTCTGGAAATCGTGATTTTTGTGACTGTTGCCTTGAAATTGCTACGAAGTGGCGGCGTGTAATTTGGGAAGGTGATCGGGTTTCTCGCAGTTGCTTCGGGTAGCCGTTTCCGAGCCGTGTTCTAAAATCCAAGGCAACACAAAGGGAGAATTGCCATGGTAGTGGCGTGTAAACGGGGGACAGGGATGGAATCAGCGTCACCTAGTGAATTCCCAGGGGCGTGCCACAGCCTCATAGATACCGCGACCCATCAGCGATCATTGGTGGAGGCTACTGTGTTACGATTGGCTGTCCCTTCAAAGGGCTCCATATTTAAAGAGCTGTCCATTCACACTACACAATTGCAATGGCGTCATGCATTAGCCAGCCTCCCTGCGCAGGCTAGCCAATCATGACGCTATTGCGTTGTCCAATCAGCGTGTTAGCGTCACGGAATACACAACTCTGTCACGCCTATGTTCTTGCGGCTCTAAAGATGTACGCCCATATTCCTTTGTGGATAGCGGCGTGTGAAGCGGCGACGGTATTCAACAGCAAGTTATCCGCAGGATCTGTAGGAACTTCCGGGGAACCACGATGCCTTGAGTTGACAACGCAATGGCGGCGTGTACATGCGGCATCGCCGATCGTTGGCAACCGTTAAAAACGTGCGCGTGCACGTACGGTTGATACCGCTTGCCAGTGATAGTCGTGGCGTGTGAAGGTACCCTAAAAAGGTATACATGTTTGGTATCTACGAACTCGTAAAGACCTGAGGCACCACCCAGTCATGTCGGTTTTACCATATAGTGAACATGGCGACTAAAATACCTAAAAATAAATGTGTTATTGCACTTTTTTTTTTCAATATCACTGCATTTAGAATTTTTTTGCAATTTATCCTGTACACTATATGGCAAAATAAAAAGTTATGGCTCTTGAAAGCAGGGGAGCAAAAAACAAAAATGAAAAATTCCAAAATTCCAAGGTCATGAAGGGGTTTTAAAGAGGACCTGTCACCCCCCTGTTGCTATGCTAACTGAATGCAGCACTGAATGCAGAGTGTCTGCTGCATTCAGGGAAGGGGTCCCCCATGTTTCTAGCCCCCCTGTAAGTCGTTTAAAAAAACTTTATAAAGTGTACAGATAAGGAGCCCGGAGTGACTTACTGTCAGTACGAACCGTGGTGAACAGAAGGACTGCAAATCTCCCCATCCAAATTAGATAGCATCATATATTCTGTTTTTTTTTTTGGGACCCCAATGTGCACTCAAAAAAAGTGTAAAATTTTAAAATGGGGGTCCGACTTATAGTTCGAGTGTAGCATATCGGGGAAGAGGGGGGATTTGGAGCGGCGTCACCAGAGGGGTGATGCTGTGGGCACTGGGCTGCGAGAATGGGGTGTCGCGAGGCATGTATCGTTGATCCCCCAGTGGTGAATGCAATGGACTTCAGGAAAATGGCCGTGGAAGCAGTAAATACTTAGGTTGAGATCTAGAAGAGTAGAGATCTCAATCTGCGCATGTACTTCCTCCACATGTACTGCCTCCACAACCATTTTCCTGAAGTCCATTGCCAGGGGGATCAATGGTGTCTGCATTGCGCACTGGTGCACCCTGTCCTCCCAGCCCAGGGCCAGCATCGCCCCACTCATGCCACTGCCAACTTTCTGCAGCGGCGACCCTGTCTCCTATGACCTAGCTGTATGGTATGCTACATCCGGACTATAGGATGCACTCCCATTTCCCCCCAATTTTTTTGGGAAAGAAGTGTGTCTTATAGTCCGAAAAATATGGTAACTAAGGCTTGAGTTTGGGCAGTGAGACTCACGGGTGATCTAGGACACTGACGTGGCTTCAAGCCAAAACGCATGGGTCTTTCAAGGAACTCCGAAACTTGCGGGTTTTTTCCCTATAGGATTTTATGGGGAATTGTAAAAAATAAATACAAGTACTTTTTAGAAGCGCAGGATTCCAGTGAGAACATAGTCTAACCTTGCCTGTAAATTGTATTAGGTAGCAGAACTTTGCTTTTCTGGATGTTGAGAGATGGTCAGTGGGACACCTTCACTTATTAAAGCGACCCAACACAGTATCCTTAAAAAGGGAGTGAACATTTTAGCATGTAGTCACTTTCCCTTCTGACCTCCATTCAATTTAGTCCTCTTCAATCCAACATGGCTGGCACAGCAGCATAGGAAGCTCAGCGGTGAGTATTAAAGGGATCCTGTCACTTCCAAAACGCCTCCTAAGCTAGCAAAACATGTCCCTGCACCATCCCATCACTAATCTCACACTTCTTTTGTCTCCTAAAAGCATCCTGTGAAAGTGCATAAAAACGTTTTAATACTGACTCATTAGTGATTATAATTAGCAGGGCCATATTCTTTAGTCACCAAGGCGGGCTGTTTTGCAGGCTCCAGGATCCACCCTGTCTCTGTGTGTTTGCTCTGCTTGTGCAGGGTTTACCCTCCCCTCTCCCTATCACTCACAGAATGAAAATCATTTGTCCTGCCTTCAGTTTCACAGCAGCACAGACAGAGAGAGGTCTGGATCCTGGAGCTGCAAAACAACCCCCCCTAGTGACTAAAGAATATGGCCCCTGCTAATTATAATCACTAATGAGTAAGTATTTAAATGTTTATCTCCACTTTCACAGGATGCTTTTAGGAGACAAAAGAAGTGTGAGATTAGTGATAGAATGCTGCAGGGACATGTTTTGATAGCTTAGGAGCTATCAAAACAGCACATATTATAATTCTAGAACCATACAGAGAGTATTAGCACGCCCCTGCGCACAGACATGAACATTTGTGAAGAGTTTGTTATCTTTCCACGGTTACTGCAGGGTTTAGATTATCAATAGAATCATCCGATATCTCCTCAGATTTTTTCCTTAAACGTTTCTGTTTGATTCCAGGACCCTCCTTTTTCAGCACAATATGAGAGTCATCGGGTTCCTTACAGACTCTTCTCTGGGGTTTAGATCGGCTCAGGGAGCGTCATTTTTCAATCTTCTTGGGACCAGGTTTCCTAGTCCATTCGGACTGGTACGTTCCACCTGTTTTCACTTTCAGACTTATTGAGTTCAGTTACTATAATCTCCCAGACTTATTGAGACGTTCAATTACCCTCATCTCCATTCCTCCCGGAAACATGGAGCTATTCGCTTGTTTGCCTTTTTTTTTCTCGGGTAGAATCATTACCCCTCTGTCATGGACTAGGCAATGCTCGCAGGTACTTCCAGCAATTCACCTTTTTGAAGGAGGTTTGGGACTTCAGGCCCACCTGGCCCCAAGACAGGGGATTATTTTATCGAAGAGACTTCGATTATATTGGTTTGGTGGGTAGCCTGTTCAGCAATTGGAATCCAAGAGGCTTCATGTTCCCTTGGTCTGTCCTCTTGACTCCACTATGCTCAAGGTTATTCCTGTGCTATCCTTTTCTTCTCTTTCCCTACCATTTTCCTATTCCGGAAGGATTACATCTTTGCATTCCTCAGGGGAAGCCTTTTGCATCGGTGGAGTTACTCTTCTCCACTCAGTGTTGGGTGAAAACCTTCATTTCAGTTTTTTCCTTTCTGATTTTACTCTGTCCTGAGAACCTTCAGTCTCCCAGTGTTCTTTGTCTCTGACCAAGGTAGGGCATGTTCCTTCTCTTTTCAGTTCCCTGAAATAAATCTTTGGCACTTCAATTCTTGCACGGGACTCATTGTATCATCCCATTTCTGGTTCTATCCCATCTACTGCTTACAGCGCTCATCTTCGTGTCTGGTACAGGCTTCTCAACTACTAGTTCTTGGTCTCATGAAGAAGAGTCCTTCTTAAAGGGAACCTGTCATCCTGTTTGGGCATTCTAAACTGTGCCCAACATCTCTAGCATGCTGTAAATGGGGTTCCTGTTACCCCTCTATGTGCCCAGACGTCCCCCTGCATACCTCAGAAATGCACTTTTATTCTGTCCCACACTGTATGATAATTAGGGCTGAAAAGGTCCGGGAGGGTCAGCTCTACGTGGTCCACGCCGCCCCCTGCCTTGAATAGCTGCCCCGCTGTTTTGACATTCCCCCCTCTCCTGTGTATGGCTGTTGAATGGCAGGCATATTTCGCGCTTGTGCAGTGGAGCGGGTCACTGTGATCCATTGAAGATACACAGTGCCCGAAGTCTCGCGAGACTTCAGGTACTGTATATTCAGGAGGACCTCTGGGCACAGAGGGGTTGCAGGAACCCCAATTACAGCATGTTACAGATGGTGGGCATAGTTTAGAATGCCCAAACGGGGAGTGACAGGTTCGGTTTAAGGACCGTGCAGTTTAGACGAGTTTCTCTGTTTAAACGTATAGGAGTAATCTTCTTTCGCTGCCTGGATACCTGCTGTTTATCATAGTTACTAGCGTTCTCCCTGCTTACAGGCAGGGCTAAGCAGGGAGAACACTGGTAACCATGGTAAACACCGGGTATCTAGGCAGCGCGCGCTGCCTAGATACCTGGTGTTTACCATGGTTACCAGCCCTGTGAGGTCACCGATCGCTGGTTTCTTGCTGTCACACGCTGCGATGCGTGCTGACCAGCGGGAAACCAATGATCAAAAAATGACCCGCAGCACTTTGTAATGATCAGCGACCTCACAGCAGGGGCCTGATCGCTGCAAAGTGTCACACAGAACGACATCGCTGGAAAGATCTTTGTAACGTCACAGTTACATCGATCTCTCTAACGATATCGTTATGTGAGACAGGGCCTTAACTTCTCCCTTTGAGTTTGTTTTTAGAGTGCGAGTCTGGAACTCCTGTTTTTTGGTTTGTAAATTGAGCTTCTCTCAGCTGGTTTATGACCACATCAAATTTCAGTTCAACGAGAATGTGGTTTTAAGTCATAAATAAACACAAAGCAGATCAGAGTAGGATAGTTATTTGGTGACTTTGGCCACAACACAGGTCACAATGTGCTGCTGCTGCATCGTAGCTTAATGTTAAGGAATGAAGTTGCATTGTGGCCCACTGCGGTATTGTGACAAAATTTACAAAAAAATGTGAATGGGTCTGACTTCTTGGGACTTGCTTGATGTGTTAGCATTATTCTTGGCAGGTTTGATGACATCACTGAGCAAATGACATCACAACTGATATAGAATGTACAAAGTTCTACACTGTGGCCATCTTGTGCCACTAGGACCTTACAACCGGAATGGACGAACCCAGGTAGGGAGCTCTTTTCTTATAGGGGGGATATAGCAGCTAAAACCTCTTACAATCAACTGTTATTGCTGTAGAATGAGGTTGCAGTGAGACCCGCTGGGTTATTGTGACAAGCAATTTACAGAAAAAAAATCTGAATGGGTCTGACTTTTTGCAACTTGCTTTTTATGGTCGCAGTAGTCTTGGGTTTGTAATGAAACCCCATTCAAATACATGGCACAGTGATGTTGAAGCAGACCATAATTATTTGGATTGCACATCATGTTTAGCATCCAAAGTTGCCTTGTAACTGCAGCCTTACAAACATCCCAACAGTGACTGATTCTTAGTGTCCCAAGTCCCCTGTTTATTGAGAGCTGGGTATCTCCAAGTCCCATACACAGTGAGTGGAGTGGCACAGCATAGGCTTTGGTCATTCACACAGGAGACTCTACACAAATTGGTTGTACCCCAGCAATGGGAAACCTAATCTGTAAAGAGTTGTAATTGTGACAAAACTATAGATGAGCAAATTAATTCCCAGGACCCTGGTCCAGCGGCCATGCCAGCATTCTGTGGCTTTTGAATGACAGATGTGTACCTTCCATCTGCTACCTCCAAACATACCTGAGGTAGGTTCATAGGCGGAAGAAACCCCAGGCCTTGCTTGGCTTTATTAGTCCTGTCAATAGTAGTGAAAGGGGTATTCCCATCTCCAAGGTCCTATCCCAAAATGTAGTAGGTGCAATAATAATAATAATAATAATAATAATAATAATAATAGCAAATCCCTCCACTTAGAAATGTAGTATAGTTCTCCTGATTAGCTAATGTCACTTACATCATATGAAGCATTGCAGCTTATGTATCCATGGTTACAACCACACATATAGTGACAGTTACATAGGTATCCATGGTTACTAAGCTGTAATGCATGAGGTACACATGTGCCATTTAGAGTCATATACACACATAGTGCATACGTACCCTGCGATCAATGATACATGAACTCCAATATTGCTGTAATCGTTAAAAAATGTCAAGTACTTACATATCAATTTTTTTTTTTTTTTTTAAGCAAATAGTGCAAAAGCCTCCAACCGACCGAAATATGGATGATCAGTAACATGTCCTGTCTCTCCAGGTGTGTGGGTCCTATATTTTTTCTTTATAGTACATATTGGGATTTTTGCTATGTGATGTCTATGTACACCCCTGCAGATACAGAGCTCTTTACTTGTCTGACAGCTAAAACCTCTTGCAATCAGCTGTTATTGTTGTGTGAAGCAGAGCTTCTACAGGACACGTAATATTACGGCCCCTATTGGGAGGGCTCTATGTAATACAATTGTTGAGTCTGGTTTAGAGTCTGATCTAATAACGTGCATGTACACCAGGCCGGCATCAGCACCCAGGCAAGTGTTGGGGCCCTGGGAAAACAGGAGGGCCCACTCGCTGTGACACAGGTTGGGACAACTCCATATGGCTTCATTATTGGGTAGTTTTGCCATTCACGTCAAATTTGAGCATTTTTAACAAAAATTTATTGCAAATGCCATCAGTCTCTGCTGTCAGCTCTCTTTTATTGTTGAATCACTGGGTGACCTGGGAGTTGCTTACTGTGGTCAGGAATAGCAGTATGGAGTCCTGAGTTTTCCTTTAGAACATAGGGCACTGGATAATATGGAATAAAATAGATGGGTCCCTTTAAATGTGCATCTCACAATTATATGCAGGGTTGTTGCCGATTTATTAAAGAGGACCCATCAACCCCCTGATGCCTTCCAAAGTGAAAGCACCACTGAATGCAGCGTGTCTGCTGCGTTAAGGGAGGGGTCTCCCATGTCTCCCGCCCCTTGTAAGTAATAAACTATTATGAAAGTTTTAAGATAAGAAACCTGTAGGGATTTACTGATTATGTAGTCCTCGCTGTTCACAGGGTCATCCTGACCCTGCCTCTCTATTCCACCTCCTGCCTTTCTGGGTCTCCCCTCCTTGTTGTGCGCATGCCTCAGCGTCTGAACCAGGCTCACAGCAAGGAATTAGTAGGAGCGGGTCCCGGCTGCTGGAAAGTCAGCGCCAGAGCCTGCCCTGCTAAAGATCATGCTGAATGCATACAGCAGGGCGGGCTCTGGCGCTGACGTTCCCGCGCATGCCTCTGGACTTCCTATCTTAAAACTGTCAAAATTGTTTATTACAGGTTGAATGGGGGGGGGGTCGGTAGAGACATGGGAGACTCCTTCTCTGAATGCAGCATACACGTTGCATCTAGTGGTGCTTTCCCTTTGGAAAGCATGGGGGGGGGGGTGGGGTACAGGTCCTCTTTAAAGTGAACTATTCCTTTATGTTTAATCTCATCTATAGAACAGCGTGACCGTGATATATAATCACCCACATCACTGACTTTCCGTGACTTCACAATCAGAATAGAAAGTACCAAGTTCTAAACCTGAATCATTTTGTGTTTTTAGACCCAGACAACAGGAAGGTGACAAGCAGGGCTGCAGAGTATGAGTCTGTGTCTGGATTCAGGGAAGTTGAGAGGAGTCAGATGTTTCGACTTCACAGCCCTGGTGACAACTCCAGGTGAGTATTTCTGTGGAGCTCATGCCAGCAGCCACAGCCTATACCCCCCGCTGTGCGGCCTTCGGGCGGCCCCCCTCCCCCGCTTTGCGGCCTACGGCGCGCCCCCTCCCCCACTTTGCGGCTATGGGCGGCCCGCCCCTCCCCCGCTTTGCGGCCTACAGGCGGCCCCCTCCCCCGCTTTGCGGCCTACGGGCGGCCCCCCCTCCCCCGCTTTGCGGCCTACGGGGCCTCCCCTCCCCCGCTTTGTGGCCTACGGGCGGCCCCCTCCCCCGCTTTGCGGCCTACGGGGCCCCCCTCCCCCGCTTTGCGGCTACGGACGGCCCCCCTCCCCCGCTTTGGGCCTACGGGCGGCCCCCCTCCCCCGCTTTGCGGCCTAACGGGCGCCTGCCCTCCCCGCTTAGCGGCCTACGGGCGGCCCCCCTCCCCCGCTTTGGCAGCCTACGGGGGCCCCCCTCCCCCGCTTTGGGCCTACGGGCTCCACCCCTCCCCCCTTGCGGTCCTACGGGCAGGCCCCCCTCCCCTGCTTTGCGGCCTACGGGCGGCTCACCCTCCCCCTGCTTTGCGGCCTACGGGCGGCCCCCCCCCGCTTTAGCGGCCTACGAGGCGCCCTCCCCCGCTTTCGGCCTACGGGCGGCCCCCCTCCCCCGCTTTGCGGCCTACGGGCGGCCCCCCCTCCCCCGCTTTGCGGCCTACGGGCGCCACCCCTCCCCGCTTTGCGGCCTACGGGCAGGCCCCCTCCCCGCTTTGCGGCCTACGGGCGGCCCCCCTCCCCCGCTTTGCGGCCTAGGGCGGCCTCCCTCCCCCGCTTTGCGGCCTACGGGGGCCCCCCCTCCCCCGCTTTGCGGCCTACGGGCGGCCCCCCTCCCCCGCTTTGCGGCCTACGGGCGGCCCCCTCCCCCGCTTTGCGGCCTACGGGCGGCCCCCCCTCCCCCGCTTTGCGGCCTACGGGCGGCCCCCCTCCCCGCTTTGCGGCCTACGGGCGGCCCCCCTCCCCCGCTTTGCGGCCTACGGGCGGCCCCCCTCCCCCGCTTTGCGGCCTCGGGCTGGCCCCCCTCCCCCGCTTTGCGGCCTACGGGCGGCCCCCCTCCCCCGCTTTGCGGCCTACGGCGGCCCCCCTCCCCCGCTTTGCGGCCTACGGCAGGCCCCCCTCCCCCTTTGCGGCCTACGGGCGGCCCCCTCCCCCGCTTTGCGGCCTAACGGGCGGCCCCCTCCCCCGCTTTGCGGCCTACGGGCGGCCCCCCTCCCCCGCTTTGCGGCCTACGGGCGGCCCCCCCTCCCCCGCTTTGCGGCCTAGGCGGCCCCTCCCGCTCGCCTACGGCCCCTCCTGCTTTGCGGCCTACGGGCGGCCCCCCTCCCCCGCTTTGCGGTCTACGGGCAGGCCCCCCTCCCCCGCTTTGCGGCCTACGGGCGGCCCCCCTCCCCCGCTTTGCGGCCTACGGGTCGGCCCCCCTCCCCCGCTTTGCGGCCTACGGGCGCGCCCCCCCTCCCCCGCTTTGCGGCCTACGGGCGGCCCCCTCCCCGCTTTGCGGCCTACGGGCGGCCCCCCCTCCCCCGCTTTGCGGCCTACGGGCGGCCCCCCTCCCCCGCTTTGCGGCCTACGGGCGGCCCCCCTCCCCCGCTTTGCGGCCTACGGGCGGCCCCCCCTCCCCGCTTTGCGGCCTACGGGCGGCCCCCCTCCCCGCTTTGCGGCCTACGGGCGGCCCCCCTCCCCCGCTTTGCGGCCTACGGGCGGCCCCCCTCCCCCGCTTTGCGGCCTACGGGCGGCCCCCCCTCCCCCGCTTTGCGGCCTACGGGGCCCCCCTCCCCCGCTTTGCGGCCTACGGGCGGCCCCCCTCCCCCTCTTTGCGGCCTACGGGCGGCCCCCCTCCCCCGCTTTGCGGCCTACGGGCGGCCCCCCTCCCCCGCTTTGCGGCCTACGGCGGCCCCCCTCCCCCGCTTTGCGGCCTACGGGCGGCCCCCCTCCCCCGCTTTGGCGGCCTACGGGGGCCCCCTCCCCGCTTTGCGGCCTACGGCGAGCCCCCCCTCCCCCGCTTTGCGGCCTAACGGGCGGCCCCCCTCCCCGCTTTGCGGCCTAACGGCGCCCCCTCCCCCGCTTTGCGGCCTACGGGCGGCCCCCCTCCCCTCGCTTTGCGGCCTACGGGCGGCCCCCTCCCCGCTTTGCGGCTACGGGCGGCCCCCCTCCCCCGCTTTGCGGCCTACGGGCGGCCCCTCCCCCGCTTTGCGGCCTAAGGGGGCGCCTACGGCGCCCCCCCTCCCCCGCTTTGCGGCCTACGGCGGCCCCCCTCCCCCGCTTTGGGGGCCTACGGGCGGCCCCCCTCCCCCGCTTTGCGGCCTACGGCGGCCCCCCTCCCCCGCTTTGCGGCCTACGGGCGGCCCCCCTCCCCCGCTTTGCGGCCTACGGGCGCCCCCCTCCCCGCTTTGCGGCTACGGCGGCCCCCTCCCCCGCTTTGCGGCCTACGGGCGGCCCCCCTCCCCCGCTTTGCGGCCTACGGGCGCCCCCCTCCCCCGCTTTGCGGCCTACGGGCGGCCCCCCCTCCCCCGCTTTGCGGCCTACGGGGGCCCCCCTCCCCCGCTTTGCGGCCTACGGGCGGCCCCCCTCCCCCGCTTTGCGGCCTACGGGCGGCCCCCCTCCCCCGCTTTGCGGCCTACGGGCGGCCGCCCCCCCCCCCCGCTTTGCGGCCTACGGGCGGCCCCCTCCCCCGCTTTGCGGCCTACGGGGGCCCCCCCTCCCCCGCTTTGCGGCCCCTCCCGGCGGCTCCGCCCCCCTCCCCCGCTTTGCGGCCTACGGGCGGCCCCCCTCCCCCGCTTTGCGGCCTACGGGCGGCCCCCCCTCCCCCGCTTTGCGGCCTACGGGCGGCCCCCCTCCCCCGCTTTGCGGCCTACGGGCGGCCCCCCTCCCCCGCTTTGCGGCCTACACGGGCGGCCCCCCTCCCCGCTTTGCGGCCTACGGGCGGCCCCCCTCCCCCGCTTTGCGGCCTACGGCGGCCCCCCTCCCCGCTTTGCGGCTACGGGGCGCCCCCCTCCCCGCTTTGCGGCCTACGGGCGCCCCCCTCCCCCGCTTTGCGGCCTACGGCGGCGGCGCACGGCCCCCCTCCGCTTTGCGGCCTACGGGCGGCCCCCCTCCCCCGCTTTGCGGCCTACGGGCGGCCCCCCTCCCCCGCTTTGCGGCCTACGGAGGGCCCCCCCTCCCGCTTTGCGGCCTCGTGGGGCCCCCCTCCCCGCCGCTTTGCGGCCTACGGGCGGCCCCCCCCCCGCTTTGCGGCTACGGGCGGCCCCCCTCCCCCGCTTTGCGGCCTACGGGCGGCCCCCCTCCCCCGCTTTGCGGCCTACGGGCGGCCCCCTCCCCCGCTTTGCGGCCTACGGGCGGCCCCCCTCCCCCGCTTTGCGGCCCTACGGGCGGCCCCCCTCCCCCGCTTTGCGGCCTACGGGCGGCCCCCCTCCCCCCGCTTTGCGGCCTACGGGCGGCCCCCCTCCCCCGCTTTGCGGCCTACGGGCGGCCCCCCTCCCCTTGCGCTCGGGCGCCCTCCCGCTTCGCTGCGGCCCGCGGCGCCCCCCTCCCCCGCTTTGCGGCCTACGGGCGGCCCCCCTCTCCCCCGCTTTGCGGCCTACGGGCGCCCCCCTCCCCCGCTTTGCGGCCTACGGGCGCCCCCCTCCCCCGCTTTGCGGCCTAACGGGCGGCCCCCCCTCCCCCGCTTTGCGGCCTACGGGGGCCCCCCTCCCCCGCTTTGCGGCCTAGGGCGGCCCCCCTCCCCGCTTTGCGGCCTACGGGCGGCCCCCCTCCTCCCCGCTTTGCGGCCTACGGGCGGCCCCCCTCCCCCCGCTTTGCGGCCTACGGGCGGCCCCCCCCCCGCTTTGCGGCCTACGGGCGGCCCCCCCCCCCGCTTTGCGGCCTACGGGCGGCCCCCCTCCCCCGCTTTGCGGCCTACGGGGCGGCCCCCTCCTCCCCGCTTTGCGGCCTACGGGCGGCCCCGCCCCCCCCTCCGCTTTGCGGCCTACGGCGGCCCCCCTCCCCGCTTTGCGGCCTACGGGCGGCCCCCCTCCCCCGCTTTGCGGCCTACGGAGCCCCCCTCCCCCGCTTTGCGGCCTACGGGCGGGCCCCCCTCCCCCGCTTTGCGGCCTACGGGCGGCCCCCCTCCCCGCTTTGCGGCCTACGGGCGGCCCCCCTCCCCCGCTTTGCGTACTACGGGCGGCCCCCCCTCCCCCGCTTTGCGGCCTACGGAGGCCCCCCTCCCCCGCTTTGCGGCCTACGGGCGGCCCCCCTCCCCCGCTTTGCGGCCTACGGGCGGCCCCCCCTCCCCCGCTTTGCGTCCTACGGGCGGCCCCCCCTCCCCCGCTTTGCGGCCTACGGGCGGCCCCCCCCCCCCCGCTTTGCGGCCTACGGGCGGCCCCCCCCCCCGCTTTGCGGCCTATGGGCGGCCTTCCTCCCCCGCTTTGCGGCCTACGGGCGGCCCCCCTCCCCCGCTTTGCAGCCTACGGGTGGCCCCCCCTCCCCCGCTTTGCGGCCTACGGGAGGCCTCCCCTCCCCCGCTTTGCGGCCTACGGAGGCCCCCCTCCCCCGCTTTGCGGCCTACGGGCGGCCCCCCTCTCCCGCTTTGCGGCCTACGGGCGGCCCCCCTCCCCCGCTTTGCGGCCTACGGAGGCCCCCCTCCCCCGCTTTGCGGCCTACGGGCGGCCCCCCTCCCCCGCTTTGCGGCCTACAGGCGGCCTCCCCTCCCCCGCTTTGCGGCCTACGGAGGCCCCCCTCCCCCGCTTTGCGGCCTACGGGCGGCCCCCCTCCCCCGCTTTGCGGCCTACAGGCGGCCTCCTCCCCCGCTTTGCGGCCTACGGGCGGCCTTCCTCCCCCGATTTGCGGCCTACGGGCGGCCCCCCTCCCCCGCTATTCAGCAATATGCAGCAGGACAGACTTGATCCAGGGAGATATCCGATCGCCAGAATTGGGGTCAGGAAGGAATTTTTTTTCCCCCTGAGGTAGAACACTCCGGGGGTTTTCTTCGCCTTCCTCTGGATCTTTGGGTTGGGTGGCTCAATAGGTCCGCAATGTCCACAGCAAGTTTTGTGGTCCCCATCGGGGCTGGACCCGAGAGTCACTTTGACCTTTAATTTATTAAAGAGTCGGTAATATTTTCATTACAATGTTGCTTATTGCTATTCCAATTAATAAAAAAAAAATTATAGATAATATACTGTGGTGTGTTTTATTTGTCTGCACTTCACCCTACACAGTGATAATCGCTCAACACTCCAGAACTACAACGGACTGACCTGCTGATCTGGCATCTAATAACGTGTCTCATCTGCTATATACATGGTGGCAGCTACTGCAGGACCAGGGACTATAGGGGGTGATGTACACTGAGGGGGATCACATTACTCCAGCCACAATAACATCACCTGTCCAAAGTTACCATATTTCACTAGTTATGGTGTTCAGTCTCTGTGATGGGGCACTCACATTGTATAGATACTACTGTATATAACACTACCAGAAAAGACCGGGCCACAGACGCAGAATACAGGAGACACAGGAAAAGTCATAAAATAGATAGAGAGGTGACTCAGGGCGTAACAAGTAGCCACAGGGGTCGAGGGACAGAACTTGGGCTCACTTGGGAATGATCACACATTCACTATGACCGGCTATAGTAATATAAAGAGAAAAAAAGAAAGAAACAACCTAAATCCATACTGAACTATATTAAAAACAGTTTAGAATTGGGGAAAGAAAGAGGGGGATACAGACAAATAAGAAGGAGTGCACATTCCATATAGCATATATATCAATATATATGGAATTAATAAGGAACAGCATGTGAAAACAGTTAGTAATGAAACAATAGTGCCACCAAATAAGGAATCATGGTGTACAAAGACATAAGTGTTAATCTCAAGTGAGAGAGAAGCTATATCACCAGATACACAAGCATGTATCAATCAGGGTACCTTTACACGCCGCTACAACAGGATGGATACAACCCGCTACAGGCTACGATTGTAGCTTGCGTCGTCAATATAGCCCGTAGTAGCGGCGTGTGAAGACGGTAGGAGGCAGCCGGCAACAGATACATCTGTTTCCGAGCACTGCTCTGAAACAGGTGGCTACAAAGCCGATTGCAGCAAGCTGTATCGGCGTGTAAAGAAGCAACAGAAGGGATGTCTATACACCAGGCGATGTACCTGGTATGTAGCTGGGGCGTGACACAGGCTCCGTGTTACCGCGCCCCATCTGCGATCATTGGAGGAAGCTCCTGCATGACGATTGGTAGACGCTGCATAGGGAGGCATATTTAAGGAGCTGACCAGTCACACTACACAATTGCTCGAGTGTCATGTATTAATCAGTCTCCTGCGCTGGCTGGCCAATCATGAAGTTATTGCTTTGTCCTATCAGCGTACGGACGTCTCGTACTCCACAATTGTGGCACGCCTATGTGTTGTCCCTGCTGCACCAGGTCCGCCCATATTAGCTTGTTGTAGCGGTGTGTAAATGAGGTAAGGTGAGCTACAGATGGCTACTTGAGACACCCGGCGATGTATCTAGCTGTAGATGTAACGTAGCGTAGCGCACCTTGTGGCGGCGTGTAAAGGTGGTGCGTTTCCCGTTTGTAAGCGTTTTGCCGTGCTCGTGCACGTGAAGTAGCGGGTTGTATCCATCCTGTTGTAGCGGCGTGTAAAGGTACCCTCACAATTTCAAGAAAGGTTTTCAGAACCTTATGTTACCTATATACACACACAATGCTCCTAGAGGAATGGTGTTCACCCCGACACGTGCTGCATTACTCCACCTGTCCAGGGGATGGAGTCCATACATTGTTGGGGCAGTTAAAAAATAAATTAATTAAAAAAAAGTGCCCTTTCCAATTAGGTCAGCACACAACTTAAAGTGATACAAGTTGCTCCCAGACATCCGTGTCATGTGACCGGAGACATCAGACCCACATGGAGAATCACGTGGTCCGTCATCACTGGCTGCATATTGATTCAGAGAGGAGAGGAGGATTCAGAGACTCGGAGGGCACATGCGTGCAACTTGGCTTGAACCATGAAGACAAAAATTCACCATCAGAGGCTGTGGAGCACATGTGTACAAGATAAAAGCAATCATTGTGTCATCCTTATAGCACATCAAGCAAGAATCGTTGGTTTTTATATACGGGGACCATCAATGAAAGCGACATGAAAAACGCATAACAAGTTTGCAATACAATATCAAAGTGCAAATAAAGGGCAGAAATAAAGTGACAACTTGACTTAAAGGGAGCCTGTCACCTCATGTAAGCCCCCTAACCTGTCAATACCTGTCCCTGCTGCATCCAAATACTTTCTGAATCATCCCTGTCTGAGCTCTTGGGTGTTTGGAAAAGTGAAATAGTATGTTTTAATAACTTACATGATTTTTGTCAAGTGAGCGTTTTTGACAGAGGGGCAGTGTCCCCAGGGCTGCGCTCCACCCGCCTCGCCACTCCAGTTATGCCCCGATGGGCGTAATCATCGCTGCATGAGCGCGCTTTGTTTTTTCAAATGCCCCCGCTTCGAATTCTATGATGTGGCATCACGTGATGCCTGTGCGCGTCATTTCCGGATCTTCTGCTCCACACGTCACAGGCCACCTTCAGAGCATGCGCAGAAGGCACCTGGCGGTCTGCGCACCACCGGAAATGACGCACACCGGCATCACGTGATGCCACATCATAGAATTCGGAGCGGGGGCATTTGAAAAAACAAAGTGCGCTGGGGGCACATTATTAGAGGTCAGGTTCCTTTTAAGGAGGGTGGGTCACTGCTCCATTACACACACACACACAATAGATGGGGGTCACTGCCGCAATTACACACACTAGAGGGGGGTCACTGCCCCAAATTACACACACACACACTAGAGCGGGGGTCACTGTCCCCAAAACACACACACTAGAGGGAGGTCACTGTCCCCATCACAGACACACACACACTAGAGGGGGGGGGGTCACTGTCCCTATTACACACACACACACACACACACACACTAGAGGGGGGGGTCACTGTCCCCATCACACACACACACACACACACGGGTCATTCCATGTCAAGTGATCCACAAGTTTATATTTTTTTTACCTGACGTCTTCAGATTTTTTATATTTTTTCTATATGAAGTACAACTTTAGTTAATTACAAAAAAAGTTTTGAACTTTTTTCTTTATCAGTTAATTTTTTACAGATTTTTAAAGTTTTAAAAAAGTGCGAATTTTGGCCTTTTGTGGCTTTACATTTTCTATCATATCTCGGGCTAGAAATAAGATAGAGAAACAAAATAAACACCATTCTACTCTGAACTGTACAGGCTTTCACCAGATATGTCACAAGAGTATCTTTGTTAATATTTTACCCATGTGATCGCAAACGCAAAATTTAAAACGCATCTCCGAAAAATCGGCATAATTTAAATATTTCAAAAACTGCCCATATGTCTGCTGTGCTTTTAGCCACATCTGTACCAAATTTCAAGTTGGGATCGCGATGGGATCATATTTTAAAATATTTTACTATTAATAGCGTCAATGGGTCATTCCATATGAAGTGATCTAAATATGAATATTCTTTTTTACCTGACGTCTTTAGATTTTATTTTTTTTTTTTTCTATTTGAAGTACTACTTTAGTTAATTACAAATTAAAAGTTTTGAATTTTTTTCTTAATCAGTTAATTTTTTACAGACTGTTAAAGTTTTAAAAAAGTGCGAATTTTGGCCTGGTATGGCTTTACATTTTCTATCATATCTCGGGCTAGAAATAAGGTAATGAAATGGGTGAGGCATCATTTTACTTAGAATGGAAACAGCTTTCATTTGATATGTCACAAGACTATGGTGTTTTATATTTTGTTTGGGAAAATCAAATTCTAAATTTTCATGCGCAATTGTGAAATAAATGTTAGTTTGAAAATTGTGAAAAGATGCCTGTGTGTTACTTGTGTTCTTGGTTATATTTGTGCAGAGATTCAACTTGGGACCTGTCAAATTTATATATTTTTTATTTTACGGTTGTATGAGTTATTACAACTTATTGAATAAAACATTTATATGCAACAAAAAAGAAACACAAAACACAAATCCCGTAAGTGCCAGGATAAATATATCTTAATCATCAGAACACAACGCTCAGCATTTTCAACCTGAATGCATTGAGCAAACCAAAAGAAAAAGAGGTGATCATATCCTCAAGTGTGATTGAACAAGATTAAAAGAATCAAAAATGTTAACTCCTATTTATACATGTAAATTTGTTTTCTATTATATCACTAAACATGTCTTTTATGAAGTGTTTAATAAGAATAGTACAGTAGTTAAATCATCGTTCTATAAAATATATGAACTAATCAAACAATTAATAGTACGTTTTTAAAGTGGCTTTTTATCATCAATTTGTCCCTTTTAAGTGGGTGAAATGTAATCTTGTCCATAAGCGCTTACTAGCAATCGCCATTTCCTTTTGTGTCAGAGTATGTCCAGCCTGTCACTGAGTTATTATCTGACTTTTTCACAATCTTTAGAGAGTACAATAGCCGCCACCAGCGCCAATCATATTCACAGGTCACATAGCCAGTTATGTCATCCATTGCCAATCTTGTGCCGCCTTCTACCACTACATGGACTTCACTGTCTTTGCTGAATGAAAAAATCCTTGTTTTTATTTCTGTTTCACTACATGGAATGAAAGTGTGGTATTGCTGAGTACCTTTGATGGGTTCTGCTTCCTGTAACCGATGATTTAACAAACTCTCCTCCTCTTCGTAGTCCTGGTTTGTACAATATTCAATACAATATTGTTCATTCTCAGGTTGAGCCCTAACAAAGCTTTCTCCTATATGTCCTCTCCTGCTTCTAAGCTGTAACATATCAAAATAATACAGTAATGTCTAAAAATCATGGATTATTTGGTGAATATAGACCCCACACTTTTAGACCACAGGCTGAACAGATCTGAATTCAAGATTTTTCGATTTGACACTATAATAGTTAAATATTTTAAAATATAATCCCATCGCGATCCCATCTTGAAATTTGGTACAGATGTGGCTAAGAGCATAGCAGACACATGAGCAGCTTTGGAAAATATTAAATTATGCCGATTTTTCAGAAATTAATTTTAAAATTTTGCTTTTGCGTTCGCGTTCGCATGGGTAAAATATTAACATAGATCCTCTTGTGACATATCTGGTGAAAGCATGGACAGTTCTGAGTAGAACAGTGTTTATTTTGTTTCTCTATTTTATTTCTAGCCCGAGATATGATAGAAAATGTAAAGCCATACCAGGCCAAAATTCGAGCTTTTTTAAAACTTTAAAAATCTGTAAAAAATTTACTGATAAAAAGTTTTGAATTATTTGTCATTAAGTAAAGTAGTACTTCATATAAAAAAAAAAAATTAAAAAAATCTAAAGACATCAGGTAAAAAAAATATTCATATTTAGATCACTTGATATGGAATGACCCATTGACGGTATTAATAGTAAAATATTTTAAAATATGATCCCATCGCGATCCCAACTTGAAATTTGGTACAGATGTGGCTAACAGCACAGCAGACATATGGGCAGTTTTTGAAATATTTAAATTATGCCGATTTTTCGGAAATGAGTTTTAAAATTTTGCGTTTGCTTTTGAATGGGTAAAATATTAACAAATATACTCTTGTGACATATCTGATGAAAGTCTGGACAGTTCTGAGTAGAATGGTGTTTATTTTGTCTCTCTATCTTATTTCTAGCCTGAGTTATGAGAATGTTATGGCCACTTTACACACACCAACTTATCTGTTCAACTTCTGAACAACTTACTGGTTGCAGTGAAATCATGGACACATTGCTCCATTTTGTGGCTGTGTACAAATGGAACTATGTGTCCATGATTTCACTGCAACCAGTAAGTTGGTCAGAAGTTGGACAGATAAGTTGGTGTGTGTAAAGTGGCCATAAAGGCAGGCAACACCGAAATTCACACTTTTTTCAAACTTTGAAAATCATTTTAAAAAAAATAATTTTTTTTTTTTAATTTTCTCTTCACATTTTGCATTGTCTGACATGCTATTATCAAATAACAAAATCTCAAAAGAATTAAAAATATAGAGGTAATCATTGGTTCACATGACATGGAATGGCCCTACACCGTTGTGTTTGACAGAGATAATGAGCAACAATCTCAATGCTATGCTATGGAGAGAAAATTTACAACGACCTCGATATAATTCTGGATCGCTAGTGCGTCGTTTTTCACATCGCTGGTGGGCTGCCTGTTTGACATCTTACCAGAGATGTGTAAACGACGCACCAGTGATCTCTGCACATCGTTATCGGGAAGGGGATCGCTGATGCGTTGTTATATGAGACTGGGCCTTTACACCGATATAGAAATATTTGTGAACAATATTTGAAAGAAAAAAGGTCTATTGTGTAGATGGAAAAAGTCTGAGATGTCTGAGTGTAGCTCATGAAAAATAGGAGCAAAAACAAAATTGTAGCATTTATATTTTTGTTCAGTATACGTGGAAAAGAAGAATAAGAGGTACGTCACACACAGCAATATCGCTGAAATCAGCGACCTCACCAGCGAGATCGCTGTGTGTGAAATGTAGCAGCGATCAGTCCCCTGCCAGGTCGCTGATTGCTGCACATCCTTCAGGACCATTTTTTGGTCCTTGGTCTCCCGCTGGTCAGCACGGATCGGTGCGTGTGACAGTGAGAGACCAGTGATCAGCGACATCACAGCTTGGTAATCATGGTAAACACTGGGTAACTAAG